>OV651823.1:43353773-43368773 GCA_927349885.1 Psylliodes chrysocephalus | reverse complement strand
AAATGTTACATTTCAATTAAATGACGTTAATACAATAGCTGAGGAAGAATTCAAAAACATTGATGCTAATGAATGGAAGAAAAGATGTGACCATGTCGTCAAAATAGAAAATGAATATTTTGACAGGGAAGTTCAAACAGATATGTTATTTGAAATAAACCCAGTCATAATTTCTTTAGATGAAACTGGTTCGAGCAGTAGCAGTGAGGACGATTCTAAATCTGAAGATGACAATTAGTTTAATATTTATTTTTTAATATACCTATTCTTATTATTTAACTCAAATTTGTAAAGTTTCTTTCGTAACCGTCATTGTTTGTTTCTTGTGTTCTGCCTTTTTTTTATTAAAACCACCAAATTTCATGTAATACAGTGTTTTATTTAACGACAATGAACAAATTGAATGAAAGTAATACCGGATGTAAAAAAGCACTTCCTTAAATCTTAGTCTCTATCCTAATATTTTTTCGTACCTTCATATTCCTGAAATTAGAAATCGATAAACCTTCTATAAGTGATTGTTAATTAAAAGTACATTAAAAGGTTTAAGTCAATTCGATTAGAAAAAGAGACCTAAGACTACATTATCTTGGGGCATTAGAAATGACAGAAGAAAAAATTCCATTAACTTTCTTAATTACCAGTTACTTATTTTTAACCGATTCACTTAATCTGTATTTAACGGTTCCTAATGGATTTCCGGTCTTTTAAATTTTACCTGCTTTCTAAATTTTAATTCTAATAAATAAATGTACGACGCCACTGCCAATGGAACCTTATTTGTTTGACCAATGGTTATCGCTTGGGCGGAGTTATCATTACACTAGATTCGATTTGGTACATCTAAGTAAATGGCGAGAACTGTATCTGTTATTTTAATTGTAATAACAAAATTTGGGAAAAATACTTTTAAAATTTTATAATAGCCTATCATAATTAAATAAACTAACCTTTTTATATAAATTTAAATCCATTGGCCAAACAACACCTTGTTTCCTAGTAGGAATTTTAATAAGATCTAAAAAAGAAAGAAGAAACAAGTGAGTGGAGAAAAAAATAAACAAGTAGGGAGACATGTTGAATTTTGGGGGTAGAAAAAAAGGCAGACAATTAAAAATTACATGAAAATAGTGATAAAAAGGCAAAAGTTGTAATAATGTAAGTCAAATAATTACCAGTTAATAACTGAAGGTGAACAATTTTATAATAAACAGTCAACAGTGATAAAAGGTGTGCCTAAAAAAATTTACATTGAACAAGGACTGCAAGTAGCAGAAAAATTGGAGATTAAATCTATTTTACTGACCTGTGGTGACCTGGAGGAACAGCAAACAATCATTTTCTCTCGAAGGTATTCAATTTTGGTGTGTCCCTAGAAGAAAAGAAAAAAACAATTATCAGTTCACGGACAGACATGTTCTGAGAATAAAAAGGTATTAAAAATTATTAAAAGTACTTACTTGCCTGTGTAACGTACTGAAGTCTTGTGTTTTAGTTGTATAACAATTTTTCTTTTTCTATGTTAATCACAAAAAAAATAAATACATAATACATCAATTTGTAGTAAAATGTTAGGTTATGAGTTGACACATAATTAATCAAGTTCATAACTAAATTGAATATTATTTTTTTTTGTGATTGAGAATTAACAAGTATTTTAATTAGATGAATGAAAGATGAAGGATGGATGTGTAATTTAGTAGTTAATTTAGTGTATAAAAAGACATTGATTGTTTTGAAACGAAGAATATACAATAAAGTATGTTGTGTTGCATATACGTTATATCTATTTTCATATAATTATTGATGTGTCTCCATCTATGTGACTGCATATTACAGTTCAGAGAATATTAAGAATAGAACAGTGTCGTACCAAGAATCTAACGGATCCTGCTAATGAGATTTATAGATTGTGACATTGTCTTTCTTTAATTGAAAGAGAATATATTTGCTAGCCGGGAAAAGTTAAAATAAAAGGTAATTAAAAAAAATACATATACATTATAATATTTAATAAAAAGAAAACAATAACATTGCAATTCTGGTAAGTATAAATAAAAGTTTTGAATTACGATATAATTATAATAATAATATAAAAAAAAACATTACAATATATATGGTAAATAGTAGTGGACCGAGTACTGTTCCTTGAGGAACACCACAGGTTATAATCTTAGGATCACCTAAGGTACCGTTAATATCGACTAATTGTGTTCTGTTATGAAGATAGCTCTTCATTAAATTGTAGACTACGCCCCTAAACCCAATGTGTTCTATTGTTTACAAAAGTTTTTGATGGTTAACAGTATCGAATGCTTTTGCGAGATCAACAAAGATGCAAAGTGACGGTTGTTTTTGGTCTATTGAATTATTGATTATTTTTGTCAATCTCGCAATAGCATCTGAAGTTGAGGTGTTTTCCCGAAACCCATACTGTTTGTTTGACATGACTTCATATTTATTTAAGAATGATAACATTCTCTTTTTAATTATTTTTTCAAAATTTTTTCCTATACTGGAAATTATTGAGATCGGTCGGTAATTAATTACTTCGAGCTTATCTCCTTTTTTATATATTGGGATTATTATAGATTCTTTTAGAGAATCTGGAAATTTTCCATCACTAAAGGATTTATTTATTAGGAAGGTCAATACTGGTGATATTTCATTGTTTATTTCTTTGAGTATTTCAGACGTTATATTATCCAAACCAGGTTTTTTATTATTTTTAAGGCTGTTTATCGTTTCTGAGACTTCCTTACTGTTTGTATTTGATAAATATATACTTTTATTATTTTGTTTTATTCTAATGTTTAAGTTCATCGGTGTAGATATTCTAGTAGCCATTTTTTCCCCAATTGTTGTATAGTGTTCACAAAATGTATTTGTTATTAATTTAAGATCGTCAGTAACCGTCCCTTGGATAGTTTTAATTCGATCAATTTTTACTTTGTTTTCTTTAGCATTTGACATCTCTTTAATACATTTCCAAAGATTTTTGCTTACGTTTTTATTAGTCTCAATTTTTTTATTAAAATATTCACGTTTAGCTGATTTTATTAGAGTATTTAAACGATTTCTATAATTTTTAAAATTGAGTTTATTTTGTGCCGTATAATCATTTTTCATTATTCTATATAATCTGTTTTTCTCTTTAATTGATTTTACAAGTCCAGAAGTGATCCATGATTTAATTTTTATTTCATTTCTTTTAAATTTTACCCGTTTAGTACAACTTTCAATATAAAATTTTAATTTATTTTTAAACAATGAAGTGCTGGTATTAATGTCTTTTGAATTGTAGACGTCAACCCAAGTTTCAAATTTAATTTTTTCTTTTAGGTGCGTTTTATTTAAAATTTGTTTAAAATTATCTACAGAATTTTTGTAATATTTGGTTATGAATAAAGTATTTGCTATAGAAAAGTGATCTGTGATATTGGTTTCAATTATTGCTGGAATATTAATATATTTTTCTTTGGTTTTTATAAAAATATGATTTTAACATGATTTTTCGTTTCCTACGACCCTTGTATATTTATCTATGTAACTTATAAATCCTTCCTCGCTTAGTGTATTAAAGTAATCTTGTATATTATTATTGTCTTTATTTAAAATATCCAAATTTATATCTCCTGTTATAATGTGGATGTCAACGCTTTTGCTATTTTTTAAGTATGTCGATAAGTTATCTATGAATATTTTTTCATTAGAGGGACAAGGTCTATATATACCATTAATTAACAAACATTTATTGTGGATTTTCACAATTATTTCAATAATATTTATTTCATCAAATTTGACGATATTAAAAACAGTTTCATAATTTTCTTTCGCATATAAGGCTACGCCATCACATTGGTTAAAGACACCTTCATTATAAAATAATTTGTACCCCGGCAATTTAAATAATGATGTATCAGTAAGTTTTCTTGTTTCAGTGAGAATTATAAAGTCAAAACTGTTACTTATCTGCTCAAGTATACTAGATGTAAGTTAGAAATTCTCAAGGATCTAGACATGGTTATGTTTTACGAAAGCGCCATAAGAGGTGGAATATCGGTGTGTAGTAGCCGATATTCAGAGGCTAATAACAAATTTATGGCTGAGTATGATCCCACGAAACCTTCAAAATTTCTAATGTACCTAGACGTGAATAATTTATACGGGAAAGCTATGTGTGAATTACTACCCTACGGAGGATTCAGCTGGGTCGATAACACCGAAAATTTTGATGTGATGTCAATACCGGATGACTCTAACGTAGGGTACGTTTTGCAAGTTGATTTATCGTACCCACGAGATCTGCATGACAAACATAAAGATTTTCCATTTGCTGCTGAACACTGCGTTCCACCAGGATCAAAATTACCAAAATTACTTACAACCCTTACGGATAAAAAAGAATACACAGTTCACTATAGAAATTTAAAACAAATGTTGGCTAAGATTCATAAAATTTTGAAATTTAATCAATCTGCTTGGTTGAAGCCCTACATCGAGCTAAATATTCGATTAAGGGCAGCAGCCAAGAATTATTTTGAGAAAAACCTCTATAAGCTAATGAACAAAGCAGTGTTTGGCAAGACAATGGAAAATATTCGCAAGCACCGTATAGTTAAGCTAGTTAAATCATGGCACGGACGTTATGGAGCCAAAAATTTGATCTCAAGTTTTCGGTTCCATAGTCGTACAATTTTAGGGGAAAATTTGATGGCTATCGAACTAACAAAGTCTGAAATAGTATTTAATAAGCCTCTGTATGTAGGACAGGCAATTCTAGACTTGTCTAAGACTGTCATGTACAATTTTCATTATAATTACATGCTACCGAAAATGGGTGTAACTAAGTGCAAATTAATGTACATGGACACAGACAGTTTCGTTTACGAATTGCTCTGTGATAATGTATACGAGGACGTAATAAAAGCAGATTTAGCCGAATTTGATACATCTGATTATAGCGAAGATAACATCTATAATATTCCTAGAGTTAATAAAAAAGTTTTGGGATTAATGAAAGACGAAAATAATGGGAAAATTATGACTCACTTTGTAGGACTTCGCTCCAAAATGTATAGTTATAAAGTGCAGGGTGGTAAAGTGGTTAAGAAATCGAAAGGGGTTAAATATAACATAGTTAAAAATAAAATTACCTTTGAAGATTACGTTAGATGTTTAAAAGAAAATCGGGAAAAAACTACACAACGTTGTATTAGATCATTTGCGCATAATGTGTATAGTATCGAACAATCGAAAATTGGTCTAAGTCCTCATGACGATAAACGCTATTTGATTCCAAATAGTTTTGACACACTTCCCTGGGGCCATTATAATATTCCTAAAGAATAAAACATTTTTCAAATGCACTACATACACCTCCTACAAATAACAGATTCTGGATGTAATTTGTCAAAAACACTGGTAAATAAAAATATTTTTAAAAAAATCGCTTGATATCTTTTTCCATATTTTTGTCATATATTTAAATTTTTTCTGTAGATTTTAAGATATTTATGTAATATCTACAAAATAATTGTTCTGTAGATTATGTATGTAATATTCACAAAAAATATTTATACCATTTGTAACTAGATTTTTAAGTAATAAAAAATATTTTTCTCTATTTTTGACTTTTTATTTTGAGAGGGTAAAAAAATGTAGGAGAAGTATAAAATAAAACAAAACTAGTTTTCAAAAAATCATTTATTTAAATCATTAATTACATAGAAATTTTATAAAAATGAAGGTACTCCCTTAAAGCATGGTTTAACAAATCATTTGAAAGTATGTAACACATTGAGCATAAAATTTCCAATGGGTAATCACGTGTTTTAAAAAAATCGATAATATTATTATAATATAGGCAGAAATTAAGTTCTTCTAATGCAGCCACTCTATTGGACACCAATTGTTTGTTAATTTCAAGAATTTCCTGCACTTCCTCGTTACACAAATAGTATTCAACGCCATGTTTTTTCACAACCAAGAATTTGATGTCATCATAAACCAGTTGCGTAATCATACAATAATCGCCAGATGAAAATGTTATGGGGTCATACTCGTCTAGATGTAGGCAAGTCTTCCTCGAAAAAATCGTTCATCTTTTGTCTGAGAATATCAACAAAAAGAGCCCATTCGAAAGTTCCAAAAGATATTTTAGTAGACCTAAATTGTTGAGCCAAAATGATTGCTGGAGTAAACGATCTCGCTGGACTTATACCGCATCGAATGTCGTATCCTGATAACATATATGAGGTTTGAAGTAGGTAATGCATCTCACGTTTTGCAGCATCTTCATAGGATTGTACAATTTTGTCAAGTTCTTCAGAAGGTTTTAGCTTTTCGAAAAATTGATCGAATTCAGAATCAATATTATCCATATCACTATCAAACATTTCACTCTCGACTATTACTTCGATACCACTGTCTTGGCTACACATGATTACTAAAGTACAAACTGACAATGCTGCTCCTATTTATAGCCCCCACTATACCGGTTTCGACTGACGTAGGCCCGTAGAAATTTGTTTGTGAACCTATACAAAATCATCGTTTTTGATCCAACTGTTACCTTTTAGCCCCAACCATTTAACGTACATTTTATTTCCTTTGCGTTTAAGAATCTTCTCCACCAAGTAGATATCAGGATTTGCGGTTTTCTGTAATTCTTCTTCGTAGAATGCGCCTTTGATTGGTGCACCCTCCATGTCCTCAAGAAGATACGTAGCGGGATTGGTTATCTTACATTTTGCAACTTTAAATAATTCTGTAGTCCAATTGGGCGTATAGCCTTTTTCAAAAACGTGTTTCGCTTTACTAATGCGTACAATGTCGCCAACTTTAAGTTTTCTAGGCCCTGCAATTTTCAAGTGAGAATATTTTTGTTTCAAAATATATTTTTCGTTTGTCTTGTTTACCTGCGCAGGCTTGGTTTGGTTTGGTTTCATTATATTCTTTTGTAAGGTTAGGTAAGGCGCCAAGCCACTTGTATGTTCCAACTAAAGTATTTATATAATTTCGATTTTAAAGTTCTTATTGCTCTTTCGGCAATTGCAGCTTTGACAACACTGTATGAATTATAATGATTAATGTTGTATTTTTTCATTAAATTTTGGAATTTTGTATTGAAAAATTTGGTTCCTTGATCTGTTTGAAAATTTTTCTGTATTCTTTTGAAATGAGCGAGAACATCGGCAAAAGCTTTCGTTATTTCCTCACCTGTCTTTGTCTTAAGTGGGCGTGTCCACATAAATTTCGAAAAACAGACTATTATAACCATAATCATTTTGAAATTTTTATTTTGATGCGCATAAGGACGCATTTCAGCCAAATCCATTTGCCATAGATCATCCAAACCTTTAATAATTGTACGACGTCTAGGATAGTTTTTACGAGCAGGTCTATGCAACTCGTTGACAAGCTGGAGCTTATCCTTCGAAGCCATACTATTGAATGAAAGATTCAATGTTTTATAACGTGTTTAATCCTTAAGCATTATTCAAAAAAATTCTATAAATGAGTAATATTGGCGATTGCTTTAAAATTTGCATCCAAATCTATAATCAATTGATTATCATGCAACAATTGTTTGGTCAAATTATCTATTTTAACAATCATTTCATTGCGAATTGATTTCATATCTATATCATATAACTTAACGAATTTTTCGCTGATACTTTCAAGATTTTTTTGATGTGTTGATACTTGTTGCGTTACATTCGAAAGTTCACGCTTAATGTCAGCATCACCTATTTTAATCATATCACCAATTTTTGTATTTCTAAAGATAATTTATCGTTAATTTGTTTAATTGAAGTATTCAAAGCAACGTTCACCTTATCTATATTTCATGATTGCTTTTTTTCAACTGATCCTCCAATTTTGCGATATCGCTTCGAAGATATCCTTTATTGGTTTTAATCGCATCATCTACGTATTTTTTGGTTGCCATATGTTTGCCTGCTATAGGCGGATCTCTCGTGATGAATGCCTCAATGTCTCTAGTTTTATCTGCAATACCGTTTACACTGTCATTTAACTTGTCCAGTGTTACTTTGTTTATGCTATAATTATTTTTAAAACTGTTTTCCAACTGCCTTAATTTAAGCAATGGTTCCACCGCCTTAGAACTTTGTCTACGTCCAAACTTATCGAGACTCATGATGGAAATGATTATAATATGTGATGTACTCTAATATATGATATCTGCTTCTCGAAGTTCGTCGATTATGCTGACGATTTCGTTGTTTACCGAAGTATTTCCAGCATTCTTCGAAGCCATCAACAACTTCAATCGATCGCAAAGTTCGTTGGGATCATCCCAATAAACATATTCTATAGGCTTCTTATTGTAAATTAATTTGTTTTTATTTTCAATCGTATAACCTTTACCAGAGTACTTGACGATCCCTTTACCACCATGTATAAACATAGGTCTTATTATATTTAAATATTTGTCTCTCCTTGTACCTTTCAAATTTCCTAAAGAATTTCGGTGTACCTTAGACATTTCTAAAAATTGTTTATAGGGAGCCAAATCCTCCTTTGTATAACTAGGATCATTGTAGAAAATAAGCTGATATAATCCTGGTGTTCCCTTTGCATAATAGCACTTTCCATCAGAACTTAGTATTTTTATACTTCCTATGTTTTTGTCAAAGTCTATGCGCTTATCACCTAAATACCACCAATCGTTTTCAGGTTCATAAATAGGACCATACACGGGATCAATTTTATCATCTTTACTCCAAAAATCTGTATGAATGTATGGTTGACTCATTGGCGGATACTGTTCAAGCTATTGCTCAACTACTACTGGTGCCAAACGTTCTTCAGAATGTTTGGTTTATCACCTTCGCTAAATTCTTCACGGGTACTACCTCCATCATCTTCAACTATAATGTCTATCGGTATGTTTTTTATTTTTTGGTGTGGCGATGAGGCTGTTTGTGGATCGAAATGAGACAAAGAGAAATCCTGCTGATTTGTTAACTCTGTTTTCGGCTCGATCTTTGAGACGTTTAACAAGTTATTTGAATTTTTTTGAATTTTTCTCAGAGGTTCGGAAATTGGTTTAAATAATCTATTAATAGATTCATCCTCCTCCGTTCGACCTAGTTTCAGAGCCAAGTACTTTCTTCGAATAGAACGTCTAGGTTCGGCAATTTTTAGTTTGAGTTATATAAAGACATTTTGCCATATCACATAAATAATAGTGACGTTGTACAGATATCATATTTCATGTAGATAATTCTTGTTAACATTAGATTCATTCTTGCTTTAACCTCTGTCGAGTAAACCTCTATTCCGTTGTACAATAAAAATAAAGTTTTGTTTTTAAAAATAAGTTTTAATACTAAAATAACTTAACTGGCGCAGTCAGTAGGATAGTTCGCAGTTCGATTTTGTGAAGCCACGGCATCGAGACCGATTCCAATTGAACGTGAGTTTTTAACTCTTTGGCAACCAAACCTACCCGGAAACCGCTGGCCCTCTTCAGAAGTTGGTAGCAGAATCACCGCAGGGATAACTACTGGTAAGTACCGAGTTTTCCTATTGCATTATCCTTAGTTTAGTTAAGATAGGTAAATTTTCCTGGTTAGAAGATTTATTCTACTATAGGTTAAGTGAATGAATTTTTAAATAGAAGAATTGATCGCTAATTTTAATAATCTAGTACGAATTAACGAAACTTGCGAAGAAAACAATTTAATAAATAACGAAATGGCTCAAAATCAAAATAATGAAATTAATATGCAAATGCTTAAGTTAACCGTAGATCTAATTCGGACTTATGATGGTAATCCATCTGAACTAATGCAGTTTATTGGAGATTGTCAATTTTTAGTAGATTCATATGATAATATTCGCGATGTAGTTTTACATAATTATATTTTTAGAGTGATTCGTTCAAAGTTAGTAGGTAGTGCACGTCAATTAGTTAGTAGGAGAACAGAATTAAATAATTGGAATTTATTAAAGAACGTTCTAGAACAAAGTTTTGGAGACAAGAGATCTTTAGAATGCCTAGAGCAGGATCTGTTAATGGCTAAACCATTAAAACATGAACCTATTCTAGAATTCGCAAAAAAGACTACAGGTTTTAAGAAGCCAATTGATCGAAAGAGTAAATAGTTTTTCGGAACAAGAAATGAATGCTAATACTAAAGAAATTTATCATAGACAATATGACCAAATGTCACTTAGAACTTTAATTAGAAATTTGACAGGACTTTTACAACATACTATTAGAATTAAAAACCCCGATACTATAGAAACCGCTATTGCTCATATTGTTGAGGAAGAAAATTTTTATTATGCTCAAAATAATATTAAAACTCAAAACAATTCTACACAAAACCTAACATACCAAAAACAATTTAATAATTATAATGCAAAAAATCAACATAACGTCAAAACTTATGCAACGCCTAATAATAATTATCAAAACATGGGTTATACAGCTAACCCACAATACTCAACCTTTAATTTACCAGTACCTGAACGAAATTTTCATACAAACCCCCAACATCAAATTCCCCCATCTTTTAATGCAAATCAAAACCAAAATTTTAATCAATTTCCGAGACAACCTATCGAAGTTCAACCACGACAAATTAATAGACAATTCCCAACGAACAGACAAGTATTTGGACCACCTAAAAACGCATTTGCACCCACAGGAAGAATTCCTCAAAATGACCCTGAACCTATGTCAACAACTTCAAGAAATACTTTTAGAAACAATCAATCACGTAACAATTATTTTAAACCAAACGGTCCCCGAAATTTTAATTCTCAAGAATTACACCAAATTGAAACTAAAGTTAATACAGAAAATAATGTTTAAACTCCAAATAAATCAAATCTATATACTGACAATAATAACCAAGAAAGTTACGACTTGAATGCCGTTGCTTCTAATGACGAAAATTTTTGGATACTAGGCCAGAATTAGCTAAACACGTAATAAATGAAATATTTTTAGACATAAATACTTCTGAATTACCTTTTATTAAAATTGAAAATCCTCCGTTAAAACTTTTGGTGGACTCCGGTAGCATGCAATCAATATTAAATCCAGGTATCGCCGAAACGTACTTTCCTGATACTATTTATCATGAAACGACATTTATAAAAACAGTCGTAGGTCAAAAGGAAGCAAAATTTAAAGCCGACATACCGGCATTTACAGAATTAAAATCATCTTCTACAATACCATTCATATTATTCCAATTTCATAATCACTTCGACGGACTTATTGGTCTAAATGTAATAAAAAATCTTAAATTATGCCTAGACTTTGAAAATAATATCTTAAAAAATAAAAATACGCAAATTCCCATATTTTATAATTTAAATAGAAAACGTTTTAATATATCAGTTGATTCCCATGAAATTGCCGCAATCAAAGTTCCTGTAAATTATTATTCCGGAGAAGTTATCGTGCCGGCAATGCAACTTGATACTCTTTATCTTCCAGAAACATTAACAGTTGTAGAACACGGTTTTGCAAAAACCGAGATTATTAATAACACTGGTAAACGCGTAGAAGTAGAGTTGAAAGAACCTTTGCAAGTGATACCTTTAAACAGCTTCCATAAACAAAATTTTGAATTTTATCATGTAGAAGATTTTTTAAATAGTACGGAAGCAAAATGCTTAAACGAGAAAATAGAAATAAATATTATTTATTGTTTCGGCCTTTACTTGATGAAAATCCATTTAATTTTGAAAGAGTAAAACCAAATTTGGTAGATTTTCACACTTTTATTTTAAAAATAAAAATTTTTAAACAAACACTAACATGACATATGTTTCGAAGTACAACTTCTTTTTCAAATGTGACTATTTACAATTCGGTATCCAATATATATACAAAATAATTTAACAAAACAAAGTACTTAAGAAAACATCAATAACATTACAAAATAAACTAACTATTTAAAGTAAATAAGGGTACTTAGGTAATTATAATATCCATCAAATAACAATAAGATAGCCCATTACCGGGATTATCTCACAGAAAACTGGGAAAGAGGTTTAATAAGGGTGAATTATTAATATCTAATTGATCATTTAGTAAGTTATCTGAATTTTTAAATCTATTTATTTCAAGTGTTTCTAAATGGTTTAATTTAAGGCTCTTATTTTCTACATGTAAAATTTCAAAGTTGTCTGTAAAAGAATGATTTTCAGCTAAAATATGATTTGAGTAAGTAGAATTATTTTTGTTTTTTGTATAGCTATTATAATGTTCGGAATAGCGTTTTTTGAAAGTACGGCCTGTTTGACCAATATACAATTTTGGACAACGTTATTAACGTTATTAACGTAGCTTTTAAAACCAATAATACGCTTGGGAAGTATATTAAAAACAATAAGGGGTAAAATTAATCCTAATAATAAATCGGGGGTATATAAATTAAATTGTGGTAGTTGTCCAAAATTGTATATTGGTCAAACAGGCCGTACTTTCAAAAAACGCTATTCCGAACATTATAATAGCTATACAAAAAACAAAAATAATTCTACTTACTCAAATCATATTTTAGCTGAAAATCATTCTTTTACAGACAACTTTGAAATTTTACATGTAGAAAATAAGAGCCTTAAATTAAACCATTTAGAAACACTTGAAATAAATAGATTTAAAAATTCAGATAACTTACTAAATGATCAATTAGATATTAATAATTCACCCTTATTAAACCTCTTTCCCAGTTTTCTGTGAGATAATCCCGGTAATGGGCTATCTTATTGTTATTTGATGGATATTATAATTACCTAAGTACCCTTATTTACTTTAAATAGTTAGTTTATTTTGTAATGTTATTGATGTTTTCTTAAGTACTTTGTTTTGTTAAATTATTTTGTATATATATTGGATACCGAATTGTAAATAGTCACATTTGAAAAAGAAGTTGTACTTCGAAACATATGTCATGTTAGTGTTTGTTTAAAAATTTTTATTTTTAAAATAAAAGTGTGAAAATCTACCAAATTTGGTTTTACTCTTTCAAAAAGAAATAAATATGCTAGACAACGACTCAATTTTAGGTAACCCCGGAGACATTAACGAAGATATACAAACGTTTGAAAATAAAAATAACGACGAATTAGATAATATGTTAAAGACTCTTAATAACCCTATAGAAAATAATAATCAAGAAACAGATAATAATCAATCACACTTAGAAATACATTACTTAGATGATAATAGTGACAATGAAATGATACACAGTTCACAAGAAAATCCCATATTAGGTATTCCTTTTACCGAAAATATAACAAACTCGTATTATCAACAAATTATAATAAAACAAAGTAAATTGAGAACTTTCAATATAACTAAAGAAACTCCATTCGAATCTAAATCCCGCATATCTGTAAATTTTACAGAAGACCTCGAAAACGAAATTATTAATTTGTTTAAAAATCATTTAGATCCCAAGAAACTGTATTGCATACACGTAATCGAATTTTCGTTTGAGCTGATACCTATATTAGTATCTACCTTACAGAAAACCTTTAAAAACCATGCATATAAATTAGTCATTTCAAAAAAAATTCGTAAAAGATTTAGAAAATGTAGAAGATAGAGAACAGACTATAAAATATCATCACGAAAAGAAAACATGTCATCGAGGAATCAATGAGACGTTAGAAGCTTTAAAATTAAAATATTATTGGCCTGATATGAAAAAAGACATTACCGAATACATAAATTCGTGCGAAATTTGCCTAAAATTAAATACTCCCTTACATTAACGCCTACTAAACCTTTTGAAATGATTCACATCGATGTGTTTCAAATAATGAAAACCAAATTTCTAACTATTTTTGATTCATTTTCCATGTACGGACAAGCATATTTCATAGGAACCCTTAATTCCCTAGCAATCATTGAAGGCTTAAACCTTTTTATAACCCACTTCGGAATACCAGCTGCAATAACATGTGACAGTGGAACAGAATTCCATTGCCAATTATTAAAAGAATTTTGCAAACTTCATAAAATTCAGTTACATTTCACAACTCCTCAAAATTCCAATAGCAATAGTCCAGTTGAACGATTCCATTTATCTCTTTTAGAAAACGCTCGCACAATTAAACTTAAAAATCCTAATATAACGCCAAAACAATCTATACAGATAGCTGTATTAGGATATAACTCATCAATCCATAGCGTAACAAAATGTAGACCCTACGATATTATTCTAGGCGATACTAAAGCACTCGACCCCTTTGATTTAACAGACGAAAAAATTGTTAATGACTATATAGCAGAAAGACGAAAAAGACTAGTAACTTTATATGACACAATAGCTGAGAGGACATTAAATCAAAAAGAAAAAATTATTAATAAACGCAACGAAACCAGTGAAAATCCCGTTAACTACGAAGATAACCAAACAATATTCATAAAAAATCGAGAAGCTAAAAGAAATAAAATTAAACCTCGCCATACCATATCAAAAGTTAAACGCGATTTAGGTACCAAAATACTATTAGACAAAGACAAACAAATACATAAATCAATAGTTAAAAAACCGACAAAAAAAATTAACTTTTTCAGGACCATGAACAAAAGAACAACGCCCAAAATCATTATAATATTCCTCCTAACCTTCATCCCTGTCCTTGTAATCTGCGACATTGAAATACACCCCTATTACCCCTTGAATTAGGAAAGACGAAAGTAATAGAAACTAAACATACATTCTTACATTTCATAGAGACAAAATCCTTGATTGCACAATTACAAAATATTAATTATTTCTATTATAGATTAGAAACGTTACTTAATACTACTAGTTTAGGATATAATGAACCTATTATTAAGGATATATTCGTACATGCTAAATACTTACTTAAAACTACTACTACTACTAAGTTAAATAATTTAACTCCTAAAAATAGAAACAAACGTGGATTATTTGACGGTCTAGGTACAGCAAGCAAATGGCTTTTTGGAACCCTAGATCAAAATGACGA
>OV651823.1:43044713-43353273 GCA_927349885.1 Psylliodes chrysocephalus | reverse complement strand
TAAAATTTGTATGCAACCAACAAAACTGTTGTTTGTAATCTTTATGGTAAGCCATAAAAAATATTTTGTTAATGATAAAATGTATTTTTGACCGACTTCAAAAAAGGAGGAGGTTATCAATTCGTCGCGATATTTTTTTTTTTTTTTTTTATGTATGTTCAGCGATTATTCTTTAACACGGTGTCCGATTTCAATGATTCTTTTTTTGTTAGAAAGGGGCTACTTCAGGGGTGGTCCCATATAAATTTGGTCAAAATCTAAAAATTGGGTCCATGAGAAAATCCTCAAACTCTTCATTTTTTATGTATGTTTAGCGATAATGCTTTACCACCTTGTCCGATTTATATGATTCTTTTTTTGTTAGTAAGGGGGTACCTCAGGGGTGATTCCATATAAATTTGGTTAAGATGTGGTGATGGCATCTGCACGTTTTTGAAGTCGGTTTTTTTAAATTTTTAATTTACACTTGTACTATCAACTGTGATGGGTGGCGTTAAACCAGCAAGTAATATTATAGAGAAAACAATATAAAATGATGGGTGAGTCAAAGTCACCCTCTACCTGTGGGTGGCTTTGCACACCCCTTTCCTATTTTTTATTTGAAAAATTATACCATTTGAGATATTTTTGCTTAATAATTCTTAAAATATAACTAAAGACTAAATTATGACGAACATGCAAATTTGGATTTGCTTTTATTTAACAATTGAAACTAGGTTTAAATTTTGACAGTGAGTCAGTCACCCGACTTTACGGTACCATAATATATAGTTCAGAGTAACTTCAAACATTAAATCAAATCATTATATAATTGACATTTCAGTCTTGTAGATAGAAGGTGCATTTATTTACACAAACTTCAGAATTTTGTTAATATTATGTTATCATATTATGTATATTGTATATATAATAGAATTTAATAAAATTGAAACTGTCAGTAGGCAGTACGCAAATAAACAGTGACAGTACCACATTTCCCATTATATTTTGAGAATACTTGACAGTGAATTAACTATTTAAAAAGAAGTTTAGATCTTTTTATTAGAGATGAAACATCCGTTCTTTAACATAAATAAATAAAAAACAATAAAAAAAATATGAGGAGTTGGTAAAAATGACATATTTCAATGTTCGACTGCTTTTCTTTCCAACAGTTTTATGTGACTTTTTAGAGTCAGTTTCACATGCAATCTAGTGATATTAGCAGATGAGAAACATAACAGAAATGTGGTATAGGGTATAAAGAAATTCTTAATTAGATTAATATGCTAAAATATTAGAATATTCTACATTACTTTAATCTGTAATACTGTAACATACATAGCATGCACCCTAAAAAACATATCGCTCCTTTATTTTGGGAAGTCGTGAATTTTTTGTATTAAAAACACAACTCCACGAATGGAGAGCCACGGGTAACAGCTAGTAGCCTATAAAATTATAATTTTTGATTCAATTTTTCTCAGAAATCCGTGAGATTTCTGCATTTTTTCTTCAGAAACTAGCAAGATACTACCTAAATAATATAAGTACTTTTTGGTGTACCAAAAACTTTTCCATAGCCCCTAATATTATACAAAGACAGGGGTTGTATAGAAGAAAAATTTTTAGGTATAATTGAAAGAAAAAAAACAGTAGTTGGCCTATTTAAAAGCAGACAATAAGCAAAATCATACACTTACTCTTTTGGCAAATTGGCCACCCATATCGCTTTTTCTTCAAAATAACTTTGTCTGTATTTTTAAATGGTTTTTTGATATATGTTGGTCCCGAATAATCCGCATCCGGATAATAATCGGTATTTTCATTTTTTAATGTCGGTAAATCACAATGCGAAGTCAGTAGTTCAAGCACTTCACTTTCAGTTTTTGCTTGTATAAATTCACTAACCTCTTCTTTAATTTGCATTTCTTTAATACTGCTAGTTTTCTTCAGTTCTTTTTTAATAGTTTTATGAAAAAATTGCATATTTTTAGAAACAGTAACTGGGTCATTTTTTGTGGACAAATCCAAACGTCGTTTAATTTTAGGCAGTTGATATTCGATGATTTCTCCTTTCATTTTAAGATGGGCGAATTGTTCAATCGTTTCAGATGTAGAAGCATTAAATGTACCACCACTTACAACCCCATGTTTGATTTTAAATGTTCGAGGCTTTCCAAGATAAAACTTGTTTTTCTCTGTTTGATCGGAATCAATTTCTGGTTCTATTTTAATTTCGCCAAGCTCCTAACGGAAATTGAAAGGATCTTGCTTTTGTTTCTTGTCCATCGTTTAATAATGAATACAAATTAAAATTGAAAAAACAATCAGAATTTTATTATTTTTTTTATTTTAACCTTACAAATTGGAAAAAAGTTAAAAATTATTGATGACAGATCACGGCGTACTATAAAGGTGTTTCAACTCCCTGAAAAAAACATACCAAAACCGATCGTACTTCCTAGCCAAAATCCGCTAGGTTCGCTAGTGTCGTTACGGCGGAAAATTGCGGCAATCTTTTTATCTGTCAAAAAAGTGCAATCATAAAAATAGTTCTTCTATGGTGAAAATTCGAGTTTATATGAAATGAAAAATGACAAAACTATCAGAAGGAGTACAGATGAAAAAATTAATGGTCAACAAATAAGTTTATTGTTATTGATGGTTGCTTATAAGTGTTTTTTTTTAAACAAGCTGCACTGATGTGTGAGTTTATACGATCAAAAAAAGTGTTCAAGATTTAATAAATATGCTCCAATTAAGTTACAAGTTGCTGCCAGAGACTTGCTACTAAATAAGTGAAATGGGGGTGTTTATAAAAAACAGCTGATTTTGTTTTGTGTTCAAATATTACCTTTGGCTTTGGCAAAAACAGCAATACAGTGGGTTACTGATTATAAAATGAAGAAGTGGACCTTAACTATGGTACTCAGATTGAAGCTTATTATTTTTAAAGTGAATTTTGTGATTTTCATTGCCCAGATTAAAGATATTCAATAAACATTTAGTTTTATACGTACTATAATCAAATCCATACATAGTGATTGGAATTACAAACATTTCTGTGAAATAGCATTATACCAGAATAATGAAGTCTCACTGGACTGGAGTATATATGTTTCCAAAGATCAGTAAGTACCTATATCAATTATTATTATTTTTATTAATAAGTATCAGTAATAAATACATCTCAAAGAATAACAAGGTTGTAACTGTACTTTTTGGAAAAAATGAGATTGGTAGAATATATTATTTAATTTGTTTTTGTGACCAATATGTTCATCTGTTAATTTTCAATGTTGTGTTATCGAAGCACTAAAGTTATTCACATGGTTCTATCTGCATGTACATAGAACTTATACAGTTTTTAGCAAGTGTCATTATAGTAGTCAGATCTTCGTTATTCCCTAATCCCTAGCAAATGTAGTCTCCATTCTCCACAAATATATTAAGATTAAAGGCCAGGTTTTTACCTCTGAATAAAGTTGAAAGTAACTACTTGCTGATTAGGCTATAGATTATACTTACACCTAACTTTACTCAGAGGTTAAAAAATCTGCCATTAAAAGAACGGTGAGTTTTAGAGCATAAACCTTATTAAATATAATGGGTGTTTTATTAAACTTTTTGTTTTTAAACAGTTTTGGTTGAAAATTATAAAAAAAATTATATAGGATACCCGATACCTGGAAAGATTTATAATATAAAACAACATTTAAAAATTCTGAATTAACAAAAGTATGTATTTTCTGTTCCAAGCGTTGTCTCTGTTACCTAAACTAAATACTAGAAATAATGTTTTAACTGGCAGTTACTACTATGCTCTCTCAAATATTCTAAAAAATGCTGCAATGCTAGATGACATCTTTAATTAGGCATCAAATTTGTAAAATGTTAGAGATAGTATGTAGGTATATAGGGAAAATAAAAAATATAATTATAATGAAGAGTAAGAACTTTTAAATTTTAATATAACTAGAACAAAATATTCAGTAATTAAAAATTTTGATAGGAATTAAAAATTATGCTCGAGTATAAATGTTGAGCTTGTTTTTAAGTGGTTTCGATTTACTTTAGGTTTGTTCCAACAATGCTCAGAAATGAGTTGCTGACATCAGGATTCTGCACAGTAGTTTATCCTCGAGTTTATCGATACTGCAAAATTGTGTACTACTCAGTGGTTTGTTTCTGATCATTGTTGGAACAGACCTTTTATTCAATACATAATTGAACAAGTTAAATGTGTATTTGGAATTTTTTTAATTTTACAAATCTCAAGCTTGAATATGGATTTTCAAATTATGCACTTTTTGTAGTTTATAATAATGCTTATTTTTTTTTTTTAGTTTCTTGTTCATTTAATAAAGATGCTTTTTTGTATATGGGGTGATAATTTTTAAGCAGAGGCTTGCAGCACCCACAAGATCACTGCCAGAATTAAAGCAAATGGGTAATCTAGAAATATGGAGTAGTTTCCCTGCACGTAAGATTTTCAAGAACTTGTAAATACAATGTTTTAATGAATTATTGCCGTTATCAAAGTTAAAGGTGATGAAACACTCATGAAAATTTGTAAATATTTAACCCTTTCAGTGTATTTGTTCCTCAAGAGGGACACTGTCTTAATTAACCCTGAAGTATACATCTGTTAATTTTGGTAGAAATTTTTTCTTTTTGGTTTATTTACTTTTATTTGCATTACTTTTAAGGATTAATATTATAAAAAAATTATTTTCATAGTAAATTTTTGTTTTTGTAATGTCCCTGGAGTAATAAAAAATACTATGAAAAAATTTTAATTTACTTAAAATAAACAAAGAAAACTTACAATCTACTACAATGGTATTTTTTTTAATGAAAGTGAAAGGGTTAAAAAAATAAAAGTAATTGATCAGATTTATGTATGATTTGTTCTTGTAGTGACAGTCACTATAAATTTGAGAAGTGTGCTAATTGAAACGGGACAGGGCTCATATAGTTTTATTTAAAAAGTAAACCTTGTCATTAATTAAATATAAATGATTATTATATTACATTATTGAAATATATAATGTAAAACAAATTGTTGTAATGTTTTTTTCTGAAATCGGAAGTGTTGTCAGGTTTGTTACTGTCTGCTGCTAACTGTGATCATGGGCGAAGTTAGGGGGGGGGCTTGGGGGGGCTAAGCCCCCCCAAAAATCAAATTAGCCCCCCCAAAAATAATTCAAACATTTATCGCACATCCATCCACACATTTCAGATTTCAGAAAAGAAATTAATAAATAAAAAAAAATCGTACCTTTTGATTGATTCTGAAATTTTATATTTAGTTCAGGAGGCAGTGAATTTTACTCGTACTCATTTTTCCAATCGGTGTATATGAAAAGAAACTGTTCTCTTAGTGACAAAAAACAAACATTTTGAGTCTGACACTTATTTTCCCAGTCATAAATATTTTACATTTACTAAACTACAACATAAAGTTTATAAAAATAGCAGTTTGGAATATCTCAGATAGTGGAAAGTGAGTGTGGCAGAAAATTTAGCATATAAATTGATACAATCATGAACTGTTAATAATAATAAATCTGGCTGATTTACGAAATTGGCAAATGAGTCTGGCAACATCTTCAAAATCGAAAAAATATAATATTTTTGATTTTATTTTCCCGGGTTTGAAAATTTGTCACGTGGTAGATTATATTATAATTTTACAGCTCTATTTTATAGCAGATCAAATACCGTTTTTTTAAAACGCTTCCATGAAAAATTTCCGGAAATTTTCCTTCTGGTGGGTACCCTGAACGAAATTATACTGAAAATTGTTTTGACAGTTGAGAAGCTCTTTTATGCATGTTTTATATGCTGTTCTATGGCCAGCTTTGAAAATTTGATTTTAGTCGTTTTAATGCATGTCTGTCTAGTTTTGAAATTTGGATATTTTGGTGTAAAATATTCTTACCCAATACCTACCACTGGTGCCTAAATTATTAACAGTAAATTTTTGCTCACTCACGCATATTTTAAGAAAAATATCCATCGTCTTCAACTTAGGATAAATTTCAAAATATTCGTAAGTTCGAAAAAAATTTCGGAAATAATTTAGGCACTAGTGGTATTCTAAGTGAAAATATACGTCTGGCTGACAATTACAATCACGAAGGCCTGCCAGACTCACAAGTAGTGTCCGACCGAAGGTTCGGTTACGGTTTTGGCCAACTTCGGCTTAAAATAAGAGTTTCGACTACAGTTTCGGTTTCGGCGGAAAACTGGCCGAAACTGCAGCCAACTACGAAAC
This sequence comes from Psylliodes chrysocephalus, assembly GCA_927349885.1. Taxonomy (NCBI): domain Eukaryota; kingdom Metazoa; phylum Arthropoda; class Insecta; order Coleoptera; family Chrysomelidae; genus Psylliodes; species Psylliodes chrysocephalus. The sequence goes on along the minus strand of OV651823.1, from coordinate 43,347,011 downwards.
TACTTTCGAAAGTTTTCGTATCACACTTGGTTGTGTCCGGCACAATGGCGACTGTGCCGGGTGCCATTCCTACACAGTGCACGTACTTCTCTGCTTTGTTTCAAGTGAACAGTCTTCAGTGCTCCTGGCCTAATTTATTCGGATCGAAGGAGCAATTTTTTAGGTGAAACGTGGAAAAAATATTATTTCTAGCCTACCACGTTAGACTGTTTACTTATGAATATTAATTTAATTATAAGTAACAAACATATTTAATTATCTGAATTTGTTTTTTTTTAATAAAAATTACATTATATATAATTCCATTCATAATATTATTTTTTGTTACAAAAAATCTAGAGACAGATGCAGGAATGATTGCTACTTTGTGATTAACTTATTTTTTTTTTTAGTTTCAAAAGTAATAAAAAAAACAATGTCAATAAATTTATTAATGGCTTCTTGATCACTTAAATAAATAGGTAATAAGTAAATGTAGCTAAAATTTATAATACGAGTTAATTAGTCTTAAACAAGGATTACAATAAGATATTGCAAATTTCAATAAGAGATTGCCTTAAAAGAAAGTTCTTATTTCTGTTTCGGTTTCGACCGAAACTAAGAAAGGTGCCGAAATTGGGTTTCGGTTTTGGTTATAAAACCGTATTTCGGTCGGACCTGACAAGCCAGGTAGTTAAACGAGGAGAGGAATAATAATCGAACGTGCAGAATTTAGCGCGCCTGACGATCATTAGACAAGTCCGGCAAGGCTTTCGGGGTGTTCCACATTAGCCAGATTGTATTTTAAGCTGTTATCATAATATACATTTTTCTAGTACTGAGAACACTGGTAACAGGGATCCTTACTGGGCATTGCCAACTAAAAGGACACCTTAGTACACTGAGAGTAGTAGAAAATAGTGAGTGAAGATTCTGTGAGGAGAAGGACGAAACCTTCATTTACATTCTAACTGAATGTGTAGCACGCCAGAATCCAAGGGCACTATACCTAGGAGCATATCAAATAGAAACTTGAAACCTCTCCAAATCCTACACTTCCTTGAGAAGATATAATTAAAAGGGTCGTTATAGGCATTGAGACATTTCCTTGCTGCATTAGCGACAGAAGAGGGCACAATAGATATTTTAGGTCGCAGTGTATTAACACCCCATTCCCAACATAACATAACATAGCGAGAAAACTGCAAAATAATGAAATCCACAAATCACAGTTCATATTTTGGACATCCAACTACTAATATTTTTAAAATTTTAAATTCTGACAAACTGTCGGTATATTTTTTAGTCATTAAGATTACATATACGTTAAAATTATTTATTTTTGTTTAGAATCGATAAAAAATAGCATTTTAATTTTAGTTGGGCCACATTTAAAAAAAGTAAATTTTAATCAAATTGTATGAAACTAATTTAATTACGAGTATTAAAATTAAAAACCTAAAAGTGGCGGTGGAGATGAGGACAGAGCATTTGCCTTCCACGCGAATAGCCTGGGTTCGAATCTGGGCTAGGGGCTAATTTTCTTTATGTTTTTTTATTTTATAAATTATTAAAATTCATAAATTATTTTAAAATTGCTTATTTTGTCTAAACCTAAAATATTTTTTTAAATTTGTAGATTTTCGTTAGTGGTTCGCCAGAATTTTTTTACTTAACTTCAGTATACCTCTAGAACTATTATATATTATATGACTAGGGCTGGGGCTTTAGCCCCCCCAGATCTGATGACATAACTTCGCCCATGACTGTGATGTGTACAAGCGAACATAATAAACCTACTTATTGAGTACATTAATATGAAAAACTCATAATAAATCTGGAAACTATACATTTGAAATTTTCCTACTTATTTTTTCATTACTGCTATTATCTAATAGAACAATTCCTATGCTTTTATTTAATATTTAATTTTCCACAAATAAATATAAAAAAAATAATTAGTAAAATTATAAAATGAGTTCCAATTAAATAATGAACTATATTATTAATTTAAATTGTTAATATAAGAAATGAATAAATTAAGTAAGTAAAAGTGTAATAATGGGAAATGTGTAAATTGTATTTATTTCTAATTTTAAATAATTTTGTGTGTATTGTTAATTTTCTTTCTAATGTAAAATTAATAAATTAATAATTTTAACAAAAATTTAATGAGATGTTTTATTTGTGTTAGAATTCGAATACAATAAGAAGAACACTGCTGTCATAATGATTACTTTGAATTTCAAATACATAGTATCTATAACTTATCAATAAATAAATATTAAGTTGTTAGATATAAAAAAATATTTCCTATATTCCTAAAAGATTAACACTTCACCTCCCATCATAAGTAATAAAAGCAGGAACAGCATTTTTTAGGTAGTTTTTTTTTTATATTTGCGCTGCACATTAAATAATGGTAATCTTATAATTGAAGGGTCTGGAAATGCACCATTCTTGTTCTGATAGTTGGAATCGTAACACATAGTTGCAAAGTTATATTTAATTATTTGAAATAACTTTTACTTTTTATCATGTATTTACCAATTTTTACATCGATTAAAAATTAAAAAAAATTGTAGATTTTCAAGTAATACGATCGTTATTTTTAACTTCAAATTTGTGTCAAATTCTAGACTTCAGAGTGGTGTGAATATGCGGATTTCTAGACTCCTCAACTACAAGATAACCTTAAATAATTATTAGGTACATCAGAAAAAACATTGTTTAAATTATTAACCAGTGTATGTACAAATTATTCAATACACAAATTACCAACATCTACGACCCCGAACTACATTTATTTACTCAAAGGGATTATTAACTCCTATAAAAATACGAAAAATACAGAATTGAAAAATCTTAAATATTTCTTACAGCTCAAATTTTTATTAATTTAAAATCAGTACTTCTATAAAAACCTAGTAAATACATTTAAAGGACTGGAACAAAACACATTTGGGGATGATTATTATTAAACAAATGTATATTTGAACACTTAAAAATAAAAAGGCTACAAGTAAAATAAATTTATCATAGTATCTATTTGATTCTTATAACCAGTTACAACTTTCTAGCATTATAATCAGGCTAAAAGGAATAAGTCAAAGATTGTATTTATTCGCAGGGTCAGAAAAATATCAAAAGAAATAGGTACCTTGTGTATATAAAATTTATATCATGAACACATTATAATAGGGTCCAAGTCATAACATTATTAGTACCAAGGAGACAGGATAAATAATACGAAATATTTATATAGTAAAACTGGTTCTGGTACAGGATCCTGAGGTGCGAATTTCATAATTTTAGCATTAATATATTGAAGTAACTTACTTTTTATAATATTTTAACTGAAATTAAATATGGAATAATACGTTTCATCTGCTATTTTTATTTATATTATAATAAAATGCAATATTTTGACTGATTTAACCTAACTTTTCATCATTTCCTTCCATAAAACCTAAAATAAAGTGATTCATGAAATTGTCAGTTCTTGACACATAAGGTCCTCGAGTTTGCAACGTTGCCATACTATATTGTTGATTTTTATCACTGATAATTTCCAAGTTTAAGATTTCTGTTTGAATGAGAAGAAAATAATTTATAGGTGAAAATATAATGTGTTATGTGAGACTTTTCATTTCAATTTGAGCTGTGTCCAGGCCGTTGGACTCTATGCCGGTAGGCGTAGCCAGGTATGGATTAAAATTTTTTGGTGGCGGCGAAGCCGCCACGCTAGCGGAAGTCGTTGCTTCGTTTTGAGTGAAAGAAAATTTAAAAAAAAAGTTGTCTAGGTATTACATGTGATTTAATTAAATTCACTTTTTAATTTTGTATGTAGTTTTTTTGAGCTGCATTTTTAAAATTAATTTGGTTGATATATTAATTTTTGCATTTTATTTACGATTATTACCGTACTTATCTTTTTAAACCAAACGAAAAATTTATGATTATAAATTTAAATAATCCTTAAACTTATAATTTTATTAACAACTTGGCAACGTTTGTTATTTTTAAGACAGAAACGTCAGAAACTGTCATTTAGAGTAATTGTTTTGTGATTATAACCTGTAAAATTGGGATTTTTAATTCAATTTTTTTCGAAAAATACTGCTTCATCCATAAATTTTTTTTCAAAAATTTACTATAGAAACTAGTTACTTTTGAGTGTTAAAAATTTTTTTGTCAATTTCGCACCTCAGGATCCTTTACCGGACCCGTAAAACTTTATACTAATAATTATTTTTATTACAGAAAAGACAAAGTTGAATAACCTATTTACATAACCTACAATCATTTAAAACGTAGAAATTAAACATATTTACTTGAAAAATAACGTTTCCTAGTAGATTTCTTAGCACTTTTTCACGGATAACATAATTTGCATTAAAATGTTTTTCACAAATGGAACTTTTGGGTTTAATGTTTATTTTCATACCACCAATAATTTGCACCATATTCTGTATAACTGTTTTTTGGCATTATAAAACTGATATTAATATTTTGAAGACTCTCTCCCATAATCACAATTAAAAACAGCACAATGATCCACCATGATTTATATATTTTAAGATTTTAAAAAATATTTATCTGTCAACACTTTTTAAATTGCAGCTCCTACTTTTATCTTTTATTTACTTTCTCGCCGGATAGATACTAGCCACAGAACACTTACTCTATACTAGCACAAAGCACGTATCTTCTAGAGACCCCACGCCAATGTTAAACTTTTAAACCAAATTAGCGCCACCTTGTGTTTGGAGCTGGAACTAAAATGACAATTAACAGATGGCGGTAAATTCAAATTGTAATTTTTAGGAGTAGGTAGTAGTTTTAAATTAAATTTTAAATGATTTCCACATAAAATATTTTATAAAATAAAGAATGGAACTAGTAAGTTCGAAACTTTTATTTTACAAAATAATTTAGGTCGATTATACCAAATTTGAGGAATTAATTTGTTATAAGCAGGGGTCTGATGTGGAGAGTTGGTTCTGCATATTATTATTAAATAAATATAAGATATATCAATAAATAATAAAATAGAACATTCTTAAAATATGTTTATTAATAACTTAAATATTATTAGATAAAAATAAATACAAATAATTAATACATATTTAACGAATACTTACTTGCAGCAAATAGGTATACAATCTTAAATCTTTAAAATACCTATCAATAATTTAAATGTGAAGTAGAGACTAGGATATTACATTTTATTAACACTAAAATAATATATTTTATAAATGTCTTTAAACCGAGGACAAATGTAATATAGGTATTGTATTAAAAGGTGAATCCGTTTAACTATTCATTCAATGATAAATAGGTATTTTCCTTCCAAATACAGATGGTGGTATTACTCCACTGCTTTGTGTATTACTCTCTTATGTGAAAAATGATTTCGGAATCTAGTCCAGTGATAAATTGATTATCGATTAGTTGTTATACCCGTTTGTCTTTTTATGATGCAGGTGCATGGTGAATCAATGAAGTTTTTCTCGAAGTTTTCAACGTAGCACCCACAGGTAGCATCAAAATTATTGCAAGACACAGTAGGAAATAGAAAAACAAAACATTACAATTTTGCAAATACCTAAGACGAAACTATAAACAGAAACCAAAAGCCAAATCCAACAAAAAATCACTAAAATCAGACGGAAAAATGAGATTAACCAAAAACAAATAAATACACGTCACATCTTTGGAGTCTTTGGTTAAGTTTTTCTCGCATAAAGTTTAAAAATGGAGTAAGAAATCAGAATTTTACCAGTAGCTCCATCTAGAGTTTGGAGCAAATAGCATAAAAAATGTCAGTTGTCGGTTTTGACCTTGGTCATTCACGTGGAACCCACATACTTATAATAGGTATACGGAGCAAGAGAGACGTCCGACCTGTTTAACATAGGGGCGGCCATTTTTATACAAGATTACTAGTACATAGGTGACCAGAAATACAGCAATATGAAAACTTGGTTGCAGATGTCTAGGTCTTTTCACTTTTAAATACATCATTTTGTACAGATTTTTTAAAAGAAATAATACAATATTATATCTGAATTAAATTTTTATTCTACAACAAAAAAATATTTTAATGTTTAAAAATATATGTTAGGACCAATTCCACCGTTGTGTTAAACGGATATTAAAATGACATTGTTAATGTAAAAATGTAATTTTAAACTTCGTTTAACACAACGGTGGAATCGGTTCTTAGACTGATAAATAATAGGCCGACAAATAATAGATTAAATACCTAAATACTAATTTTAAATGACAAAAGTACAGTAGAGGAAGTTAAAAATATTAAAATTTCCAGGATACTTTAAAATTAAATTGATGGTTGCATATTTGTTTTATTTTAAACAATTTACTTTCTTCTTGTATAATTTCTAAAAGCTACAAATTTTTAGTGAACGAGTCGTCCTTATTGATTCTGCAGTGAATTGTACTAACAACTTAAAAGAAATTTTGTCCAATCTCTATATGGCAGATAACCACAATAAGGAACGATCTGCTTGTTTTGGAACCCTAAAATAATATAAAGACACTTCTTTCATATCCTTTATTTTTGCTAAATCTTATTACTTACTTGTGAAATGTAATATTTGAATCTATTGGCAACAGTCTTCTTATGTTCTTGCAAGATCTTACAAGACATCTTGAATAAAGCCCAGTATAGAGAACTTATACTTGGATTAAAGTCTATTCACAAATGTTAAAATAAATAAAACGTTTATTCACTTAGAAAATAATATCCACAATCAAAATATTCTAAAATAACACAAAAAAATTTAACCAAATTCACAAACACATTAAAATTTGACACTTTTGACAGATGGAAAGATAAATTGGTTGCATAAGTTTCAGTTTGTTTATATAAAAATGGCGGTCATTTCTATCTTCTTTTATTAAACACTCAGTAAAGATGCGCAGAGGGTTTTACGCCGTATACCTATTTAAGTATGTGGTGGAACCTCTATGTGCTTTGTGGATACTAGCGAACCTAGCGGATTTTGGCTAGGAAGTACGATCGGTTTTATCGCCGTTTTCATTTGTTTTTAAATAGGAGTTGATGCACCTTATAGTCCACCGTGATCTAAACTAAACTCAAACTGACACATGACATATATCAATGTCAACGAGCACAAATCAGGCTGAGTTCGGCTTGGCGTTCACTTATTGCGTTTGGTCTGCCAAGTCGTGTGACTCCTTCAACACATGTAGGTCCGTATTTATAAACAAAACTCAGCTGAGTCGGACTTGGGTAAGTTGTCCTTGAACGAAAATCGAAGTTCGGTTATATCCAATGAACTGGAGTGGGGTAGAATGCTTGTTAATAGGCTTAAAATACGACTCTATGGGAGAAGCCAAGTTATTTTTCATCTCAATCAGGAGTATCTATAACAACCATTTCCTATTTCACTTTGTTATTGTCTGATCCACCAGCTTGTAGATTGAACAATAACAATATGAAACAGAAAATGGTTATTATAAATACTTCCGAGTGAGATGAGAATTAAAAATGGCTGCGCATATAGAGTCGCATCTTGTTCTATTGATACAATATGCACATTGGCTTTCTACCCCACTCTAGTTCATTGGTTATATCACGTGAATTTAGAGATGGGAAGTAACAAATCCGAAAATATACATAACAGCTACAAATTTGCTAATATCATCTCTAAATTCCAGTCTAACACCAGTACCACCTAGAACTTTAGAGACGTTGTAACCGAACTTCGATTTACCCAAGTTAAGTCCGACTCAGGTAAGTTCTGTTTATAAATACGGACCTTAACTTCAACAACCCTTTTAGCAAAGAGTCTTTTAGCGTTCGGTTTAGTTCAACTACTGACACGCTTAAATATCATTTAAAAGGACCCTAAACACGTCCGATTCTGTCCCGTTCAGTGAGGAAGTGCCCAATGAAAATTACATACTAAGCTTGTTCTGGTTTCTTCAAAATGTGCTGCAAACCGTCCGAAATCCAGTGGAACAGTTGAATACCAAATTATTCGCCACGCAAAACTTTTTAACTGTCCACTGGTCAGCCAGTATTCTGACAGTTTTCAACAGACCTTTCCTCTAACCCATGTCTGAGGTCATTAATGTCAATTTTATTTTGTTAGGTTGGTTGCAGTGAACGCTGTATGCCAGATGTCATACGTCAAAATACCTCTAGTTTGTTTTTGTTATTACTTTATTATTGAAATTTGAAATAACTGGAGGTTTTAAAAGATATTATATATGTTGACAACAGTACATAGATTAGTATCGTTTATTTGGTTATTAAAACGATGGATGTGAAACAAGAACCCGTCAATTTTTGTGAATATCAAACAACGAAGGAGTTAGTAACTTTTACTGCGATCAAACGAGAATGTGAATTGCCTAAAATTGAAAGTTCTGATTTTCTGGAAAACACTGAGCACGAATCAGTGCGCGACAACGTTATTAACGTTCCTAACATTATTAAAAAAGAATCTGAGAACACTGACGAAGTGAATGCGGCAGATATCGGCGATATCAAGGCAGTGAAAAGCGAAATAAGTGGATATGTTCAGTTTAAAGATGGAAGTGAGTTTTTGACGTCGCATTGTGATTTACCTACACTAAAAAGCGAGGTGGAGCTTAATGATTATCCGAACCATTTTGCACAACCCCATAGCAGCAAACAAACAATAATAAAATCGAAATCATCAAAACATATTGTCAGAAATGTTCCTAAGCAAAAGAAGAGGAAGTATCCCTGGTTTCTTCAAAAAAGTAAGTTCATTTATGAGTTTATATTATTTATTTGTTAAGTGACAGGGTTCAGCCTTTGGGGCTGCATGCAATGTTATCATTGTGCTAAAATAAATCATAGAAAGGTTGTTCAAAGCACGAAATCCTAATACTATAATAATAAAATTAAAGATTCAGAAAATAAAAATACAGCAACATGGAAAATGTACTACAAGGAAAGACAAGGACAACAAAAAGTATTTCAATTCACAACAATGACAAAACTATTGAAAACCCAACAACTGTTATTGATATGTTCAATCAGTTGTTTACTTGGATATAAACACAGTCATAAAACAAATAATCAAAAAACTTAACTGGAAACTTAACAAAGACAATCACAGACTATATTTTAATACCATTGACTCATATAATTAAATATTCCCTGGAAGAAGGTATATTTCCTGATAGATTAAAAACATTAAGTATATTAAAAAGTGGTAACTCGTAAGATGTCGAATTATTGACCAAACTCAACAAATTAAAATGTCATAAACGAGAGATTTAAAAAAGAAATCTAAATTTTTCTGCCAAAGCAAAATCAAATGTTCATATGTGTAGTACACTTTCGGTTGCTAAATTTACATACCTAATTTTTAGTGGTTAAAATTCCAGAAAGGGGAAAATCAGTCAGCAAAATTTGTAATTATCTGACTCTATGTTTTATCTGATGATGATTAATCATACATAATTTGGCTAATTTGTACATAGTTAGACTCACAACCTCTATGAGAGAAGTTGAATGTCCTTTTCTGAAGCCATACTGAGAATTGGTAAAAAAATTATATTTTTCAAAGTAGTTACACAAACATTCTTTTATCAACTTTTTCATTATTTTGCTAAAAATAGTTATTATGGAAATTGGACAAATATTATCCACTTGTGAATTATTTCCTTTTTTATGTAGTGGGAGAATTTTGGAAAAACCTCTGGAGAAATGCCAGTAATAAAAATTAAATTAATCAGTGTTTCAATAATATATGCCATTTCTTTAATGAAAAAGCTGTTAAGTTCATTTGCATCCAGACAACTGGAGTTTTTTAGATGAGCAATTGTATTTATAATTTCTTCATTTGTTGTTGGTAACAAAAAGAAGGAACTGCAAGGGGCTGGAAAATTTCTAAAAGTTTGTAAGTCAGTGAATGAAACTGCTGGTATAGACTTTATAATATTCCCTGCAACATTAGAAAAAAATTGTTCTGATTAGGAGTTAAAGAAACATTTGGAGAGCTGGTTTTAAATTTGTTACTTTCAAAATTTATTATTTGCCATCAATCTTTGGGTTTGTTTTGAGAAGAGCATACTCGTATGTAATTGTAAGCTGCCTTTTTTGTGTTCTGTAAATGATAATTATATATTTTTCTGTATCGATAATATGCTGTAACATCATTAGGATCACTGCTAATCTCAGATATAATTTTTTTAACTACACAAACTTTGCCTCATAGCCTCTAAAGAATCGTTATACCAGTTTATTGGAATTTTTTTAATTTTAGTGGAGACTTTCTTAAGAGGAAAACATTTGAAAATAATGCTATTGTAAGTATTTGTTAAGTGAGAAGCTAACACATTTACATCCCAGTATATATACCAATCAGTATTGGCACTCTGAGGCAGCACGTTTGATCTTTAAAAGTAGAAATTTTAGTTAACACTTGACGTTTCCGGGATATGAAAAGTTTTCTTTACACGGACTTGGTATACCTGGTTAGTTGAATTTTTGTTCTGCTGCTTTTCAAATTTGTGTGTATGAGCGAGATGTGAGATACCTTTATAGACAACAGTTGAACAACTTAATTACTTTGAAGAAGAAAATAGATTAGATATCAGGGCAGTCTTCGCAAATGTGAGAAGGCAGAACCGTTTTAGATTTTTTTTATATATGTGAAATATTACTTTTTAGTGAAAAGTTTAATTACTTTTAGTTCAAAATATAAGGTTAGCTTGTCAAGGAAAATATATAACACACAAGGTTAGAGTAACAAAATAGAGGTTTTGCTTTATTTCTTAAGAATTACTCTAATCTAAAACTTTTCTATGTTGTAGAAATTTATTCTATACGTTATTTAGGTACTTACTGCAAAATCTATAGAAAAGTATGTAGTTTTAAATATAAAAATTTATAATGGAGACATATTTAGTGTAGTTTTTTTTACAAATATATACTCAGTGACTTGTTTTAGTGAATAAGTTCAAGTATGGCAGACTAAAATCGTTACTTTTTATTATGAATTTATTTAAAAATGGGAACTACATATATGTATATGGTTTTCGTAGTTTTTACACTTGTAATAAAAATATCAAAGTTATGTTTATTGGCCATTTACTACACACAGCAAATTCATAGACACTAAGTATATATATCACTATTAGACATTCTTATTAAACTCATTAATTTAAAATTAACTTTAAACTGAGTGGACTACACACAGAATTGTTTGAAAGCAGCCATAAGGTATAATTTATTTATTGGATACTATAAAAAATTAATAGTAGTTACATGTAGAGTTAAGTAACAAGAACTTTAAAAACAAAACAAACCTTTATATCTAGTGAACTTAATTTAGTACAGTCCTCAACTTTCTTAGGCTAACATTAAAGATATCTATTTGGACCTCGCTAAAAAACTCATTGGTAACAGCCATTATCTTGTTAAAAGGAAATATACTACTTGGATCTAAACTAAATAATTTTTTGTTACTTGGGATTCTTAGATTAATCTTTGCCACATTAAAATTTATACAGTCAATCAAATCACAATCTTTGTACTTAACATTATTTAAAATATAGTACAAAATATATCACAGCCTGTTGCTTTCTTCTTTGTAAAACTATCAAGCATAGTTTTATATGCGATCTTATAAAGGTACAAGTATTTTTTATGGCATAAAAAGGAAGGGTAAAAATATTTTTTGTACTTTTTCTATATGATCAATATGTGTGGCTTTCAAGGGCATCCATATTTGTGAAACATACTCAAGATGGGGTCTTAGTAAGGCATTATATAATCTGATTTTGGTGGTAATTCTAATTTTTTTTTTGTATTTCTGATTTAAAAACCCAAAGCTTTTATTGTTTTTTTAGTTATGTGTAAGAAATGGTTATTAAACTTCAAATTAGACTGAAAGACAACTCCTAAATCCTTTATCTCATATTCACGATTTAATGTGACATCACAGGGCTTGTGTTTAATGTAAAAAATTAAGAGGCTAGGGATCCTTACAACTTAAAATATGCATATGTTCGTAAGTGTTAAATGGACGGATAAAAGTGTTGTTTTTATTTACAACTATAATAAGAAACATATTATTTTTGATACCTACCTGATAATCACTAAACAATATTTTTTGGAGTAGTAACAGATTTATTAATACACAACTATTATTTTGTTACAAATATTTATATTGTATTTATAATTAACATAATAGTTGATATAAGTCCTTTAAAAATAATATATTTTGATTTAATTGTTGAATTTATACATGAGCAATTTTCCTTGTAGCGTGGTTTACATTTTGCAGAGAACTATTGTATTCTGCTTTTAGCTGATAAATCATGTACATGTAAACGGGTTGAATGTAGACAATGCGAGGGGCAAATCACTCTTTGTAAAAATGTACATGTATTGCCGAATTCATATGATTTCCGCAATCATATGGCGATTTCTAGATGACTGCGGCGATTTCTGGATGACTGCGGTGATTTCCACATGACTTCCGACAGATTTACCGTGACTGCGGTGATTTATGTATTGACTGCAACGATTTCTCTATTGATTGCGGCAATTTCCCTATTGATTGCGGCGATTTACTCGTACGTATGGATTGTCAGTATTATTGCAAAATTGCACGCATTCCGAAGGATTTCTACGATATTGTATGGCTTACCAGTTGGTTTCCAGTAAAAAAAGCATTAGCTTGGTGTTTCATCAGAAAAACTAAATTTTGTATAGTGCATGTATAGGTGCTAAATACAATGCATTGATTTAAAACTAAGTGTGTACGACAAATTTATCAATAAATCAACTTTTTGTACGTTTTTTATTAATTTAAAAGATCAGTTTTAATTGATGTGATACCCGAAATATAAACTTCTATGTAGGTACTAAATGAACAAATAGGTACAGGTAAATAAAACAAGTAATTAACAAATTTTATTGATGTTTTTTGTTTCTAGTTTAAATGGACCAGATCCAATTGAATTGATGGGTCCGTAAGTTAGTAGAGCACTTCGGTTTTTTTAACATATTTTTAGGATATTTTTAGGTTTCGGTATCATTGATACATGCCAAATTTAACAGTGTTAATTTGGCAGTTTTCGTGTAAATTTTTTACCAGATATGTTAACCTTGAAAGTTAAATGCCAAAGTTACAAATGTGACTTGAAAGTCTAGCCCCTCTCTACGACCGATGTCTATTTTCAGAAAAAGGAAATTTAACTGTTGCTTCAATTTCTAAAGCTCGAAAGTATTACATTCTCATGACTAAAAATTTGCTCATTCGTACTTTTGGCAGTGTACCGTCGAATATATATTATTAAGCTTTTTGAAAAAAAAAAAAAAACGATTATTTAAAAATACTAACTTTCCAAAAGGCCAATAGAGCACCTCGGTTTTTAAATGTTTTTTTTTTTTTTTGTTAAAGCTACTGTGCCACATTTTATGCTATGACACATTGTGCTATATTTAGGTTATTGACTATTATAAAATAAAATACCAGGTATGCTTTTTTAACTTCGAACGAAGCCAGGAAAGCACCTCGTTTTTATTAAACCACACCACGTTTTTTAGGCTATTTTTAGGCTACTAAAATAATCTAAAATATTCCGAAAAAAATTTTTTTTACTTTCGTTAAGTGACAATAAAAAAAAATATTTGGAATTGTCTGGTTTGTCCAGACAAATTTATAGTGATTAATAATAATAATAATAATACTCTCCCTAATTCACCCCCTTACGAGTGAATTTCAACCCCTGAAGTCGACTGAACGACTTGTGTAGGGGAAGGGACGGCTATTATTATTATTTGCCGTGGCGCTCCGGGGCGACTTAAAGATGATTGATGGTGCCATTTGACTTACAGGTGAGGAAAACCCGGAAAACCTCACCCACCATCATAAGCTCAAAATTTAATTAATTAGAATATTCCAATTCTCCGTAAAGGAAAATGGTACTCTGTAGTGAATTCTCAGTTACATATTTTGAAATTTTTAATGATGGGTCTGAACTTGAAAAGGCGTCACTTGTTTTGCCTATTAAAAAATATACTTTTTCAGAGAAAAACAAAATAGGAAACAAAACCAGACTGTGACAACTGTCAAGATACGGTACGATAAGTTCAAATTCAAACTAATATCAGTCAAATTAAAACAAATTCAATCCAGTGTTTATTTTAAATAATTAACAAACTATCAGAACTGAAGGTTCTGAGAGCAAAGAACAAAATATTTCAATTTAAACTTCTTAATACATAAAAAATAATTGAATTGAATAATAGTGAACAAATAAAGTAAGAAATGATGTAAATGTACCAGTTTGGTGCCCGCAACATTTCTGGTTTTTCTTATATATAAACATAAGTACACAATCATCGTTTCTTAAAATAGCGACCGCTTTGTGGAATCTGAATTTCTTCTTTAGTAATTGCTTCGGTATTACAATTATCGTTTGAATATTATTTTTTAATTTTATTCACATGCATTTATTTTTTTCAACAAGTCTCATCTTGAGTGCTAATTAATTACCCACATTTCAATAAAACGTATTGAGAATTATCTTCGTTCTTCTTATACACTCATTCGTTGTCGCACCTGCCGCGAATAGCACAGCGTGTGACCTTTGGACTTTTGGACAAAAATTGCCAGAATGAACCTTAGCGATTTCTTATGGGAATTAACATGGGGAATGAGGCGGAAACGGTGTTGCTCCTTTACTGAACGTTTTTAATATATTAAGTTAATCATTGAACGATAGTGAACAAATAAATTATGATAGATAAAAAAAGTTAAATGCAATATAAGAAACCTGTGACAATAACATATACAAGAAAGCTCGACTCGGTTTCGATTTAGGTTACTGAATGACTAAGCTGAGGTGATGGTTCTGCAGGTACTGGAGGTGATCTAGCCTGCTTAGGAATTCGAACGAAGTGGTATGTATAGGAAGGAGCCTTGTCACTATAAGGTCTTCAGATGCTTTAAGTTGCGGACTCATCGACGTTCTGGGACTGATGAACTAGATCCCTACTTAGACTAACTACGTTCAACACTTTTCAACAGTTTATCATCGGTAATACCAGGCCTATGACACTCCCTGAATCCGGTTAAAAACTAGCTACCACGCGCAGGCAACCCATATTTCATACACAAATACAAACTTTTGTTTACATTAAAACGAATTAGTTTTTGTAATTCATTTATTTTTAAAGGACTTAACTATTATTATGTTAATTATAAATATTTGTAACAAATAATAGTTGTGTATTAATAAACCTGTTGCTACTCCAAAATAGCTATTTGTATTACTAGGGAGGAAAGTGCCAGTTTTCCTCCCGTAGGATGAAGTTCCATGGTAGGAAAAGGCACTTTACTCCCAAGTAATACATATGATTTTTCCGCCTCCCTCAAATAACAAGTCATTGTTAAATAATTTTTACTTCATCTCTTGAGAAGGTTTTCTTTTATTTGAAACATGGTACGTAGCATTGAATACTTGGACCACAATGTAGAGGCTTTTAATGTATTTGCTAATAGCGAAAAATACCCCAAAATAACATTTTCTGAGTAAGTACGAATATGCTTTTCTTCGGCCCATTGCTTGAAATGTAAATACTGTTTTTCGTATTTTTCTTTAGATTTTTGGGGTAATAGAGATTGTACTGTTGCATTAACCTGTTCCAAAATATCCGGTGGTGTATTATTTATGTCTTCAAATTCGTTTGAATCGCTCATTTTCTAAATATTATTTTATATTTTGTAGATATATTATAGCGTAACACACTTTGAAACCGATTTGTCAATCGACAATTCGAAAATCGGATGAATCTGTGAATTTAAATCAAATTATTAATGTAAAAATCGTTAAATTAAAGTAACAATTTACTGATTTTTACTATTTTACAAAATACAGGATGTTCTATAAATAAACGCTAATATTTATACTTATATAATAGAATATAGTTTAGGTCGTCAATGCCGTATAAGTTATTTCATTTATAACATACCATGACGTAACTTTTACTTTATCTCCCTAGGGAGGAAAAGTACGACTTTGTTTCCTGCAATGAGGCCAGGAAATGTATACTTTGGATAGAGGTAGGCGGAAAAATATTTCTTGTACTTTTTCAATATGATCAATATATGTGGCTTCCAAGGGCATCCATATTTGTGAAACATACTCAAGATGGGGTCTTACTAAGGCATTATATAATTGATTTTGGTGGTAATCCTAAAATGTTTTGTATTTCTTATTTAAAAACCCAAAGCTTTTATTGCTTTTTATAGTTATATGTAAGAAGTGGTTATTGAACTTCAAATTAGACTGAAATACAACTCTCAAATCCTTTACCTCATATTCACGATTTAATGTGACAGCACAGGTTTTGTGTCTAATGTAAAAAATTAAGAGACTACGGATCCTTACAACTTAAAATATACATATGTTTGTAAGTGTTAAATAGACGGATAAAAAGTGTTGATTTTTATTTACAACTATAATAAGAACCCATTAAAAAGATTAAGGTTCGATTCCACCGTTGTGTTAAACGAAGTTTAAAATGACACTTTTACATTAACAACGTCATTTTAATCTCCGTTTAACACAACGGTGGAATCGGTCCTAAAAGCAATATTTTTGATAACTGATAATCAATATACAAAATATTTTTACGGTACCTTTATATCATAAAAAATACTCGTACCCTTTAGTGGTGCCGCGAGACGAGAGATTCTCGTCTCTCGTCTCGTCTTGAACGAGACGAGAGAAACATTTTCTCTCGAAAAAAGATTCGAGACGAGAGAGTGTCATCTCTCGACGAGAATTTCTCATTTCTCTCGAACAATTTTCTCTTTGCTTATTTGAAATTTTCAATTGCTTATCGTAACTTAAAATTTTAACATATTAGATTTCGAGATAGTCAAAAAGTTAACTATAACACACCTATTCTATAAATATTAAATGGTAACAAATGATACTTGTGTTATTAGGATTTTATAAATAGTGATTTATAGGAAAAAATATTTCTCATTTCATTTATTTAAAATTTATACAATCATTTCTTATATTTAATGCATTCTGCTTTGGTGAGGTTACTTTTGAAGATAAGTTAAAAATGTTTAAGCGGTTTTTTGAACAACTGTCAAAGAAAAGGTAATACACACGAATGTATTATAAACAGTGGGGACGAAAATTGTACCCACCTCTATTTTAACTTTTAAATGAAAAAATATAACAAAACAAAAACGACGTAAAACTTTTTGTTATAACGAGATGCTTTAAATTTTCTTATGGAAAGCAGGGTTATGTTATTTAAAAGATATTTTCTATATTTTTACAACAGATTTAGGTTTTTATATTTTTACAGAAATTACATTAAATAAATTCATAAAGTAGGTTAAATTCTTTTTTTTTATTAACCGCTTCAACCTCAAAGGATTATTACCGGAGGTATATTACCTTATAAATGCTGTTTTTTACAATAGTATACAATGGATAATTAACATTTTGGCTAGTACAGAGTAAAGTCAGTATCTTTTATAATTTTAAGCAATTTTTTACTGTTAGAGGGAACACTGCACAAATGACAATTTTTTGTAGCTGGTACTTTGTTCTTATACAGACATGTTCTGGGCCTTTACTAATAAGTTACATTCTTGATAACTCTCGTATTAAAAATTATTGTTTATTATTAAGGAAACGCTTCTTGTATTTACTAAAATAAATAAATAAATTAAGAATATCAAAGGTGATTTAAAAACCACTTGACGTATTACATTTTTCATAACTTCTTAGCAAAAAAAACTTATTAAAAAATTATCTTCTAACATTATCCAACATTTCTTGGATTATTGCGGCACATGAGGATTATCAAGAATATAATTTAAAAAACAAAATAACAAAATTAAAACTGTCTGCTTGGAAGTAAATATAATCAAAATATCGTTCAAATGAGGTATTACATGACTTTACTTTCCATTAGAAAATTTAAAGATAGTAACGCCCTCTATTTTACGTCTCAAGTAAAGTGCATTTCATTACAACAAAAATATCATGTTCCTCTAATTTCACATCTTTTTTGTTTTATGTCTCTATCTTCTTGCATTTTGAAAACATACTACAAAATGCTTTCTTTTGACATCGCAGGATTGCATTAGAAAAAATCTAACTTCCAATTTAACCTCTTCCCCCTCCCCGACTGACTTACAAAACAAAGTATTTACGTTTTTAGTTAACGCCTAATCTGGGCCACTTATTACTTCAAATTTTAATTGTAAAACGACTGTGACAGACGGACAGACAGAGAGACATAAGTATTTCCTATTTCCAAATTTGGGTACTAATTAAGGATGTGCACGATGTATCGATGATTAAAAAACATCGATATTTAGGTTTCGATTATCGATGTTCAACATCGATGTTTTTTAATCCGGTGTTATTTGCTAACATTGATTTTTACATTAACATCGATGATTTTCTTTTCAATGTTTCTTGGTTTTTTGTTAAACGTCACGTTTAATTTGATGGTTTAAATTTCTTTTTCCTGTTTTTTTTTGCTCTTCGATGAACGCTTTTGGAAAACATGGATGTTTAAAAAAAATTGCGCATCCCTAGTACTAATGCGTAAATTACTTGAAAAAGTATTTGTTTTTGTCTTACAAATTTTACCGTTTTTTCATGTTTCGTCTTTTTCAAATTTAAATTTGATATTGTTTCATCACGAGAGAAACGAGACGAGATAAGACGAGAGGAAGGCTCTCTCGATCGAGAGAAGCGCCTTTTCGTCGAAACGAGAGAACAGTTTTATCTCGCCCTACGAGACGAGACAGGCCACTCTCTCGTCTCGTCTTGTTTCGCGGCATCACTAGTACCCTTATAAGATCTCATATGAAACTATGCTCGATAGTTGTAAGATTAAATCTTTTTTACAAAGAAGAAAGGAATAGGCTGTGATATATTTTGTACTCTATTTTAAATAATTTTAAGTACAAAGATTGTGATTTGATTGACTATATAAATTTTATTGTGGCAAAAACTAATCTAAGAATCCCAAGTAAGAAAAAATTATTTAGTTTAGATCCAAGTAGTATATCTCCTTTTAACAAGATGATGGCTGTTACCAATGAGTTTCTTAGAGAGGTCCAAATAGATATCTTTAATATTAGCCTAAGAAAGTTAAGGACTGTACTAAATTAAATTCACTATAGATATGAAGGTTTGTTTTGTTTTTAACTTTGTTGTTACTTAAAACTCTACATGTAACTAGTATTAATTTTTTATAATATCCAATAAATAAATTATACCTTATGGCTGCTGTCAAACAATTCTGTGTGTAGTCACTTAGTTTAAAGTCAATTTTAAATTAGTGAATTTAATAAAAATGTTAAATAGTGATATGTATTGTGTTTATGAATTTGCTGTGTGTAATAAATGGCCAATATACATAACTTTGATATTTTTATTACAAGTGTAAAAACTACGAAAACCATATACATATAGTTCCCATTTTTAATAAATTTTTAATAAAAAGTAACGATTTTAGTCTGCCATATTTAAACTCATTCACAAAAACAAGTCACTGAGTATATATTTGTAAAAAAAACTATACTAAATATGTCTCCGTTATAATTTTTTATATTTAAAACTACATACTTCCTATAGATTTTACAGTACCTAAATAACGTATAGAATAAATTTCTACAATATACTAGAAAAGTTTTATATTAGAGTAATTCTTAAGCCTTGTGTATTATATATTTCCCTTGACAAACTAACTTTATATTTTGAACTAAAAGTAATTAAACTTTTCACCAAAAAGTAATATTTCACATATATATATATATATATATATATATATATATATATATATATATATATATATATATATATATATATATATATATATATATATATATATATATATATATATATATATATATATAGATTTATAGTTGTCACATACGAGACCCATAAATACATGTGCAAGATACTATTAGAGGCCCGGTTTTCACATGCGAGGCCCGAAAACGGGCCTCGCAGGTCAAACACGTGTAAATAGAGCTATTTTTCATCACCCAACCCCCCAAAACCACAATCTCATTTTTTTTTTTGGACTCATATGTGATGTGGATATCTCCTCTTATACGGTTTTTAGTTCATTATATTTCTTACTAGGGTGCACTCCGAGCGTTTTGTATATAATTTCTATTGCCAATGCGGGGCTCTCGTATATCCGTTAAATGTATTTATTCATTGTCAATTCCGAGTCCCTTAAATATGGCAACGTTGTTCGTGTGCTGAGGCCCTACTAGTTTCTCATAGCAGGTACATAAAATGTTGATGAATAGGATTTAATATCCCAGGCATCAGCTGTTGGAACCCAAAATAAATTTAACCATTACTTTTTATTGTAAGACTTTTAAGATAATTTAAAATTTTCTAGCTTTGTACAGAACACTAATATTTTAATATTTTTAATGTCTCAAATCTTGAGTAACGTTTAAATAAGTTTCAAAAATGGATCTACTTAAATAGATACACAATTTTCTTTGTTTTGTAAATAGGGTTTTCAATAAATAACAAACTAAACCTCCAAGTTGATCCCATTACAAATAATTATCAAAAAAATAAAAACAGATAAAAATTATAATTGTTACCGTTGTTATAATTGTGTACCAAGGCCGTAAAGTTGATATTTTTTAACTGAATTGGAAATTTGCGTCCCTGGCCGAGGTGCATACAATATTTTTTTAGGCGACCGTTTTATGTCGTGTTTTTTGCTTGCTATTTGTAGTTTGGTACAGGAGAGGGGTGAACAACATAAATATTTGTTCCGGTGGTATGAGCTCTCGTCTAACTTTTTCTGGGAATGAAATAATTTGCTTCTAGTCGTCTATAACAATAAATAAATCCTTTGCGCCGTCTAGTTTTGCTATTATCGATGTAAGAAAATATCTAAACTTACACCAAAAGTACCAAAACTCGACGATAAAAATGCTTAAAAAGGGTTTCAGAAGCGGCGCAAGGCGTGGGCGACGTGGGCCACCGTCTAGGCGTCGCGGCCTGAAGGGTCTCGCGCCTCAAAAGTTTAATGCAGCTGTCTTTAACTTATGAAAAATATTTATTCTCACATATGACCTATTTATATGTAAGCAAAAATTATATAGAAGAATGTTAACTTTCAAACACTCTCTATTTTAACTTTAATATAAAAAACAACGAATAACGAATTATTCTAAATAAGAAAGAATGTCAAATTCTAAACATTATCAAAATCTGTTTTTTGTTCAAATATATTTATATCTCTGGAAGTGGCGCCGTAGTGATATAACAAATAGGTAATATCGTTTTTTTTACACCCACATAGATATTAGCTTATCTACGCTCAGATTACAAGACGAAAAAGTATGCTATTGCGTTCAACTAAACGAATATATTTCATATCCATTCTAGGTAGTGAGAAGACTGCAAAAAAATTAAATCCACCAATAATAGTTCATATTTTAGACACCCAACCATTATTATTTTAAATAAGTGACAACTCTGTCAAACTAATTGCCATTATATTTTTTGGTTATTAAGATAAAATATATATTAAAATGAAAGTTATTTTTGTGTAGAAACGATAAATAATATCATTTTTAGTATTATTTGGTTAACATTTTGAAAATTTTTATCAATCTTTATGAAACTAATTTAATTAAGAGTATTAAAACTAAAATCACAAAAGTGGCCGTGGAGGTGTGAGCAGAGCATTTGCTTTTCACGCGAATAGCTCAAGTTTGAATTCGTGCTCGAGACAATTTTTTTTATTTTATTTTAATTTATAAATTAATAAAATTCATTAATTATTTTAAAATTAATTATTTTGGCTTAACAACCTAAAATAATTTTTTAAATTTGTAGATTTTTGTTAGTGGGTCGTAGAAAAAATATACTGTACGACTCAAGTTGATTGTCCATATCTACTCTTGTTGCACAAACTACAATTTTTACTAAGTAGGTATGCTACATTGGTAAAATCCTGTAAATGGCCATATATTCGCTTATTTTGTTTTCTGTTTGTATAAACAGATTTTGATGTGAGAATCCACTGATTGAAAGGGATAAATATTAAATAAAAAGTAAACCGGTCCATTGAACTAAAATAAGTAAAAAAAAATGGTTTTATGGTTAGAACCTTTAAAAGTTTTGCTCGTTAAAGAGAAATATTTAAACTATTACGCACATATAGTGTGTCAATTCAAAACTGCTTTTTGGCAATCGTTCTATGCAAGAATATTAAAAATAAACTACTTTATTTATAAAACAATATAATTATATTAAAAACTAAAAATCGAATTATTATATTTAACAAAACGTTCCGATTTGGTTTACTTTTTTTTATTCTCCTCTAATATTCGATTCTAGAGGGGAAAAGTAAATCATTTAAAAGGTGCGTCTTTTGCGTTTTTGTTTGCGCTCTTTCTCTTTCTTTACTTTTCGCTTTTTTTTTCTTTTCTCTTTCTTTCCTAAGACATCCCCCTTTATATGATTTTTGACTTATTTTTGTATTTGTTTTTAAAAGCATCACCTTTAAAATTATTTAAAGTGGACTGTTCTCGAGTGGGTGAGAGTAGTGATTTCAAACCTTACGAATTTTATGAAGATTTACAAATAATGATCCTAAATTTACCTGATTTCAATAAAGGTGTAAAACAGCTGCTCCAATACATAATAGAAAATAAGTTGAAAGAAATGTATACAAATATTTATATTGTTATTCAAATTTTGTTAACAGTACCAGTAAGTACAACTGCTGAAAGGAGCTTCTCAAAATTAAAACTAATAAAAAATTAAGAAGTACAATGGGCCAGCAAAGACTTTAGCATTGTCAATTGTATCTATTGAAGCAGATATATAATCTGGATTATGGTACAAGAGTTCAGTAAAGCTAAAAGCAGGAAATTTATGTTTCTGTAATTCTTTACTGCTAGTAATAATTATTTAAAAATATTAGTTAAAGTCTAAGAGTTGTTAGCATTTTTTTATACAAGTTTTAATGTTATTTCTCTATATAAAATACGTCTTCTTGCGCCTCCAGAGGTCCTTGCAAAAATATATCTTGCCCACATAAAATTTAGGTCTTGCTCCGCCACTGAAGAGTTTTTTTATTGTTATAGACGTCTAGAAGTAAATTATTTTATTTTCAGCTAAGACGAAAAACTCCATCGATGTGAAACGTTATTTTGAATTTGACAGGTTAAACGACTGCTCCCACCACCGGGACAAAGTACCTACATGTTATTCACTGCCTCCCCCTTTCCATGTAACTAACTAAAAAACACGACATGCCACTTTAAATATTTTTTTTGACGTATGTGTTCTCAGCTAGTTTTCTATAAAATGTGTTTCTAATAGATTTACAATAAAGATAAGACTTTTTAACCTTTAATTTTACTAGATATTATATAATATTTTTTTAGTCTTGTACAAGAATTTATTCTTCCTATCTTCATCCTTTATATCCGTCTTCAACTTATTTGAAATAATAATTTAAAATATGTAAATTATAGATACTTACCTCATTTGTAACGATTCCATCATTTTCATTTTTGTTAGTTTCAATTAAAAAAGGGACATTATCATTTTTTGAAATTAAAATGTTTTCATTTTTACCAATATTGTTACCTACATTAACATTGCCAATATTGTTTTCAACATCAATATTATTTTAAAACAAACATGACAAACATAATAAATAAAAAAAAAATCATCTTCAATGAAAATTCTTTATAATTTGTTATTAATCAATATAAATAATACATTTTCTTTACATTGTCACTTACGTCTTGAAGACTTTTTGACGTAAAATTGACAGGCTGTAATAATGTATATGCTTTTTCAGTGCATCCAATCTCGTATACAAAATCGAAAATATACAAATTTGATATTGATTCTAAACTATTCAAATACAGAGTCACTTTATTATCTGGTAAATTAATTAATTCTGAAGTAGGAACAAGACATTCATCTTTCTATGACAATTTTTTATTTTCATTCAAAATAGTTCATAAAATATAAAAAATTGCTATATTGCTAAATGTTACTCTAAAATATTTTTATTCAACTTTTTTATCATTGGTTAACACAAGTAGGTACTGTCACTAAAATGTGTATCAATTTTCACCAAAACTAATGAAAACGATTATTATGAATTCTGGTATTTAACACCCCTGGTGAACACCCTATATCATAAATTGTTATAGATACAAGAATACGTTGTTTATACAGGGTGAGTCAGGAGGAGCGCACCAAGCTCTAGGAGTATATTATACACGTGAAAATAATGTAAAAAAACTCATGTTCTTATCCGATTTTCATTTGTTTTCAAGTTATAGCATATTAACAAATAAACAAATTTACACATAAAAATTCTCTTATTCTAAATTTGAATAATTATCTGGCATTTTGCAACACTAACAATTACATAAATTCGAAATTAAACGTTCAGTTACTGTTCACTGTACACTGACAGTTCATCAAACCGTCAGAATTATCAAATGCCTTTGAGCCTTGAACATATGGCATACTTTGATAATGTTAAAATTCAGAAGTGGAAGGCTAGATGAACATTTTTTATTACGCCATAACTTGAAAACAAATGAAAATCGGATAAGAACACATGAGTTTTTTAAATTATTTTCACGTGTATAATATACTCCTAGAGTTTGGTGCGCTCCTCCCGACTCACCCTGTATATATATTTTTTTCGTCAAACTGACGTAAATTGGGAAAGAATGTTATATCAAAAGCTGCGGGCCTAGATGGCCTTTAGAACTGATATTAACCGGTCCAGGTATTAGACCGGAATCGCTTAGCAGGTGAGCTCTTTCAAACTGATAAAAAGAAAGTAGGAATACAAATTCTTAAAAGCTTAAAAAAAGTGATATTAAAATGTTTGCTTTGTTTTCCATAAAAACTAAAACAAATTTTGAAACAGTGGTTCCAGCGGAACACAGAACTTTATTTACAAAAAAAGTTATCTAAAAAAAATGTTTCTGAAGTAGGCCATGATCGACAAATATAAAGATACGATTCATGTCCCATGTCCGTAATAACTACGAACGATTCTGAATTAAATTCAAAATAAAACTTAAAAAGAAAAATAATTTAATGCTCCGACATGCGTAAATTTTTCTAAAGCCAACTTTAGAAACATTTCTTTGAATAATTTTATATTTTTGCTTTAACTTAAAATTAAAAAAAATATATTTTAAAATTTTAAATGTCTATATTTTCACTTAATCTTCTAGACAAAGATAATTGGCAATATAAATTATTCCTCTCACCCTCTGTAAAAATAATAATCTGTATTCCTCATTTTGGCAAAATCTGTGCTGATGTCAAATTGGCGTAATTAAATCATTGGAACCCAGCGTTGAGCGAGACAGATTCACGATTAAAATTATAGTTTTGTTTTGTCTGTATTACTATTGTTAATGTTTTATGTTAGAGGGCAAAAAAAATAATTAAAGTCAGAGATTTAGTGTTTTAAACGGATGATATAGTTTAAATTAATACCCTCGCCAACCTTTTTTTTTTATTTAGAATACAACAAAACAAACAAATAAAGATATAATATATCTCTTTTTATAGGCATCTCTATAATACCTACAACTTCTCTACATAACATTTTTCTCTCCGTAAAATAGATTATTCTAAAAACGCACAAAGTGGAATCGATAATATTTCGGAACAAGTCAAACGCTGTAAACAATTTTTGTACAGACCGCATACTTTGTATCGTAATATTACCGTTTTCGCACGTGTTGGAACAAACCTATTATACCACTATACGCGCGAACTCATAGAAAAGAGATTTGTTGTAAAGATCTGTAAAAATTCTTCGAGTCAAACCTTTTGAAGGGCAAATTTCATGGGCCCATCTTGACAACGTCGCAGGGACTCGTATGTATATTGAAAAAGTAATTTATAAACAGAAGGCCTCTCATGTCAGTTAAACATTGTTAAGGGACTCGCATGCACGTTGCAAACATGTATGTTTAAATTTTAGAAATATATTACCCCTCTTGTGGCGTTATAATTTAACATTATTAGTACATTCTAAAACATTAAAATTTATATTCAAAAAATCACTCCTTCAGGAGGGCCTCGGGTGGTGTGTTGACTACATCGGGCCTCGCTTTTGTATTTGGCTACGTATATATATATATATATAAAAATTAAAACGGTTCTGTCCTTTTTACATTTGCGAAGACTGCCCTGATATCTAATCTATTTTCTTCTTCAAAGTAATTAAATTGTTCAACCGTTGTATATAAAGGTATCTCACATCTTGCTCATACACACGAATTTGAAAATCAGCAGAACAAAAATTCAACTAACCAGATATACCAAGTCCGTGTAAAGAAAACTTTTCATGTCCTAAAAACGTCAAATGTCAACTAAAATTTTTACTTTTAAAGATCAAACGTGCCGCCTCGGAGTACCAATACTGACTGATAGATATACTGGGGTAATACTCCAATGCATGAATATAAAACAGTGTGAGCTACTTCTATTGGCGACACAAAAAATGGTGATTAAAAGACGTCTTTTACTACCTCTAGGGTTACGTAAATCGCCAAAAGATTGCTAATAAAGAAGGAATGATATTATTCCCCAGAAATATACCCACAACTAGGTCCTAGACCTTTTAGTCTGTAACAATTACATCCACTTATGTGGAAGAATCACTATTAAAACTACTTAAATAAGTTACAGAAGGTTAACTTACTGAGAAACTTAACTAAATCTTAAATTTTGATAGCGCGGATGCTAAAGTTAAGCTTAATTGGTAGAGCTATACACCAAAATTATAAAATTACTCGGAAATAGCTAATATCATTGGCAAAAATTAACCTTTTTTACATAAGGTAAATTACCCTTTAATAATCACGCCCCAAATTATTTTAAAAATTATAAAGCGGTTTCACAAATAAATTTAAGAGGGATTAATTGAATAATACTACTCAAAAATTAGTTACTTGTAGTAAAATAGTGAAATAAAATTAATTAAATATTAATGATTTGTCACTTAAAATCATAAAAAAAATATTTCCACATAAAAACAACCTATGGTTGCTAGAAATTTAAATTACAATAAACTAAATCCGAAACCTATTGGAAAAAAAATTTGCTCAAAAAATCGATCTCAACAATAAATTGGCAATCTAAATCCCATACGCCCAATAACCCTCCTTTTTTGAGGTGATCGTCACTGTCCAGCCTCCTGCGCTAGAGTTGGACTTTGTTGTCCAGTCTCCTTCAGTGAAGGCGAGCGTTGACGTCCAGCCTCTTTAGGTTTTAGTGTTGTAGATTCTCCATTGTTTCCTGAGGGGAGCGTTTGCTACCGCATCTGCCCCTGCAACAATTTATCCGTCGATACGTTACCTTACACTTTAGATTAGGGGAGTTAGTTCGCGGCGGTAGGTTTCGCAAAGGATGTTGAGAGTTTTTAAGCTCTCTCATTTTACTTATGTCTACCACTAACCAAGAAAAACCTAGATGTTCTCCGATTTACCACCGGGAGATACGCTCAGTTGGCACTCAACCGTTGAAACTAATAAAGATTAGTTTTTCCAGGTTGTAAAGAATGATCTCTTTGCCAATATTTAACTCTGCGACGGTCGATCAGGAGAACAAAGTAAATCTTAATAGAAAAGTTAATAGTGAAAATTTTTTACCTTTTATTGTGTATATGTGTATATATCACTTAGTAATGCCGGATTAAAATTATTATACTTTTCGTTTTAGTTTTCAGGTCGCCTAGAAAAAATCTGTCCAACAGCCACTTTGGAAGATGCTACGAAACTTGTTTCTATTGCGGTCAATTTTTTCTTACAAAGACACAGTTTCTGTACCATTTTTTTGTTGTTCATTATGTTAAGAAAGTAACAGAAGTTTGTAAGCGAAAATATGGACAACATAAACATTGTCGGTGTAAAAATGGTTTACACCCCATAGTCAGACATTCATCTGCAGCAGATACTATATTTTACAGCAATGAAAAATTGTTACAGTGTGAAATTTGTTCTAAAACATTTCCAACCGAAAGAAATTTAAATAATCATTCGAAAATGCACACTCGTAAAAACTTTTTCAAATGTGAACTATGTTTGAAACAGTTTAGCAATAAAAGTAATTTGAAAATGCATTTAAACATTCACACAGGAGTAAAACCGTTCAAATGTGAAACATGTTCTAAACAGTTTGTGCGGAAAAGCGATTTAAAAATGCATTTAAGAATTCACCCTGGAGAAAAACCGTTCAAATGTGAAATATGTTCGAAACAGTATACACGGAAAGACAAGTTAACAACACATTTAAAAATTCACACAGCAGTAAAACCGTTCAAATGTGAAATATGTTCAAAACAGTTTACACAGAAAGACAAGTTAACAACACATCTAAAAATTCACCCAGGAGTAAAACCGTTCAAATGTGAAATATGTTCAAAACAGTTTACACGCAAAGACAAGTTAACATCACATTTAAAAATTCACACAGGAGAGAAACCGTTCAAATGTGAAATATGTTCGAAACAGTTTACACGGAAATACATGTTAACATCACATTTAAAAATTCACACAGGAGTAAAACCGTTCAAATGTGAAACATGTTTGAAACAGTTTGTGCGGAAAAGCGATTTAAAAATGCATTTAAGAATTCACACTGGAGAAAAACCGTTCAAATGTGAAATATGTTCGAAACAGTTTACACGGAAAGACAAGTTAATAACACATTTAAAAATTCACACAGCAATAAAACCGTTCAAATGTGAAATATGTTCAAAACAGTTTACACAGAAAGACAAGTTAACAACACATTTAAAAATTCACGCAGGAGTAAAACCGTTCAAATGTGAAATATGTTCAAAACAGTTAACACGGAAAGACAAGTTAACATCACATTTAAAAATTCACACAGGAGAGAAACCGTTCAAATGTGAAATATGTTCGAAACAGTTTACACGAAAAGACAAGTTAACATCACATTTAAAAATTCACACAGGAGAGAAACTGTTCAAATGTGAAACATGTTTGAAACAGTTTGTGCAGAAAAGCGATTTAAAAATGCATTTAAGAATTCACACAGGAGAAAAACCGTTCAAATGTGAAACATGTTCGAAAGCCTTTGTACGGAAAAACGATTTAAAAATGCATTTAAAAATTCACACTGGAGAAAAACCTTTTAAATGTGAAATATGTTTGAAACAGTTTATCCAGAAAGGCCATTTAAAGGTGCATTTAAGAATTCATACTGGAGAAAAACCGTTCAAATGTGAAACATGTTCGAAACCGTTTGTGCAGAAAAGCGATTTAAAAATGCATTTAAGAATTCACACTGGAGAAAAACCGTTCAAATGTGAAATATGTTCGAAACAGTTTGTGCAGAAAAGAGATTTAAAAATGCATTTAAGAATTCACACTGGAGAAAAACCTTTTAAATGTGAAATATGTTCGAAACAGTTTATCCAGAAAGGCCATTTAAAGGTGCACATAAAAATTCATACTGGAGAAAAACCGTTCAAAGTTAAAAAAAAAGTTCGAAACAGTTTATCCGAAAAGGCGATTTAAATAAACACTTAAAAATTTACAAAGTAGAAAAATCATTTCGTGTGAAAAATGTCCCATTGCTCAAAAAGTTAGTTTGGAAACTCTGCGAGAAAACGTTTCAACTGTATAATATGTATTATTGGAGTGTGGAAATACGTTTAAAACAGTTACAGAGAAAGTCTATTTAACCCTTAACTTGGCAACACCAGAAATACGCGTAATTAAATTTTGGTTCGATAGGTTTTGTTTAAGTTGAATGGGAATTATTAAATATTTTCCAATAAAAATGTAATTAATAAAAGTAAGACTTTGATTTGTACATTTGTATATCTAAATTCGTCTTTTATTCTTGAATTTTTTAAACAATTTTGTCCAACCCGATCTGTGACAGTATTAATAACGATCGTCATTAATAGAATTATTATCTGCAATATGTAGAAAACGGCGTATTTCTTGGTATTGTTTTAGGCGCATTTATATTAGCTATTTTTTCATATCTAAATTTTACACTCCAATAATCTGTGTTTAGTGGTCCATATTAGTTTACCACTAAATTCTTCTGAAAACAATTTCAAGTTTTATTCAAAACTAAATTTATTTTTGAATGTATAAAATAAAAATATTGACAATTATTATATGAAGGCTTATAAAAATTATATTTTTGTACATAAATTTCTGCTTCAGGTTTTTTGTTTTTATTTATGTTCTATCTTTCTCCTGTAGCGTACCAATGGCAGTAACATACAGGTTGAGTGGAGAGGAACTGATCAAATTACAAGAGTGTATTATACAATTACAAAATAATGTTTGTAAATCTTATATGTTCTTATTCGATTTTTATTTGTTTTCAAGTTACAGGTAAAACAAAATTCATTCATGTATCAACGTTTTTTTGATCGTAACGATATTTTAATAAATTTTCGAAAATGCCGCTATTGGTCGAGGTGGTTCTATTAATTGACCTCTAAGATCCCCAGACCTTACATCTCTAGATTATTGTTTATGAGGCTGGTTCAAAAATGACGCGTACAAAGTAAAAGTGGACACTTGACTTATAAATATCTCGTTCAGAAAAATGTTTTTAAATTTTTTATTATTTATCCTTAAATAAAAACCCCACATAAATTATATTTAACGTCAATGCTGTTATCGTTACAAGCTATGAAATCAGACTGCCTTTATTTTATTAAAATGTTGCTAGGGAAAAAATCTAGTCGGCAATTCACACACAGTTCACAGAGGTTCATTTACACTGCCGGTAACCAGATACCGTTTTTCTGTAAAAGGTATATGGGGTCATCGTTCATAACTCTCGTGATGCACTAATTCGACGTATTCGAAATACTGCAGCCGATATTAAAGAAGACAGATGTGAATCAATTAGGAGAGAAACGGGCGCTTTTTTATAGACGAAGCAAAGGGCGGCAATAAACTCGCCTGGAAGCAGGTAGGAGATCTAAATGACACCATTAAACTCGTCTGGACACAAACTGCTGACTTATAATCTTATAAACTTGCCTGTAAGAGCCAGGTATATTTTCTTCAATATCTTTATCTAAATCTACAGGCTCTGTAGAGTCAAAACTAATTATTTTTTATTAAATATGCTTCTACAGCAAGATGTATATCCGAAAAGCCAACAATTTAAAAATAATTTCAATTATATGGGGTTCGTCAAGAAAATGATACATATCAAAGTTAGATTTTTTAAATGCGATACCCTGTATTTTATTTTATATTTGAATTGTCCTCGCGTTTCTCATTATAAAAATATTAAATAGTATGGGATTACACAGGGTATTTCATGCGCTATAACCAGTTTTATATGAAAATTGTATTGATTTTAATGAGCTGTATACTGCAAATGAAACAATTGAAAACAGTTTTTTTGCTGTGAAAGTTTGTCGATGTTAGTCAACATTTATGCAAATATACTACTTTTTTTAATTCGTAACAAATCTGTTCAGGGCAAGTCAAAACTCAAATGTATCTTTTAGTCTTTTTTTTAATGATTCTCTGTGTATTTTTTGTCACCATTCGAAAGTATTCTTATTATACTTTCATTTGAGTCTAACTAACTTATTTTAATTTTTTAATATGTATATTAAACTAAATCTATGTTTTTTAAAAAAATTAAAAGAAAGTTTTTAAACACAAATTACAGAACAAATAATCAAATAAAAAACTAATTATTCTAATAAATGTTCAAAATAATGACCGTTTTCTTAAATACACATTGTGATTCTCCGTTGAAACGAATGTTTTACTTTTTTTAACACACAAAAAAACATATAATACAAGTGAAATTAAAAAGAACAACTTATACATGAAAATAAATATTAAACACATTCTAAAAAACATCAATAACATTAATAACACAAAAGCTTATAAATGAAAACATAACAAAAACAAACAAAAATATTTTCTTGTGCATCACATACTCGCATGACCAGAAAATATGAAGTAAAGAAAAATATGACAAACATAAAATCAATTCATCTATTTTTATTATTTGCAAATCTATTTATAACATGGTCTACATTTACTTGCATGTCTCTGTGTATGAACAGAAGTGATAGGCCAACGAATCTACCTGACGAAGCCAGGTTTTAATGCGCCGCATAGAGGAAAAGCTTCTTTCAGCTGAAGCTACACTAACGGGTAGAGTGACCAAAACTTGTAGGCATTTTTTTAACAAAGGAAATATATTTTCATCGCCAGACGAATATAAACCGATACCATCTGTATCTTTATTTTTCTACACGTTTCCAAATACTGAATTCAAATTTTAATTTTAAAAGTATTAAATCTCTATGGTTTCCGAAAAATCGCGGGCATGATCTTTCCGGCCGATGGGACCATCTTTGCTTTCTTCGGAGCAGAATCACCCCGAAAAATCCATTGCTTCGACTGTCGTTTGGTCTCTGGCGTATAATAATGTATCCAGGTTTCATCAACGGTGACGACTCGACACAAAAACTCCTGCGAATTTCGATTAAAGAGATCCAAAAACTGCTTCGACATTGACAGCCGTATCCGCTTGTTGTCCACCGTAAGCAATCGCGGCACCCATCGGGCCGATACCTTTCTCATTTTTAACTTATCATGCAAAATATTAATTGCCGTTCCGTATGATACGCCTACGGCCTCTGCTGCTTCTCGCATTTTCGTTCGGCGAACTGCGACAATCATGTCTTGGACCTTTTTAACGATTTCCTCGATAACAACGTCTGCCGGGCGTTGAACCAATATCTTACGGTTGTCATAGATGGTGAGGGGTCCCCATAGACGCCATCCAATTTTGCTTTTATTTCATCGCATGTTTTTCCATCCAAAAATAAATTTTTTTGCCAAAATAATATACAGGGTGTTGCTGCTGCTGAGATACTGTTTTCAAACGATGACCTCATAAGAATACATCGAAGTCGGTTAACAGCTGGTTCAGCCAGGTCTCTTATATGCCTCAATTCTTGGTTTACCTCAAAGTTATTATATTTTAATATAAATTATTTAAAAAATGAATATCAATGGATATTCTAACGTATCTATTTGAAAGGATAGTTTTTTATTTTCTAAGAACAATATTATCTTTT
Organism: Psylliodes chrysocephalus; assembly: GCA_927349885.1. Lineage (NCBI taxonomy): Eukaryota > Metazoa > Arthropoda > Insecta > Coleoptera > Chrysomelidae > Psylliodes > Psylliodes chrysocephalus. The sequence goes on along the minus strand of OV651823.1, from coordinate 43,313,830 downwards.
ACTGATTTCGGCAGGATTCGAGATCGAGATTTCCAAGTCGAGATTCTTTTAAAGTCAAGATCGAGATTTAGAGGTCGAGATTTTACGAGATCGAGAACGAGATTTGCAAAATTTCGTCTTGTGCGCACTACTTGTTATATTCAAAGTGCAAATGTTACTTTTAAACTATATTTAACAATAATAGATAATTATACAACAAGGTTCACAGTTTATACTAAGTTTATATTTTAACTGCCTATTGTACTATATATATATATATATATTGTTATGTTATCAAAACACCCTGTGTTATAAAATAATAATAAAACTAATAATAATAATAATATAATAATAATAATATAGTAATAAATAAAAATTAGTCAATAAAATTTATATTTGTGTATAATAAAGAAAAAATATATCATCCTGTACACTAAATTTAATTTGAGGGAGAAATGTCAAAGTAATTTGATAAGTCAGAGATATCCGAGGAGACGGGGATATTGATAGGAAGGTTGAAAGACATCAGACGGGAATCAATTTTTTCGTGAAAGAATATTTAAAAAAAATTACCGAAATTTAGAGCCGCAGTACATTTAAATTTGTTTAAAAAAGTTGTAATATTTAATAACAAATTAAAAATAGACAAATTGTATATCACCTCAATTGTACACTTAAAGTAAACGGGTGAAGTTATATGGGGAATCTATTATAAACTGAATAGTGAGAATGCAGACATATTAGTCAGAAGTTTTTGGATTTGAAGATGATAGAAGAAAGGACATTTTACTGTGAGTAAACAGTTTTGTTATAGTGAAAGAGCATAATAGACAATTTTGTTATCACTAATTCAATAAACTATATTTGCTTTTAAAATTGAAGATAAACCATTAGAAGATTAGAATTAAGTAAATTATTTATAATAGTTACATTTTGGAAAAGTAAAACGTCAAAATTTTTTTTAATTGTCACATTGAAATTTAGTGGTTAGTAAGTGTATATGGTGATGGATGTATGATTAGAGTAATTTAGTAAGTTAGTATATAGACAATATTGTAGATTTTTCAGAAATTTAAACGTTGTTACAAATTACTTTTAATAAATTGGAACTTGTATTTACAATTCGTCTATTAAAAAAAAATATTTTAAAGGATAACTCTGACGATGGTAATTAAAAGCAACATATAATTTAATTGACTAATTAATATATAAACCACATCCTTAAGCTTAACTTTTTATATAGAACATAAAGCTCAATCCATTTATTTAGATATAAAATTAAATAAACTAAATAAACTAAATAAACTAAATAAATTAAATAAACTAAATAAACTAAATAAACTAAATAAACTAAATAAACTAAATAAACTAAATAAACTAAATAAACTAAATAAACTAAATAAACAAAATTAAATAATTAAATAAACTAAATAAACTAAATTAAATAATTAAATAAACTAAATAAATTAAGTTTATAAAGTATTTCATTTCTGGAACCGACACCACTGGGACAAAGAGAATCTGCTCTATAAAAAAAATTATATTAAGAAGCTAGCCGAGGTAAGATAAGTTTATGAAATTTTTTTTGTAACTTGTGAGGTTATGAAGTGTAAGTGTATAAATCATAACAAATGTCGCTAACCAAAGTGGGGCAACGTGAAAGCAGTGGCGTGCTCATTAAAATATAGTGTAGTGATATTATACAGAGTGTAAAATATACAAGTTTCATATATAAAGTGAATAGTGTAGTATAAAATAATTTTAAATGAATTTAAGAGACGGAAAGAAAATCATGAGAAAGGAAGGGGATGATGAAGAAGGACAAGGAGTTACAGAAGAATTGCAAGTGCAAAATATAGATGGAACCGTCAGTGAAGAGAAAGTAACAGACTCAATGGAGTCAGAAAAAGAAAAAAAGGATAAAAATCCAAACACAAATAAAGTAGACAAACAAGATATTTCGGAACAAGTAGAAGAGGACAGTATGAATAACAACAAATTTGAAATGTTAATAAAATTAATGATACAAGATAAAGAAGAAAGAAAACGGGAAAGACAAAGAGATAAAGAAGAAAGGAAGCAAGATAAAGAAGAAATCAAGCAAGATATAGCAAGTGTTATAAAAAAGATTGATGAATCAAAAATATATTTCGAAAATAAAATCGAAGAGACAAAAAAGGAAATAAGAGTAGAAATGATAGCCAGGATAGATGAAGTAGAGATATTACAAGATAACAAATTTAAAATAATACAAGAAAATGAGAAAATGATGAAAGAAGAGATAGCAGAGAATAAGCATAAAATAAAATCAAATAAAGAAGAGATAAAGAAAATAGAAAGGGATATTACTAAAAATAATAAAAATATACAAATTATAGAAGAACAAATAAATAAAGGAATGCAAATGAACATAGAGATAGCTGAAGAAGAAAATAAAAAAACAAAATTAGAATTGAAAAAGGAAATAGAAAAGATAAAAACTCAGTTAGAGCAACAGGAAAGAGTTGGTGTACAGACAAATATAGAACATATGGGGGGAATAAGAACTATGTATGGAGCAATTAACCACAAATTCGAAGGAAATATTAGAAAATTACATCCAAAAGTATTTATGAAGAATTTGAGAAATAAACTGAAATATTTTAGAAATATAGAAGATATGAAAGAAGTAATACGGGAAAATTTAGATAACCATGCATTAATTTGGTATGATAGTGTAGAAGAGGAAATTATGAACTTTGAAGAGTTTGAAAGTCTTTTTATGAGATACTTTTGGGGTGACAATGCACAAACCACAATCAGAGAAAAGCTGTATTTTGGAAAGTTTGATGAAAGAAAGGGAAACAGTATGAATAACTATGCAATACAGATGTATACAACAGCAAAGTATTTAGAACCTAGAATGAAGGAAGAAGAAATAGTAATATTTATTTCAAGACATTTCAGAGTAGAAATTTCAGAAACAATAGCAATTCAAAATGTGAAAACCATGGAACAATTAGGAAATTATTTAAAAAGAATTGAGTTGACAAGACAAAATCATTATAACACATATAACAAATCACCACAACACAATAATAATACAGACAGGTATAAACAATATAATAGAAGTAACTATGGAGAAAATAATTATAACAGATTAATTAATTATCAAAACAATAAACAAAATAGTCATTTTAATAACTACAATAACCGAACTAATGATAATAATAGAACCAATTATAGAAATAATCAAAACTATAACAACCAAAACCATAATGAAATTTCTAATCAATATAATAGAAAATTTAATCAAAGTAATAGACATGACAGTACTTATCACAATAATGCTTATATTAATAATAATAATTATAGGCCTAGGGCTAATTCAGCAAATAGGGAGCGACAGGTAAATTACATGTCCATTGGGGAACAAAATAATGTCAGACGCAGAAGTTTTTCTGGTCAATCCAGCGAACAAGCAGTTCAGGTACATAATGAACAAAATCCTGAACAAACTCAAAATTTTTAAAAGGTTGCACTCTGTACAAAAATCTATATATTGGGAAATATGAACATCCTCGAGAGTTTATAAAATTAAATGATACATTTGATAAGGATCAAAGTTTTGGTTTAATAAATTTTCAGGCTAAATTAGAAAATATACTAATTAACATAGTAATAGATACAGGTTCTGAAATTTCAATCATAAATCAAAATTTAATAAATAAAGTCCCTAAAATTCAAAATGAGATCCTTAAAATTTCAAAACTAACTTTAATTGGTGCAAATAACAAAAAACTATGTGATGTAAATAAAATGGTAAATGTAAATATTAATATCAATAATAAATATATACCAATGGAATTAGTTATTGTCCCTAACATGGAAGCAGATATAGTCTTAGGAGGTGATCAATTAACAAAATATAATGCTATCATTAATTATGAACAAAAATTATTAAAAATAGATGAGAATTGGATAGAAATAAGTATAGCTAGTCAAGAAGGTAGAAATAGTATTACAGATATTGTAAGAAATTGGAATGTTTATTGTGAAGAAGGAAATGATAATAGTATAAATAATTGTGATGATATTAATGATGAATTTAATGAAAATATTATTATTGATTGTGGGGAAAAATATTTAAATAAAGTGAAGGAATTATTAGAAAGATATGATAAGTTAATTTCAAAAGAATCAAGAGTAGCTAAAGAATATGTACATAAAATTGAAGTAAAAAATGTTAGTAATTTTAAAGTTAAAACATATCCAATTCCATACAGATATAAAGATCAAGTTAAAAAAGAAATAGAAAAGTTGTTAAATGATGGCATTATAGAATACAGTAATACACAGTTTATTAATCCAATAGTAGTAGTTAGAAAGAAAAATAATGAAATAAGATTATGTCTGGATGCCAGAACTATAAATAGTATAAGTATACCTCAATATGAAGCTCCTATGCCCATAGAGGCAATATTAGGTAGAATAACTAATACAAAAATATTTACTAAATTAGACTTGAAACATAGTTTTTGGTTAATACCATTACATATTGACTCTCGTGATTATACAGGTTTTTCAATTGATGGAGTTGTGTATAGATTTTGTGTAGTTCCATTCGGATTACAGAGTGCCTGTGCTAGTTTAGTGAGAGCTTTACACAAAATACTCAACAAATATGAAAACTTTGTCTTGCATTATATCGATGACATCTTAATTTTCTCAAGAGATGTAGATGAACATCAAAGACATCTTGAAATAGTAATTAATGCTCTGGACGAAGCTGGGCTAAAATTAAATATAAATAAATGTCAATTTTATAAAGATGAAATAATTTATTTGGGTTATAAAATAGATCAACAAGGCATTGAAATGGATCCTGAACGAATTAAGGTAATTCAGGAGTACAAAAGACCTTGTAATTTAAAAACTCTTAGAGGTTTTTTGGGAATGACCAATTATTTTAAAAGATTGATTCCTGATATTACCCTAAAGGAAATACCTTTAATAGAGTTACTTAAAAAGGAGACAAAATGGAGTTGGACAAGAGAGAGAGAAGAAGCATTTCAACAAATAAAATCAAGTTTTGAGAAAAAGATAAAAATTTTTCATCCTGATTATAAACAGAAGTTTATTCTAAGGACAGATGCATCTATGCATAGATTTGCAGGGGTATTATTACAGATAAAGGATAATATAGAAGTACCCATATGTTTTGTCTCCCGAACAACAAAAAACACGAAGCAAATTACAGTGTAGGAGAACTAGAACTAGCCAGCATAATTTTCTGTATTACCAAATTGAGGTTTTATTTATTAGGGAGTAAATTCATTTTAGAAACTGATAATATGGGATTAATAGCGATACTCAATAATAAATTTGGCAGTAGCAGAATACATAGATGGGCAATTCTGTTACAAGAATACAATTTTGAAATTCGGCATATTTCTGGAAAATTAAATGTGGTATCAGATGCCATCACTCGAATGGATGGTAATTTGAGAAATGATAAAAATCAAGTCAGGATAGGAATTAACATTATGAAAGATAGAGAAGGGATATTTTCAAAAATAACAATCATAGAAGATCAGAAAGGTATTTCAAAAACAGAAAAAGGTAGGGCAAAATTTAATCAACAAGAAGGAATTTGGTATAAAGAAAATAAGGGGAATGAATTATATTTAATTTCAGAAAATTTAACAAGGAAAATAGCAAACATTTTACATGAACAGTTTGGACACCCAGGAATTAGGAAAACATGGATGGTATATAGAGAAAATTATATAGCGAGAAATGATTATAAAATAATTAAAGATTCTTTAAAATTGTGTAAAATATGTCAACTGACAAAAGATAAAAATTGGCATAATGAGGGAACACCGAAGTCTATTATTGCTAATGAACCTTTGGAAACAATTGCTATAGATTTCTTATCAAATCTTGTACTCAGTCATCAAGGAAATAAACATATTTTAGTGATAGTTGACATATTTTCTAAATATGTTAAACTATACCCTTGCAAACGAACTAATACCAAAATAATCATAGAAAACATCACATCATATTTAGAAGAAGTTGGAAAACCAATAAATTGCATAATGGACAACGCAACATATTTTGCTAATGATAGAGCTAAAAATTTCTTTAAGAGTAATAATATTCAGCCCAGATTCACCAGCATTAGACACCCTGCTGCAAATCCAACTGAACGTTATATTCGTGAAATAATAAAATATTTAAGAATTCTAACATCAGAAGAACATAGGAATTGGGAAAATAATCTGAGACAGATCGAAATTTACATTAATCAAATGCCCAATATAACCACATTAGAAACTCCAATATTCTTAATGAAGAAAATAAATCCAGACAGACCTTGGATTATTAAAAATAATAAAGCATATGAAGAAATAATTGATAAAGTCAATAGGAAATTACATAAGAATGCAGAAAATTATATTAGAAAGAAAAGGGCAAAAATGAAAAACCAGATAAAATTTAATAAAGGAGATATGGTTATAGTCAAAGCATTAAGAGTACAGGACCGAGAAAAAAATAAATGCTCTAAGTTACAATTACCTTTTTCAGGACCTTATGTTATTGATAATGAGTTTGGTAACAATAGTTATGTATTAAGAGATCCGTACACACAAGTAGTAAGAGGAGTTTTCCATATAAACCAACTATATAGATTTTGGGAATAAAAAAATATATTTTTTTTTAACCAATAAGTGTAAATAAGTAATAATATATTAGAAATTGACATTTGTAATTTTACATATATGAAAAATTTCCAAATGTAAATTTGGGAATTTGTTATGTTATCAAAACACCCTGTGTTATAAAATAATAATAAAACTAATAATAATAATAATATAATAATAATAATATAGTAATAAATAAAAATTAGTCAATAAAATTTATATTTGTGTATAATAAAGAAAAAATATATCATCCTGTACACTAAATTTAATTTGAGGGAGAAATGTCAAAGTAATTTGATAAGTCAGAGATATCCGAGGAGACGGGGATATTGATAGGAAGGTTGAAAGACATCAGACGGGAATCAATTTTTTCGTGAAAGAATATTTAAAAAAAATTACCGAAATTTAGAGCCGCAGTACATTTAAATTTGTTTAAAAAAGTTGTAATATTTAATAACAAATTAAAAATAGACAAATTGTATATCACCTCAATTGTACACTTAAAGTAAACGGGTGAAGTTATATGGGGAATCTATTATAAACTGAATAGTGAGAATGCAGACATATTAGTCAGAAGTTTTTGGATTTGAAGATGATAGAAGAAAGGACATTTTACTGTGAGTAAACAGTTTTGTTATAGTGAAAGAGCATAATAGACAATTTTGTTATCACTAATTCAATAAACTATATTTGCTTTTAAAATTGAAGATAAACCATTAGAAGATTAGAATTAAGTAAATTATTTATAATAGTTACATTTTGGAAAAGTAAAACGTCAAAATTTTTTTTAATTTTCACATTGAAATTTAGTGGTTAGTAAGTGTATATGGTGATGGATGTATGATTAGAGTAATTTAGTAAGTTAGTATATAGACAATATTGTAGATTTTTCAGAAATTTAAACGTTGTTACAAATTACTTTTAATAAATTGGAACTTGTATTTACAATTCGTCTATTAAAAAAAAATATTTTAAAGGATAACTCTGACGATGGTAATTAAAAGCAACATATAATTTAATTGACTAATTAATATATAAACCACATCCTTAAGCTTAACTTTTTATATAGAACATAAAGCTCAATCCATTTATTTAGATATAAAATTAAATAAACTAAATAAACTAAATAAACTAAATAAACTAAATAAACTAAATAAACTAAATAAACTAAATAAACTAAATAAACTAAATAAACTAAATAAACTAAATAAACTAAATAAACTAAATAAACTAAATAAACTAAATAAACTAAATAAACTAAATAAATTAAATAAACTAAATAAACTAAATAAACTAAATAAACTAAATAAACTAAATAAACTAAATAAACTAAATAAACTAAATAAACTAAATAAACTAAATAAATAAAATTAAATAATTAAATAAACTAAATAAACTAAATTAAATAATTAAATAAACTAAATAAATTAAGTTTATAAAGTATTTCATTTCTGGAACCGACACCACTGGGACAAAGAGAATCTGCTCTATAAAAAAAAATAATATTAAGAAGCTAGCCGAGGTAAGATAAGTTTATGAAATTTTTTTTGTAACTTGTGAGGTTATGAAGTGTAAGTGTATAAATCATAACAATATATATATATATATATATATATATATATATATATATATATATATATATATATATATATATTGAATTGTAGTCGTCCGTGGCATCCGTATAGATATGACCCTTGATGGCATCCGCCCAATATACACCATGTATACTGAGAAGAATTTAAAAATACTAATAGCGTCTTTCGTGAACTCTGTAAGTTTGACAACACTGATCCGTTTGAAATTGGATGAAATGTTTCTAGTTTGTGTAAAATTCAGCCCCTTTTAGACCTTAAAACCACATGTGTTTATTTTACGGACGTTTAGTTGTACTTTGAATAATGACCCAAAAATAGATATTTGGGTATTGCTCGTATTTCTTTTACTTTAAATAAATAAAGTGCCTTGGTTTATTTGGTCATAAAGTTTTATTTAATTTTTTATTTTATAGGCGACAGATATATTTTGGATAACATATTCTTTATCTTCTGGTTCAGTAAATTATTTTTAAAAACATGAGGAACTAAAACACATGTAATTTTTTAAAACAGTTAAAGCCCCATCTTTTGTTTTACAGCGTGTGGAGGTGTATTCGAAATAATATAATTTGATTTAACAAGATATATACAGTAGGAAAACAAAAACATGAGTGTTTACAAATTTAAAAGATATCAGTGGCGTTAAAATATAGAATAAAATTAAAAAGCTTATAATTAGTTAGAATTAAAATAAACGTTAGATAAATATTTTATGTCTGTTTTAATATTTTTTTAAAATGTACAACTTGTGTATTTCTTATGACTCCTTAAAAGACAAAAAACAGTCCAAAAATGACGTTCTCCCTAGTAAACAAAATCAATCAAAGAAAAACTGTAATAGGGTATTTTTTTTTCTAAAATTTTACTTTATCTTAAATTGGAGTTAATATAAATTTTGGTTAAACATGTAATATTAATGGATTTTTAGTTTTATAATGTTACTATTTTCTATTAAAACGGAAAAAATAGTTGTTTAATTATACATAAAAGCACAAGATTGTATGCCGTGGCTGGTGTTTCATAGCCGAAGCGAAGAGTTATGTTTAATTAAAATTTAAAATTGTCACTTATCCTCAAATTTCTTAAATACGGACAATTTTAGGAAAGTTGTGTATAAAAGAAAACATATAGAGAATAATTTTGCAAACAACTTTTATTTAATGAAGTTTCTTCTCCAAGTATAAATAACAGATACATTCAATAGAGTAGAAAAATGCCCTTGTATAAAGTAGCCCCAGATGTTTTGACTATGCCCAAAATCTAATCAGGTTACCACATAATAGATTAAAGCTTGTTTAAAATTTAGTGTTTTTCTCTTTATCCGCTTTTGAGTTATGTTCAAAATTTAAAATTTTCACTTATCCTCAAATTTCTCAAATACGGGTCATTTTACGAAAATTATGTATAGGAGAAAAAATAATTTTGCCAAAAATTTGAATCAAGGAAGTTTTTCTCTAAGCGTAAATAACAGATATATTCAATAAAGTAGAAAATTACTCTCTCATAAAGTAACCCCCTGATGTTCCAACTATGCCCAAAATCTAAGCAGCTTACCGCATGGTAGACTGAAGCTTAAATTTATAATTTGTTGCTTTTTTTTAATCCGTTTTTGAGTTCAAAATGTTCAAAATTCTAAATTTTCACTTTTCCTTAAATTTCTCGAATACGCTCCATTTTAGGAAAATTATATATGGAGCAAAAATTCTAGAGAAAAACTTTTATTTAAAGAAGTTTCTTCTCTAAGCAAAAATAACAGATGTATTCCATAAAATATAAAAAGATCCCCTATACAGTACCCCCAGATGTTCCGACTAGGCCCAAAATACAATCAGTTCACCGAAGGGTGGATTAAAGCTTAAGTTTAAAACGGATTCAAGAGCCCCCAAAACGTAAAAATCCGTCAAAAACTTGAGGTCGAAAAAAATCATGATTACTATACTTTCCTTATCTGTATGTACACAGATAGGAAACAAATAAAACTTAAGAATTTTTTTTTCTTGAAAATCAACACGCATTGTAGTAGAATAAAGAAATTTGATTATTTTTTATTTGACCAACTGTTTGTCAATAACGCAGTATAACATTTATAATTAATATTTAAGGTAGGTACTCCATAAAGTAAAATAAAAAATATGATGTACATAGGGTAAAAATTGTCTTACAGCTTGTATTTAAACCAACCACTTCTCAAACTATCCCTACATTTATTTTTAAATATTTGTAATTATGATTTTTATCCTCATTTCAGTAATATATTTGCTCTACTTTTAGCTTTAATAGTCAAAATTACTGTAAAAATTAGAGAAATATTAGACAACATTCAAACTTTGGATTTTGCAAGAGATTTGTTTCCTTTTTATTTTATTTCATGATCAAATAACTCGGATATTAGCCATTCCAAAACCTATGCAGTGCATGTGTCACATAAAATAGACATTTTTATTTATTAAACTTAACATTTTTTATAATGTTACAAAAAAATTCTTTTCTAAAGTTTTAATAGTTGGTTAAATTTTTAAATACAATGCTAAATAAGTAACATATGCTTGACTGGCTCAACACTTGATTTCAGATCTTATTATTTACAATGGAAACCTTTACAATGGAATCCTTTACAACGAAATGATTTATTATTACCTATTTGAGAGCGGTTCAAAGAATTAGAATCTCTTTTTAAAAACATTTTAGGCATATCGAATGATCTAAAAACAAATTGGTCTCTTCGCCCTTTAAATTCATTCGCGTATACAAATTTACCAATGGATTATTTCTGGCAATAATTATTATAATATTGAAAACTGTTCATAAGGCCAAACTTTATTCTCGTGTGTTATTTAAAAAATGTTTTTTTTTATTTCATTCTATTAAAAAGCATGTTAAATTTGAGATTAAAACTTTATCATGAATTTAAATAGTTTTTCAAAAAATCAAAGAAGCAATATATACTTTCCAATTATACAAGGTTCTCTAAAAAAGTAATACAATATCAAAGTTTTCCGTACTGATTTTAAAGACGTGTATAGTGCAAAAGAAACATTTAAAAACCATTTTTTTGGAGTAAATGGTTTTCATTATTATTCAAAAATGTTTACCAATGTACTACTTTTTTAATTTTAAAAAAATCTTTATAGGGTACATCAGTACGGAAATACATCATTTTCCCATTTTCTTTAATTGTATTTTATATCACCATTTAAAAGAACGTTTCTTAAAGTTTAATTTGAGTTAAGCATTCTCTATACCTAAAACTAATCATTTGGGAAGATTTTTAAATCTAAATGACAAAAAAGATAATTCACAAAATAGTTTAATTTTTAACTGGTCACTGGTTGACTGGAAATAGACTGTGTGTTAATTAGTGATTAGAATTTTACTAGCTGTAATTTATTGATTGACATTTTTTTTACAATATCCTTAAAATTTAATAACTATTTAGGAAAAATGTGTTTATTGGAATCGTAAAAATATTATTATTTTAAAAGATATTTTTTATTAAATATGTGTAAAATGTTTTTATTGAAACGACAATTTAAATAAATACATAAGAAATAGTAATAAAAAAATGTAAAAAGAAAATTTCAAATAAATGGTTAAATATTATTAAAATTTATAAAGTACTAACTAGTAACTACCTATTTGTGACAAATGTGTTTATTGGTTTCGTATATGTTATTGTTCTTATTTTAAAAAACATTTTTCAGCGAATAAAAGTAAAAATGTTTTTATCGAGACAAAAAATGTATCGAATACATAAAATAAAGAGCAATAAAGCAATTTTAAATTTAGAATGAGGATATATAATGCTTGGCATTCTATATTATACTCTTCACAGTTTAACAGACCCTCTTAACCAGCGATTTTTTTATAAACATTTTTTTTTTTGGGAATAAATAGGCTTCCCAATTTTTATTTAGATTTTTTTCTTTTAGTAATTAATAGGCTTCATCTCCTTATAGAGCTTGATTTTTATTAAACATTTCAAGTTGATATAATACTTCTTTTAGATGAATGATTTTTTTTTAATTTTAACCCAACTTAACCCTCTACTGTTATTCAGATTTTTTAAAAATTTAATAGGTTTCGTCCTCTAATAGAACTTGATTTTTCCTGAAAATTTAAAGTTGATATCTTGTTTCGTTTTTGATTTATGATTTTTTTTAAGTTTCAACCCCCCACTAATCTCTCCATTTTTAATCGGATCTATTTAAAAATCAAGAGACTTCGTCATCTCATAGAGCTTGATTTTTTTTTAAATTTTAAGTTGGTATCATGTTTCGTATTAGATTTATGATTTTTTTACATTTAAACCCCGATTAAACCCCTACTTTTATTAATTTTTTTTAATTCACTAGACTTTGTCTCCTTATAGGACTTCATTTTCCCTTAAAATTTCAAGTTAATATCATGTTTCGTTTTTGATTTATGATTTGTTTAAAGTTTTAACCCCCCCATTAAACCCCCCCTTTTTAATCAAGATTTATTTAAAAAAAAATAGTCTTTGTTCCCTTATAAAGCTTGATTTTTTTTGAAAATTTCAAATTTATATCATATTTCGTTTTTAAATTATGATTTTTTAAAGTTTTAACTCCCCTATAACCCCCTATTCTTAATCAGATTTTTAAAAAATTATTAGGCCTCGTCCTCTCATAGAACTTCATTTTTCCTAAATGATCTATAATTTTTTTTAAGTTTCAACCCCCCCTTAAACCCCTCATTTTTATTTTCAAAATCAATAGGCTTTGTCCCCTTATAGAGTTTGATTTTTTTCTATAAATTTCAAGAAGATATCATGTTTCGTTTTTGAGTTATCGTGCGGACAAAAAACGTGACATCGGACGGACAGACAGACGGACAAAAGTAAACATATAATACTCTTCACAGACTACTGTGTGAAGAGTATAATAATGTAAATATTTGGTAAAATATTATTACAATTTATTAATTTCTAATTAGTAACTATTTCTATTTAGGACAAATCTATTGAATTCGTACAATATTATTCTTATTTTAAATAAATACATGTGAAAATGTCATTTGTTTTATTAGCCAGAAAAGCACAAGATTGAATGCCGTGGCTGGTGTTTCATAGCGGAAGCCAAGCTGAGACTAGGGAACCAGCCAAGGCATTATATCTAATTTTCTGCTGTGTGGAACATATCATTTTTTCTCCGAATGCTTTGGCTGGTTTCCTAGTCTTAGCTACGCTTCGCCTATGAAACACCAGCCACGACATTAAATCTTGTGCTCTTTTGCCTTATAAAACAAATGACAATTTAACATTTATCTATTAAAAATGTTGTTTAAAATAAAACTAATATTAAACGAATTCAATAGATTTTGTCCCAAATAGAAATAGTTACTAAATTTTTTGTATTGACGTACCCTATAAAGATTTGTTTAAAATTAAAAAAGTAGCACATCGGTAAAATTTTTTGACTAATAATGAAAACCTTTTACTGCACAAAAATGGTTTTCAAATGTTTATTTTGCACTATACACGTCTTTGAAATCAGTACGATTTTTAAATAAAACTGGTTATAGCGTGTGAAATACCATGTATAATCTCATACTATTTTATTGTTATAATAAGAAAGGCAAGGAAAATTCAAATATATGAAATACAAGGTGTCCCATTTTGGAAAACTTTGATGTGTATCACTTTCTTGGAGAACCTTGTATAATTGGAAAGTATAATGTCGCTTCTTTGATTTTTTGAAAAATTATTTAAATTTATGAAAATGTTTGTGTTAACTGGTAGTCATAGAATGGAATAAATTTTTTTTTTTAAATAACACACGAGATTAAAGTTTGGCCTTACCTCTGGAACTGTTTACCTGAACAATTTCTGGATTTTTCAACAAAATCGTTGGAATAAAATATGTTTATTTTTTAACTTGCCGCTATATCTCGCGATAAAGGTATATTTTTTTAAAAAATATAATTGTTTTTCACAAAAAAAGTTTGATGTGTTTCATTATTTGTCAGGTGTAACGAAAAGAAAACATGTAAATATGTTTAGTTTTGAAAGAAATTCGTAGGAAAATTAATGATTCCACGTCGTTTATATAGATACTAAAAGTTAGTCATTTTTCAAATATTTAAAAAACAAACTTGGTTTCTTGTACCCAAAGCGGCTTTTTATTGACACTTTAAAGACTTAAAAAGATATATTTTTACTGCCTAGGCAGAAAAAACAGACTTACTATGTAACGTTCCAGGTAATAAGTTAATTCCAACGGAAAGTTGATGGAATAATATTTATCGGCGGATACGAATGACTTTAAAGACCTAAAAATTATATGTTGGAGTTCTTGCTATTTAATGATTTTGATTTAATTAATTGAAAGTAGTGTACTGAATTGGTAGTATAAGAATTGTATTTGTAATCTTGGGCTAAATGTGTTTTCCCCTCTCTGCTCCCATAGTTGTTTGGCGGCAAAAAACCTGACTTTAAAAAAAAAAATATATATTTTGAATCATTGGTTGGTCTTAATGTTTTGTTTAATCGGTTAATCGGTATAAAAATTATATTTTGTTCTAAATAATATTTTAAACTGAATTAATGATTTTTTCAATAAAAATGAAAATTTTTATTTATTTTTTAACTTTCATGACACTAAAGTCCATCTAAACCAAAGATTTCAGCGAATAACAATATTGAAATTTTCAAGCATCGCCGCCCAGTTTGTCCGCTAATTTCTCCTAGCTTATGCCTTATACGATTAAAAGCGTTTTAATTTTATCAACATTGGCAGACAAATCTGTGCAAATTTTTATACAAAACAAAACTGTTCCTCGCAGATTACAGTTTAAAAAGTGACAGAATAAGTGTACCTAATTTAACCAGTATATTTCAAAAGATATAAAAATAGCTTTAAAAACACATGTTATTTTCTCGGAAGTAAATCGCAAGGGCGCCTCATCCTAGTGAAAGTATGTTACAGAATCTATAAAAATGAAAAGGCTGAGTTATAAACCAATATAAGATCTGGCAACAACGAAATGGATGCCATCAAACCGAAAACGGAATATACAGAGGCCACCAGGTACTCAAAATGAATATGTATATCATTGGATGCCATTACCTCCTTTAAATATATCTCAGAATATACAGCACACGAAAGTGGCGGCAGTTGCGGTCATTGCTCAAACTACCATGTTTAAAAACATACAAAAATAGGCTGTTTTGGCATCCCGCCAATATTTTGCCGAGAGTTAGTAGGGGTGGGATCCTTTCATTTGCGATGAGTTTCATCGAAAGTCCTCGTGGCATCTGTATATCGGATGCCACGAGGACGTGGATGCCACGGCAGACGCAATTTTAACATGGAGGGATGCCACCAAGGCCTATAAATAAATATATATATATATATATATATATATATATATATATATAAATATATTAAAATTAATATATTTCTCGGTTTAGCTTTCAGGTCGCCTAGAGAAAACCTGTTCAATGACCAGTTTGGAAGAAGTTACGAAACTTGTTACTATTGTGGCCAGATTTTTCTTACCAAGTCGCAGTTTCTGTTTCATTTTAACGCTATTGATTGTGTAAAGAAAGTAACAAAATTTTCTAAACGAAAATTTGGACAATATAAGCATTGTCGGTGCAAAAATTGTGTAAATACCATATTCAGAGATCCACCTACAGCAAATATGTCCCATTCCAATGAAAAAAGTGTGAAATTACTTCTAAAATAATTCCAATCAAAATAAACTTTAATAATCATATAAAAATGTACACTGGTAAAAAGTTGTACAAGTGTAGCATATGTTTGAAATGCTATACCCAAAAACATAATTTGGAAGTGCACCTAAAATTTCACACTAGAGAAAAACCGTTCCAGTGTGAAATATGTTCGATACGGTTTACACAGAAACGAAATTTAAAAAAGCACTTAACAATTTACACTGGAGAAAAACCGATCAATTGTGAAATATGTTCGAAAGGGTTTACCCAGAATGCCGATTTAAAATGCACTTAAAAATGCACACTGGAGAAAAACCGTTCCAGTATGAATTATGTTCGAAACGGTTTACACAGGAAGGCAATTTAAGAAGGCACTTAAAAATTCACACTGGAGAAAAGCCGTTCCAGTATGAAATATGTTTGAAATGGTTTACCCACAATGCCGATTTAATAATGCACTTAAAAATTCACACCGGACAAAAACCGTTCCAGTGTCAATTATGTTCGAAACGATTTACACAGGAAGGCAATTTAAAAAGGCACTTAAAAATTCACACTGGGGAAAAGCCGTTCCAGTGTGAAATATGTATAAACATAAGGGATGTATCATCCTTAATAAAAATGTCTAAACTGCTTTTTCAGTGGTTTATTTCACGATCAAGTATTCTCAATTACAATGTTGCTGTGGTATTGCCACTGTCTATTAGTGTACTACCCACTGCGCTGGTCTGTCTTCTCCCGCTCGTCCATCCTGACACGCATGTGTATGGACTTCAAGAATGTATGGTGGGGAGTATAGAGAAATACCGCTAACACGGCCATCCTGCAATTGGTGCGTCCTCGCGCCACATATATCTGGAATTACAAAATACGAAAACAGAACTACTGTTACGACTTATGAACATTATCACTAATGTTCTTTTTAGACGCTAAATGATTAATTACTCTTTCAATTAATGTTGGTGAAATTGCTACGATTACAGTAAACATAGTGGGATGGCCACCATTACCATAAACATTAGTGGAATTGTCACTTAATACTCTTTTAATAAATGTTGGTGGGATTGTTACCATTACAATACACATTAGTGGGATTCCCACTAATTATTCTTTCAATTAATGTTGGTGGGATTGCCACCATTGCAGTAAACATAGTGGGATTGCCACTAACTACTTTTTTAATTAACCTTGGTGCTATTGCCACTAACTACCTTTTCAATTAACCTTGGTGGGATTGCCACCATTACAGTAAACATAGTGGGATTACCACTAACTATCATTTCAATTAACCTTGGTGGGATTGCCACTAACTACCTTTTCAATTAACCTTGGTGGGATTGCCACTAACTACCTTTATTTTTATTTATTGTTGGTGAGATTGCCACCCTAACACTAAACGCTAGTGTTATAAAACTAAACTCTAGTATTTATTATCATAATTTATTCAGGAACATTTGGTAGAATTGCCACCCTAACACCAAACGATAGTGTTATAAAACTAAACTCTAGTGTTACTTTATTATCACAATTTATTCGGGAAGATTTGGTAGAATTGCCACCCTAACATTAAACACTAGTGTTACAACACTAAACCCTAGTGTTAATTTATTATCATGATTTATTCTGGAACATCCGGTGGGATTGCCACCCTAACACTAAACACTAGTGCTACAACACTAAACCCTAGTGTTAATTTATTATCATGATTTATTCTGGAACATCTGGTGGGATTGCCACCCTAACACTAAACACTAGTGCTACAACACTAAACCCTAGTGTTAATTTATTATCATGATTTATTCTGGAACATCTGGTGGGATTGCCACCCTAACACTAAACACTAGTGCTACAACACTAAACCCTAGTGTTAATTTATTATCATGATTTATTCTGGAACATCTGGTGGGATTGCCACCCTAACACTAAACACTAGTGCTACAACACTAAACCCTAGTGTTAATTTATTATCATGATTTATTCTGGAACATCCGGTGGGATTGCCACCCTAACACTAAACACTAGTGCTACAACACTAAACCCTAGTGTTAATTTATTATCATGATTTATTCTGGAACATCTGGTGGGATTGCCACCCTAACACTAAACACTAGTGCTACAACACTAAACCCTAGTGTTAATTTATTATCATGATTTATTCTGGAACATCTGGTGGGATTGCCACCCTAAGACTAAACAATAGTGCAACAACACTAAACCCTAGTGTTAATTTATTATCATGATTTATTCTGGAACATCTGGTGGGATTGCCACCCTAACACTAAACATTAGTGCAACAACACTAAACTCTAGTGTTAACATATTATCATGATTTATTCTGGAACATCTGGTGGGATTGCCACCCTAACACTAAACACTAGTGCAACAACACTAAACCCTAGTGTTAATTTATTATCATGATTTATTCTGGAACATATGGTGGGATTGTCACCTTAACACAAAACCCTAGTGTTAATTTATTATCATGATTTATTCTGGAACATCTGGTGGGATTGCCACCCTAACACTAAACACTAGTGCTACAACACTAAACCCTAGTGTTAATTTATCATGATTTATTCAGGAACATCTGGTGGGACTGCCACCCTAACACTAAACACTAGTGCAACAACACTAAACCCTAGTGTTAATTTATTATCATGATTTATTCAGGAACATCTGGTGGGATTGCCACCCTAACACTAGTGTTACAACACTAAACCCTAGTGTTAATTTATTATCATGATTTATTCAGGAACATCTGGTGAGATTGCCACTCTAACACTAAACGCTAGTGCTACAACACTAAACACTAGTGCCTATTTATTATCATAATTTATTTAGTTAAATTTGGTGGGATTTCCACCATAAATCAACAAAAACAATTATTTTAATTTAATATTGTGGGATTTCCACTCACTTTTTTTTTATAATTACTTCGATGACCATAGCATCTGATCTTGAGCGGCTACAGTTATTCGCTGTCGCTCTTTGTGAAGTTGATATATTTCGTGTGGTAATACCTCTCCAACTGTGTAAGGCCCTTTGTATTTTGGCCTCAATTTTCCTCCACCTGCATCTGCGATCTGTGAATCTTCAATTGCCACGATATCCCCTGGCTTAAATAATGTGGCTCGACGCCTAGTTTCATTGAATCGTTAACCTTGGTTTGACGGTCATCAATTTTTTTTTTATGCATTGTTATACTACGACGGCCTTTTCTACTGCTAGTTACTGGTTTTCTTTTTCTGCTAAGAGTGTTGCTCATAACAATTTAAAGAGAGTTAATCATTATACATTCTACCATTTCCACGTGGCACTCCGGTTACTATGTAATCAATCTGCACGTTACGTTTACTAAGAAAGTTTTTGTAAGTTATTGAATTAAATGCAGCAGCTATAATTCATATTGGTTTTCTCATTTCTTCAATAATTGATATTAGACAACATATGGAATCTTTAGAAATTGTTTCTAGCTTGCAACATTTTGGAAATGCATCGATTATGACTAATATTTGAATACAACCACTAGAGTTCACTAAAGAACCTGCATGATTAATATACTATGTGTCTAAAATGTTATGTGACTTTTCTCTATGTTACCAAAATTCACGTCTAGTGATGTATTTTTTTTTAAAGCACTGACCCATTTTCGGCCAATATAAAATAATAAAAATAAACAGTCTCTGAATACCTTATTCTATCCTATATGTGAAGACCCATCAATATATAAAGTCAGAATAAACAAATAATCGCGCTGCGACGAACGTACAATATTTTCGGAGATTTGTTTATAGTTGTCCTATTTAACAATTAGGTAGGTCAGAGTCAAAGACCGGCTTATTAATTATCTGATGACAAATCGTATCACTTTGCTGGAAATCTCGGAGCGTATGCTTATCGGTAATTTTGTTTGTTTGTTTATTGTTTTTAACGGGCACACTTTTAACTCGCTTACATAATTCACTGGATTTTTTAATAATCTATATGTTACATTTTATGTCCAGGGTGGTACTCAATAGAAAAGTTTTAATTCTATAACTTATCACATCAACGTGCCGCGCTCGTATATAATTTGTTTACAGCTTTTTCTCGAACCGAATTAGTCTGTATATACTATTGAATGCACACTGTACAGATACACACGAAAGTGTTCAACCGCTTTCACTATAACAAGTCTTTATATTGTAAAAATGTTACCTTGATTCACAATCAGTCGTACGGCGACTATAGTATGCAATAGGTTTAGTAACAAAAGCAGTTACCTGTTTGGAACTTTCTTCTATTTCCATTTGATAACAGCTTGACTTCATGTCCAACGTGGTAAAATATTTTAAAAGCATTAATTTGATCTTCAAAACCTTTTTTTTTTAATAGGACAATAGGACTTTTATATTTTAAAATACAATAGGAATACTCTCCCTAATTCACCCCTTGTACTTACGAGTGCATTTCAATCTCCAAAGTTGACTGAGCTTGTGTGTGGAAAGAACGGCTCTCATTTTATTTGTAGTGACGCTCCAGGACGACTTAAAGATGACTGCCATTTGACTTACAGATGGGGAAAATCCAGAAAACCTTACCCACCTTCATTTTAAGTGACTTCTGCGGATAATGTCACTGTTCTGCTGAATTTTGTCTTGATACGCTAATCGTCTTCGTCGATACGCTACTGGAGTATTGCATTTTAATCTAAATTGACATTTTCCGGTAGTTATGTGGTCAGGAGATTTATTCTTGTAAAATATTAAAAGATTCTTCACTTGTATTTTAAAAGTGTCTATTAATTCTAATCGATTAATTTTCATATCGTTCAATTTTTTATTGTAAACACTTGGAATATTGAGCAGGTCTTGATGTAACTTAATCGTGTTGACATTTTTCTCAACACGTAAACAAGGTCGGCATATGACATTGCGTCTAATAATCTTCAGGAATCACATTATTTGGAACGACCTCTAACGTAATAGTCGGCAAAATCACAAAGATCGATATTCTAAACATCTTTTAAGTTTCAAGTCTCAACAAATACACGTACATCAGCTGGCCTAATCGTTCCTTTTAATGTTTTATATACGGAATGTTTAATTATTGAACTGTCAACATCACTATCAATAATGTATTCTAATGACTGAGCTTGCTCAAAGTATAATAACATGGTTATCGGCTGTCGGTGTCGAATTTAGATGGCATTATTTATTTTAACACAAATGTTTTTTTTAGACTTTCTTTGTTTATAACAATAATTGGATTCGAGGTGACCCATTTTTCTTTTAATGAATGCTTTAATACTGTCGGATTTTTATGTGTAGTAACCGTGTTAAATGTACTCGCCTGTTATGTACTCCGACATGATATTATTTGTTGGTGTCCTGGCGGCGGCTTCTCGTTTAAACTGACTTCTTGGTTTTCTAATTATCTCTGCATTTTTCGTCATTCTCGGGAACTCAAGTTAACACGGATCGCATCAAATTCGGCAAGTAATTTTATGAGCTCACCACTCACGTTCGGAATTTGGCTTTTGAATTGTCTAAACCGGAACTGAATGCCACAGCAAAGCATTATTAAAATTTAGTGATGATTCATAATTTTTGATTTTCACAATCACACACGTGAGTTACAATCATGGCATTGAAGCGTAGCCTTGTATTCACGAGCAGGTGGTGTTTCCTTGTCAGCAAATGCAACAATTAGGTCATCACAAAGCCACGTTCGAGAAAGAAGTCGCCAGTCACAACAATAACAATAACCGCGATTCTTAGATGCTTTGCTCGATTTAGCGGCCATGAAGTTATCTCTAACGCTGAGTTCGCCTTTTATTTTTGGTAGCGTTACTCAAACCATTCTTTTATGGAATATGTGCTGTCGTCAGGGTCATAACTAGTAAGTCGAAAACTGCACAGACGCAAATGTCGGCGCTTGCGTATTAGATTAATTTGTTCCTGCAACACTGGGCGTTGGCTTGGCGAACGGTTACGTAGCCATCTTGGAATGTTGAGATACATCAGCATTTATTACTCTTGGGCTGCTACAAAGTTTATTAATGTTTCTTACCACTAAAATTTAGCATGCTTTGAACTATGTCCGTTCACATTGTCTTTAGCATCGACCGACATTGTGTTCTGCTGACGCACTGTCACGAGGTTCAACATTTTCGTCCGCCATTGTCACTAGCACTAACTTCTACTTAAATTACTAATTATAGTCTATTAGCTGCGGTACGCGTAGTGATCTCACTTCTGATATAAACATAAGGGATGTATCATTCCTAATAAAAAATGTTGTTGAATGTATTTCAACTTAGTGTGAGTTTATTATTTCATAATATTTTTATGTAAAAGAAACTGTGTGACGGTTTTCTACCTTTTTATTTCTTTCAAAAATTACATGACATGGACATGTTGTAGCTATGATTATAATACAATGAGCCATGAAGACACTAACTACAATAAATATGCTAATCCTAAACAAAAATGTCTAAACTGCTTTTTCAGTGGTTTATTTCACGATCAAGTATTCTCAATTACAATGTTGCTGTGGTATTGCCACTGTCTATTAGTGTACTACCCACTGCGCTGGTCTGTCTTCTCCCGCTCGTCCATCCTGACACGCATGTGTATGGACTTCAAGAATGTATGGTGGGGAGTATAGAGAAATACCGCTAACATATGTTCGAAATGGTTTACCCAGAATGCAGATATAAAAAGGCACTTAATAATTCACACCGGTGAAAAACCAATCAAGTGTGAAATATGTTCGAAACAGTTTACTGAGAAAGGCAATTTAAAAAATCACTTAAAATGCACACAGGAGAAAAACCATTTAAGTGTGAAATATGTTCGAAACCATTTAGACTTAAAAAAGCTTTAAAAGTTCACTTAAAAATTCACACCGGTGAAAAGTTTCACGTGTGAAATATGTTTACCCTGAAAAACGATTTATAGAAACATTTAACAATTCACACCGGAGAAAAACCGTTTAGGTGTAAAATATGTTCGAATTGATAAAAGAGACCAGAGATATAACATACACCGGTGTTTAACCTGAGCAAATGTTGCTAATTTCTAAAAAAAGGTTAACAGAGTGGGGAAACTGGGCGGAGACCCGAACTTTGTGACAGGGACGGCCTTTATTTATTAGCATCATAATGAACCATTAGATTTACTTAAAAGATGTTTAATGAAATTTTGTATTATGAAATAAAATTAACGTAGGTTGCAATATCTAGGATCCTATCAAATAATAAAAGGACTTGATTAAATAAATATAATTATAATTTCAAGAAAAATAGCCAAAAAGTACAATCAGTCGCGACGACAGTAAAATAAATATGCCAGACGTTTTTATACCTATATAAATATTTCTTAATGCCTGGCAACCCAGGTCGTTTCATTGCCAAGGTCTTTGGCGACATAGGGCGCACAAGGTTATTAAAAAATATTTGATTATTTTCAAACAATCTAATTTTTTGTAGTCCCTTTAAAATCGACTACTTGATTATCTTTGAAAAATCGATTACTTGAATATGTTTGAAAAATCAAAAATAATCAATTAATTAAAAAGTTGAATAATAAATTACTTTTCAAAAAAAAAACGAATTACCTATCAATTATTATTTTTGTCGTATTTCCTTTAAAATCTTTCATTCCATTATCTTTGAAATATCGAAAATAATTGATTAATTGAAAATAACCAATTAAGAAGCCGAATTTACGATAAATGGATTTTCCAAAAAAATAACCGAATTACTGATTATTTTCAAATCTTTTTTTTATATTTCCTTTAAAATTGAATATTCGATTATCTTTAAAAAATCGAAAATAATCGATTTTTGTAACCCTATCGGTCGATTGCTTTAATCTGAGCATTAGTTGGATTCAAAATTTAGAGACTCGGATTTTTTGATCCCGTTATCTTTGAAACCGCATTTGATTTTATAATAAATATTGCTGAAATTTAGATTTTTTTAGTAAACAAAGATTTTTTTCGAATTGTTTAGTTATTTATGATGTAACATTTTATTAACAATATGACTAACTTTAGTATTTTTTGGCTTATACTATATCATATTGTGCGTTTTAATTTGTTTTAAGACTTAAGATTCAAATGTCACTTCCGATTTAACCACAAATAGGATTAACTTTGAAATTATAAGTAGGTCATCCTGTATTTAATCTAATATTCTTATAAAAATAAAATTTCGCTAGCAACTATGTTTCTTTACTTCTTATTTATAACCAAAAAGGACTAAAAACAACCGTTAGTAAATATTCTTATAAAACTGCTTTTTAAAAACAAGATTTCGTAAGCAATAATGCCCATTTACTTCTTATTTAAATTAAATGTTCAAAATTTTGCCCTTTTGTAAATTTATGTATTATGAAATCGGTTTTTTTATTTAAAACACACTATTTACAATTTATTTAAGACGTACTAATTAATTTATATAATACTTAGACACTAACTAACAATTCTAATTTATTTATTACAATTTAACTTTTCATTCCAATAATCTATACTAAACTGTCCGCCGATGAGTAGGACTATTTATACCAAGTCCAACTCTGCTACAAGAAGTCTCTAGACGCTCCCAAAAATTCCATCTCTGACTTAACGGTACGCTCCGCCCGTTCTAACCGTTTCTCGCGCGTCAGCGGCATTCCTAGAATATTCCGTCGTTTCGAGCATGAGTCTGGTGCAAAACTGAAGGTCGCTTGCTTTAGACACAGGGCCTGCTTAGAAATTTCATGACATTGCCCACTCCATCTTCTCCGGGTCGGCATCCAAACTCAAGGTCGCACGGTAGTCTCATCTCACGCCCAAACAAAACCTTTACTGGTGTTTGGCCTGTTGATTCATTGATAGCGGATCTATAAGCCATTGCAAAGAGCGAAAGATACTGATCCCAATCTTGCTAATGGTTTGAAACCACTTTTGACAGATATTTTCCAATGGTCTTATTCATTCGCTCTACCATTCCATCAGATTGTTGGAGCAATGCTGTGGTTCTGGTTTTCTTCATGCTTAATTTGTCACAGATACCACAGAAGAGTTGGCTTTCAAAATGTCTGCCTTGGTCACTGTGGATCTCCAAAGGCACTCCAAATCGACAAATAAGCTCTTTTATCAACATATCTGCAACAGTTGTGGCCTCTTGATTTGGAATGGCGCAGACTTCCACCGACTTCGTGAAATAATCCATAACCACCATCATGTATTTATTACCATTCTCGGTCATGGGAAATGGTCCAGCAATGTCTAAGGCGATCCTCTCAAATGGGCTACCAACTTTGTATTGCTTCATGGAAGCCTTCCTTTTTCGCTGAGGTCCATTATTACAGCTGGTACATTTCTTACACCAGTCCTTTACATCATCGGAACTGTTCATCCAATAAAACCTTTCCTAAACTCTCTGAAGGGTTTTACGAACACCGAGATGTCCTCCTGATAAACTGTCGTGTAACTGACGAAGTACTTCGACTATTCTACATTTTGGAATGACCAACTGTCTTCTGTTCTCGGAACCATCATCATTTTCAAGTACTCGCTTTAATAAGGATAAAGGAGTCACACTGAGCCAAATACGACTTAAGTACTGGAAAGAAATTAGATACTTCTTGCCAAGTAGGTCAACGATTTTCCTCTTTCCATTGTCGCATCTTCTTTAAAACGGTATCATTCTCTTGTTCTTCTTTAATTTTAGCAGGGGCCCACTCATCGTTGACTACAGTTGTTCTTAGTAGTTCACTTTCTTTGGAGTCCGCTTTGTTGCAGTGGGAGCACTCTGCTGGATACGGTCTTCTAAAAAGAGAATCGGCATTTCTGTGGCTTATTCCGGCTCTATGTTTATTCTTAAAGTCGTACTCTTGAAGTCGTTCAATCCATCTGGCGATTTAACCCTAGGTGTTTTTGAACTGCATCAATCACTTCAGGGCGGCATGATCGGTACGGATTAAGAATTTTCTTCCATATAGGTATTGGTAGAAGTGTTCCACACATTTCACAACTGCGAGGAGTTCTCTTCTCGTGGCGCAGTAATTTCGCTCAGTTTTCGAGAGCACTTTACTAAAATAACCCAGTACTCTTTTTTCCCCCCTTAAATCTGTGAAATTTCCAATTTCCACATTACTGGCATCAGTATCCAGTATAAATTCTCCCTCTGGTAGTGGGTAGCCTAATATTGGCGCTGTTGTTAAATGCTTCTTTAAAGTTTCGAAGGCAGTTTGGCAGTCTTCGTCCCAGCAGAATTCTCTTGCTTCTTCAGTGAGTCGCGTTAGTGGTTTAGCAATATCTGCAAACTTCTTTATGAATCTTCGGTAGTATGTACAAAGCCCAAGAAAACTTTTTATTTGGTGTTTATCCTTTGGTTGTGGACACTCTTTGATAGAAGCGACTTTTTCCTTATCTACAGCCACTCCAACCTTGCTGACTACGTGACCCAGGTAATTAACTTTAGTTTGAAATAGTTGGCACTTATTGAGGTTTACCATCAGTTGGGCAGCTTGAAGTCTTTTAAGAACATCTAAGTTTTTACATGTTCATCAAATGTCTTCCCCAAGACTATGATGTCGTCTAAATACACCAGGCATGTTTTCCAGGATAACCCTCTCAATACGTTTTCCATAAGTATTTCAAATGTCGCGGGGGCATTACATAATCCAAATGGCATAACATTGAATTGCCACAATCCAGATCCGGTGGTAAAAGCTGTCTTTTCTTTGTCTACTGGGTCCATTTCCACCTGCCAGTATCCAGACTTCAAGTCCAAGGTAGAGAATAGTTTACTTTCGGCCAATGTATCCAAGGTATCGTCGATACGAGGTAGAGGGTAACTGTCTTTCTTTGTAAAATTGTTCAACTGATGGTAATCCACACCAGGACCAGGACTACCTGAGAGACCCATGGGCTGGTAGAAAGTTCTATCACCCTGTCTTCCTTCATTTCCTGAACAATCCTTTCAGCTTCCTCTTTCTTGGCCTTTGGTAATCTTCGATCTGATTGACGAATCGGCCTGGCGTCACCAGTATCAATTTTGTGTTTTACAACAGAAGTTATTCCTGTTTTTCTCCTTTTGGTACAAAAATGTCACGATATCGTTGAAGAAATTCCTTTATTTTCTTTTTCTCTAACTGATTCAGAGATTGACCAGCAACTGCAATCATTTGCTCAAATTGGTCGTTGGAATTATCAGAAGTTGTTGTCTGACAAATTATGGAAGTTACTGGTACACAAATTCCGATTATGGTCTCTTCTTGATGGTAATTGCGTGATCATTAACGTTTATAAGACGAACTGGAATCTCTTTAGCAGTGACCAACCCCTTTCCGATCAGAATTTCTCGTCCAACCTCTTCATCGTGGTTCCAAAGTTCCATCATGACAGGTTGTTCCTTCTTCCATAGTTTCTTGAAGCCGTGCTACTATAATAGTTTCACTTCTGCCAGGTACCACCGTATCCCCCTGTACAGCAACTAGCATGGTACTGTCCCCATATGGATGTAGGAATACCTCTTCGGCACCAACTTTGATTACTCTGTTTTTAAAGTCCAACTGGAAATCATGTAAGTTCATTAAATCCATTCCAAGAATAACATCTTCTTCGATATCAGCGACAATAACAGTATGAGTGAACTTTTCTTTACCAATTCCCAATTGAACCTGGAGTTCCCCATGGATGTTGGCACTTTCACCTGTGGCAGTCCGCAATCGCAATCTTGTTGGTAGAAGTTTCTTACGGTTATTTATGGTTGTTGGTCGTATAATAATTGTCCTAGTTGCTCCAGTATCTACCAACAGTGTATACTTTTTACTTCGCCGTCTACGTATACACTACCATCGCGACATTTCAAAGAGGCTATCAGTATGAGAGGGTCTTTGGAACGGTTTCGGGTCGAAGCTGCCCCCTCTAGGCCGACCCGCTCTAGTTTTCCTGCGGCGTGTTGTCTTCAGTTGTTGGGACCCTAGGGCGTTTGCACGAACTGCGTACATGTCCCAGTTCACCTCAATTCCAGCACCTGATGGTCTTTGTCTTTAACTTTTTATCTGTAAAGCTCTTCATCATATTAACCAATTGGTCGAGTTTATCTTCTACGTTTTCTTCTTTTACAGTTCTCACTTTACTGTATCCTCCAGAAGTGTGCGTAGCTGCCTCATATCTAAAACAGCGGACAAGACATCGACTAATGTTTTGTGGCGGGCTAAGCGAAGTGTTTTCTGCATCTCGCGTGCTCACGGAGTCCATCAACAAATGTTTGGGTTGCTAAACATTCCATCATGTTTTCCGGAGCTGATGGGTAAGCAAATCGCACCAACCTGGCAATATCTACTTCATATTCTTGAAGAGTCTGGTCTCGTTTCTGTTTACGATTCTTTAACTGTGACTGGTATAAATGCTCAAAGTGTTCGTGGCCATATCGCATGTTCAGTCTCTTTTTGAGTTGTTCAAAATCATCAGTCTCTTCCACGGGTATAGTCTGAAGGACATCTAAAGCGTCTCCTCGAAGGGCGATTGTCAGATTTACTGCCTTTTCTCTCTCAGACCATTCATTTGCTCTTGCAGCTGTCTCGAACTGTTTAAGGTAGTTGGCCCATGACATCTTCCCGTCGAAAGTTGGGGCTTTAACACGAGCAGAATTTACAGTTCCTTCCAATTTCAACTTCGACTCCACCTCATGGCATTTTATTTCATTCTCTTTGGCCGGTTCTGAATGTTCCAGTTCTTCTATCTTCTTTTCCATTTCTTTTATCTTATCTTCCATAGAAGAAATTTTATTTTTCATAGAAGTCATATCAAAAGAGATTTCATCTTTTAAAGAAGACATTTCGGAAGATACCTTTTCTTCTAAGGAAGAAATATTGGACGAACATTTATTTTCCATAGAACACATTTTGTTTTCCAAGTCGGAAGAAATTTCATCTTTTAAAGAAGAAATGTCAGAAGAAATATCGGTTTTCATGGAAGACATTTTACTTTCCAAAGAAATTATAGAAGACGCATCCTCAGAAAATAGATATGTTTCCGGATACAAACCTTCACTTTCTAGTGCTTGTTTAAGCCTCTCTGCCAGTTCTGCCTTCTTCCCTGTCGTCTCCAACTCAAGATCTTCTAACTCCCGATGTAGCTCGGTCACTTTTAAGTTACACAGTCTTTTAGACATTATTGTCCACTATTTATTTATAGTTTCACTTCTAACACCACTGTCAGGCACACCTTGACTATGATGAAGTGACAGCTTCGAAACCGGTTGCCAATTAAATTGACTTGTGAGAAATAAAGGACCTTTTCTTTAACCCTTACACTTAATCCCTACTACTCACATATGGCTACCCTCACTCCAAATCTATAATTTTTGTTTATGCTTGATTTTTCTAAAATGGACCGTAATGAAAAAATTGTAGGAAAAGTGCTAAATTTAAATTTTTCAGTATTTTCGTTTTCAATGAATATCTATAGAAAAATGTTTCGAGGTAGATGTATGTGAAACATGTATATATTTAGTTTATCCTCTAAATATTTATAGAGGTGCTGCAATAGGTTGTACAAAATAACCGAAAAAAGCCTATAATAACTAGATAGGAAAGTCATGTGTTGTAACTTTTTTCATTATTGTGAATTATTAAATGTGTCCGTAAACCAGATTTGTGATTAAATCCTTTTGAACAAATGTCACATATAAATGGTTTTTCATTACTGTGAATTAATAAATGTCGTTGTAAATTACCTTTATAATTAAATCCTTTGAAACAAATGTCACATTTAAATGGTTTTTCATTGCTATGAATTATTAAATGTTTTTGTAAGTTAGATTTTAGATTAAATCCTTTGAAACAAATATCACATTTAACTGGTATTTTATTACTGTGATTTATTAAATGTTGCTGTAAATAAGATTTTTGATTAAATCCTTTTGAACAAATGTCACATAAATGGTTTTTCATTACTGTGAATTAATAAATGTCGTTGTAAATTACATTTATAATTAAATCCTTTGAAACAAACGTCACATTTAAATGGTTTTTCTTTGCTGTGAATTATTAAATGTTGTTGTAAATTAAATTTTTGATTAAATCCTTTGAAACAAATATCACATTTAAATGGTTTTTTATTACTGTGATTTATTAAATGTTTTTGTAAATGATTTTTTTGATTAAATCCTTTTGAACAAATATCACATTTAAATGGTTTTTCATTGCTGTGAATTATTAAATGTTGTTGTAAATTAAATTTTTGTTTAAATCCTTTTGAACAAATCACACATTTAAATGGTTTTTCATTGCTGTGAATTATTAAATGTTGTTGTAAGCTAGATTTTTGATTAAATCCTTTTGAACAAATGTCACATTTAAATGGTATTTTATTACTATGATTTATTAAATGTTGTTGCAAATGAGATTTTTGATTAAATCCTTTTGAACAAATGTCACATATAAATGGTTTTTCATTACTGTGAATTAATAAATGTCGTTGTAAATTACATTTATAATTAAATCCTTTGAAACAAATGTCACAATTAAATGGTTTTTCATTGCTGTGAATTATTAAATGTTGTTGTAAATTAAATTTTTGATTAAATCCTTTGAAACAAATATCACATTTAAATGGTTTTTTATTACTGTGATTTATTAAATGTTTTTGTAAATCATAATTTTGATTAAATCCTTTTGAACAAATATCACATTTAAATGGTTTTTCATTGCTGTGAATTATTAAATGTTGTTGTAAATTAAATTTTTGTTTAAATCCTTTGGAACAAATGTTACATTTTAATGATTCTTCTTTACTATGAATTATTAAATGTTTTCGTAAATTAGATTTTAAATTAAATCCTTTGAAACAAATGTCGCATCTAAATAGTTTATCATTATTGTGAATTATTAAATGTGTCTGTATGCTGGAAACGTCATTGATTTTTAGATAAACTTTTCTTGATCTATTTTTTACTAAATGAATAAATTGGTGCCGAGAAAAATTCATTTTTGTCATGAATCTTCCACAAAGTTCACATATCACGAAGTCTTTCTCAAAATGTCCGTCGATATGTTTCGATCTTGGTTTAGAAGAACGGAAATCTGCAATTAAAAAAATTATGTTTTACAATTTAAAACAAATTATTTAACAAATTACCAATATTTTATTAAGTACTTTTTTCATATTGTATAATTGTCATATTTCAAATATTGCTCGCTAGTAGGTATATTAAAAAATATATATAAAAATGGTACAACCGCATGTTCCATGAGTTTCGTCAAAAAACTATTAAATATGGCATAGTAGTCCATGGAATTGGTACTTTTTACTTTCCTATCTGTATATAGATAAGGAATCATGATTTTTTCAACCTCGAGTTTTCGATGGATTTTTACGTTTTGGGGTCCCCTGAATCTGTTTTGACTATTTTCACTATTATGGTGTGTGTGTCTGTCAAGTTGACAAAACGTGCAAAATTCTGATTTTTAAGAAAATTGTTAAACTAATTTTTGTTTTTATATGATTTTTCTAAAATGGACCGTAATGGAAAAATTGGAGGAAAAGTGCTAAATTTAAATTTTTCAATATTTTCGTTTTAAATGAATATCTTGATACACAAGTAGAGGGTTTTGAATTAAAACATGATAAAAACAATATTATAAGTGTATCTGACCTATAATAAGGCGATGTTGATTATTTCTCAGGGGTTGGGTACTTAAGGGGATGATTACAATAAGAACTAATCGATTACCTTACGTGGCTTTATTTATATTGATTAATAGGACCGGGACAGTCTGTCTTATTTTTATTTTATCCTGGTCTTGCCATGTGGAAGATAGTGAGGTTATATTACAAGATTTTAAACTATTTCGAATGTCACAAATTCTTAATTGTTTAAAAAGCTGAATAATCTCAATATGGAATATTGAAACATGAGGTATTTATAGATTATTAATCCCTTATATGTTATAATATTACATTCACTAATTTTAGATTGACCTTAAATATGCATATTTTCGGCGAACAACGTGATTCGTAATCAAATATTTTACAAAAAAAGTATTCAAGCTTAATGCTGGAAATAATCGGACAATTTCAATGTATTGCTGAGATATGGTAAGTTTATACTATGAACTAATTAGCTTGATAAAAATTTACAACTAAATATATATGTACAAATTCGAGTAGCCTAATACTTCTCAAAATATATTACGCGGTTTCAGATTGTTTGAACGTTCAATAACACAGTCCGGAATCCCGATTAATAAAGCATAGAAGGTTACCTTGTATAGCAGGTTAGGGGATGAGAATAGTTATACCTCCGGTATGAGACCAGTCGATGATTCTCCGTGGATAGTGTTTGGATCTGAATCGATCGCAAGGGAATGAGACTAGGGTCGTATGAGACCAGGCAATGATTCCCCATGGATGGTCTGGATGAAGATGTCTGTGATGGCGACGTTTACAGAGGAATATAACGTCGGAAGTTAGGTACAATAATTATGGATGTTTGGAGAAATAAGAGGAAATTTAAAAAAAGAAGGCACGAAAGAGAGAGAAACGTAAGTATCTTTATACATTATTAATAATAAGTTTTTATTTAAAGTACCTTTGATGGGGTGTGGCCTCTAAGAGTAATAAATTTGCTCAGGGTCTCCTGATAAATAGTTTCTGGAAGTTTTTCAACACGTGAGATTAAATCCAACCCTTGGTTGTCGAATTTCTATTTAATAGAACAATTCGGATCTCTTGAACCGAAGAACTTTTGGAAAAATCCTCAAAAATGTTGAGACACTTGTTCCTGACGAAAGCTCTCACAAAAAGAAGAACAAAATAGCATATTCCCTTTTGATAAGAGACCCTCAAAATTAATAAATAGTTTGTTAGTTTATAAGTTCCAATACTTGAAAAGAGACTAACTTACGTCTAATCTAGTTGGTAAACAAAGACAAAACATTTTAATTAAAAGTCTAGTTCTAGTACATTTCTTAGAACTGGTAGATGAATGAATAATTACTTAATTCATATTACTAATCATTCATTATAATTGTCATTCTATAAAATCGAGTTTTGTGACTTATGACATGTAGATATTATGAAAATGTAAACAAAACTAATTCAATAGTTTGGTTACCTTTCGAAATGATTTTAAGTTGTTTTGAAATGTAACAAATAGTAAAAATTGTTTATTATTAAGATACTTATGTCCTCTTTCCTTCTAGATAAATTCTACATGGATTCCCAATTTGAAATCTACATGGATTCTCAAGTTTGAAATAGTAAGGAAATTTTAATGGAAGTAATCAAATGATAAAATATTAAATAATTCTCTAGATTTATTGTAAGTAGCATTTATTTTAGGTTTTAGAAATGCAGTTCATGTTAAATGAGTCCTAAATAAATCTTATTAATCCTAAAAATCCTATAATTTCTTTTATCGTGTAACAACGAGCAGAGCGACATATAAGATTTTTCCAATTTTCACTTGATTATTTAAATATTTGAGAAAATTGTTGTATTTGATTGACCTACTTTTTTTTCAATAGCATTAATAAAAATAAGGAACATGTGCAGTGTTACTGATCTGATTTTTGACATTACCCACGGGAAATTTGAAAAAAAGTTTTTACCCGTTAAACTTAAACGAGTACGTCAAAATTTTACCCCTAACATTTCTGAGCAGTGTTCAATTATTTAAAAAATAAAACGCAATTTACAGCTTTCATTTATTTATTTTTTGTTAAACGTAATGTCAAATTGTTTAAATTTTTAAAGTGTAAGATTTCATTCGGCAGAACTCTAGTAGAAAACTGTTTTTCTACGGCAAGTGCTAATAAACGTAAGTTTTCATCCAGCAAATTCTACTAGGAAATCGTATTTGTTCAATCACCAATGCTAATGTAAGTTATCATTCAACAAAATGTACTATATTTGTTCTTAAGGCCAATGCTTATAAGTTTTCAATCGACAAAACTAAGATACAATTTAAATAACGTTAAGTAGATACGATTCATTTTACCAAAAAGGTAACATGAATGTCTTACGTAATCTAAAAAAAGTCTAAAGATATCGAAGCACTTTAATTCTGATCTGATTTAAATCTGATCAATACTAACAAAAATAAGCGGTGCTTAACATCGATTGACATACAGACAATTGTAACAAACAATTCTGCTCAGTTAGGATAGACATCTGTTTCGATGCGTAAATTTTGAGAATTTTAATAGAAATTATAAAAATCAATATTAAGAAATATACAGGGTTGTATTTAGTCATTTCAATAGAAATTATAAAAATCAATGTTTAGAAATATACAGGGATGTGCTATCTTGAATAAATTGTACAAACCAAGATGGTAAAATTTAATAATAAGTTAACCAACTTGTTACGGGTCAAAATATCGTAGCCAAGTTAAAATGGCAGAGCTAGTAAACAATACACAACTTTATTTTTATTTATGATTTAATTTAACTTCTAATCTAATCCTAAATCTATTCTAAGTTATTCTAATCTAATCCTAAATCTATTCTAAGTTATTCTAATCTAATCCTAAATCTATTCTAAGTTATTCTAATCTAATCCTAATCTATTCTACCCTAATCTAAGTTATTCTATTCTAATCTAACCTATTCTACATTAATCTACTTTATAATCTAAGCGTATTTTATTTTGGATTTGTTTTACTTACAGAAACCGTTGTATGAATCGTAAGACTTCTAATTTTGAAGCTTATTCTACTTTCAACCCTATTCTAACCTTTCCTATTATTTTGTTAGAATGATTACTTTTAATGGATACTTTAGAACCCAAAGAAATGCCTGTTGCTACAAGAAATAGTACACATAACTCTTTTACATATCTGATGGTTTTAAATATAGGTTAATTATTGTTTGTTTTTGTTTACATTCACTTTTATGAAGTGTCACATTCTTCTTTTACTGAGTGGCCACACTCTTACCAGACTTTGTCCTGCTAGTCTTTAATAGTCAAGACCTTCCATTGTCTTCCCACCATTTTGAGAACTTCCTTTTGTCAGTTTTTATCTGCTCAACTTTGTGGTAGCATGTGCTATTTTCTCTAGTGTATCTAGGATTTGACTTGAGCTAAAAGAATAAAAACTGTGAAACCAGTCTAAAGAATTAGTTGATAAATCTTTGTGATTTCTACAACATTCGGTGGATTTTATATAATCTTTGACTGTGATTCCTACAAAAAGGTCACCCTACACCTAAAGACCTCCAATTTCACCTTCAACTTCAGTTTCTACTTTAATACTTATTCTACTTCTATCTATCTGGGTATTTCTTTCTGTGGGATCTATCGACTTTTCTTCGGACTAATACACTTCCTTCCAAACTTTCTTCGTGGTACTATCACTAAACTGCTACAGCTTTTGAATACTGCCAGCTAACATTCTACAAGGATTGGGTGCATGTTTGGCTAGTTTATGAAGCCAGGTACCCCAGAACCAACCCCTACAGCAAATCAGCTGGATCTAGCCCTCCTTGTACAGACAGGCCAGAGGTACGACGCAATATTGAGGACGACGGGACAACAGAGATATAAAGTAAGACTATTCCTTATAGCCAAGGGCCCCATTTATCGTGGGTACCACATGACCTCAACCGGGGTCCACTAATTGCGATTCTACCTACAAAGGTTTTGAGATGATCGAGATAATTCACGTAATTTACCTTAGAAATTGATAATATTAGGGTTATATATAGAGGTAAAGCCATTTTATAAAGCTTACTTACAATTCTGGATTACCGTTTGTAACATTTAGGCCTATTTGCGGACGTGTACCTCGGTTTGTAACGATAATTTGTAGATACAATTGCATGATATATATAATTATTATTTTACCTACTGAATCACGGCGTGGTATCTTTTTTTTATATTCATATTATATATATATATATATTTTGTTACTCTTCGGTACATCTAACCTCTGAAATAAATGTCAGACGCTGTCAAAAATTAAATTGAATTTATAAAAATTTGCGTTGTGTCTAAGAACCCGACCCTACTCTCCCGAATTTTATAAAACTGAGCTAGTAAAAAGAAATAACCCTTCCATCCCCTATAAATCTGAAGGGGAAAAGGTAATAAACTGGTGAATACACTGTTCGTTAGCTCAAGGGGGGACACCTGTATGCTCATCCACCCATCCTACAAGGCTTGAAACAAAATATATGTGAAATCAACATAGTAACCAACTGGCGAATTGGCGCTGTTCGTTAATTTCGTTAGTCATCAACTTAAATAAGAATATAAACAACAACACAGTAGTTAACCAACTGGCGAATTGACACTGTTCAGTAACTCCGTTGATTATCAACCTAAATAAAATATATATTAAGGCCAAGTTCAATGACAAGTGACGGCGACTTTTTTATCACAAGAAATACAGCTCTGAACGATAATATTTTAATAAACTGTTTTCATAAATGGGTTCAAAAAACTGTAAAAAATGATGGAAAGTCTATGGTTAGTTTTACTTTTAATGCATAATATTTTAATAAGTGATATTTAACAAATATTTAAAAGTTATGGACTTTCCATCATTTTTTATAGTATTTAGAAGTTAAAACGCAACATACATTCTTTTATTTTTGCCTAATTATTTCAGGATTCTTGTGATAAGATTTAAAAATGTAGGGCCCATAAGATGCTGCCATCTGAACAGACGGAATAGACACTAAAAATTGAAAAATTGCAACATCGCTCCCTATGCAGACGAATGTAAAATGGCTTAGCCCAATTTGACCATGTTTATGGGTGAGAGGCGAGGTGGTGTGCGGGGAAAGGTTGCAAGTAAATAAATTATTCTATAAATGCTATTTTCTGTTTGGAACACAACACAAGCATGTTTGTTTTGAAAGTTTGACGTTTATGGTTTGACGTGTCATTTCAATTTAATGGACTTTAATAATTTAAAAGATGCAATGTACTTATATTATTTATATATTATATTATTGTAGATCCAGGTATGTTTTTGGTTTTTATTTTATTTTTATTTTCTTTATTTGGCTAGTTTGCTAATATCACAATATTCAAATTTAGTAAAAAATAATGTAATAATATAACAATTATTTTAATAACATTCTAAATAGGAAATGTAATTTAACTGCAATTGTTTTGATAACAGTATTTGCATATGGTCTGTGAATTTCATCTGTTTCCGAATAATTACCCTTAAATATTTGAATTATTCTACTAACTGTATAGATTTTCTTCCAATTTCCTATATTGTTTGTCCACAAACTGCATATAGTTATTACTTATCAGCTTATATTTTGTTTTAGGTATTTGTGTTGATTTTTAACAAATGATTGCAACATCATTTATAAACATTTTTGCAGAGTTTCATTGACAATTAACTCTTAGTTATCTGAATCCTTACAACTTAAAAGAAACATAGATAAGGACATCATAGGCAAACAGGTAAATGTCATATTAATTATTGCAACATTAACAATCATTAATATAAATTAAAAATAACAGGGGACCTAATTTTCTTCCTTTGATGTGGTTAATTTCTTCTGATCAGAACAGTGATTCTTTTGTGCCAACTCGACACATTACATACAGAATAGAGAGAGACATTACATCAAAATCGCTGTCTGTCGAACAAAGATAGGAGTCTCGATAGGAGACGTACTCAAAAGATGAGAATCCCACTACATATGTTATTTAATTTTAATCTCTCTGACCTGATACTTAGATAATCTACATGCTACCCCAATGCATGCTTTATAGCATAGATATAAAAACCACCTTTATACCAATACTATTTAATTTTTTTATCGAATGATTTTGATCAACAGAAATAAGTGCATTTTAAAGAAATACAATTAATTTTGAATTGTACATATATGGCGGATTGCACAATAGGCAGTTAAAATGTAGACTTAGTTTAAACTGTGAACCTTGTATACTCATCGGTTATTGTTAAACATAGTTTTAAAAATGACATTTGTTTTTGAATATAAGTAGTTAAAAATAAAACTCTTGTTAGTTAAAATATGTTTAGAATATTTTTTGTACATACATAATGTATTTTGTAATAATTAAAAATCATAATATTCTTGTAAGGAAGTTGGAATGCTTAGGGTTTGATCAGTCGCTGTTGAGATTATTTTCATCGTTTTTATTATGTCTTTTACAACGGATTTTCATCTTCACCCCTCACAGCAACATCTGGAGTTCCACAGAGCTCCAATCTGGGACCACTATTATTTAGTATATTTATAAATGACTTGGCAATAAATTTAACCTGCTGTTTGCTGCTGACTTAAAAATATTTACCTCAATCTCATCAATTCAAGACTGTTACTTTTTACAGACCCAACTTGGGAATCGTTGAAAATTGGTGTAATGAAAACAAGCTGAATGAATGTGTCTAAATGTGAACTATGTTCCTATACTAGAAGTATTATATATCTATAAGTTCTTGTAGCTTTGACAATAAACATATATTGATTGATTAACAAGGTGGAGTTTGATTATTTATTTAACAGCCTACATTTATCGGACTTGTGCACAAATTGAAGATTAAGGTATATTATTCAACCAAAAAGTTACTTTTTCGGATTATATTGAAAATACAGTTGCTTCTGCGTTGTTGAAAAGCTTAGGGTTCTTAATTCGTAATACTCGTCCTTTTACAAACTCTTAAAGCTTGGAGATCCTTTACTTTTCTTTAGTTCGTTCCAGGCTAGAATATGCATCTCTTATCTGGAACCTTATTTACAATATTCATAAAAGATCATTGGAAAATGTTCAGCGGCGATCTCTCAAGTACCTTTCTTTTAAAATAGATGAGCTTTATCCCATTCGAGGTATTGAAGAATCTCTGCTTCTTTCGAAAATAGAAGGGTAGTTTCCAGTGTTACATTTTTTTATAAAATATTACATAACACTATTGATGTACTATTTTTGATAAATTAAATAAATTTTAATGTTCCCCAAACAGCCATTAGATATCATAAAACATTTTATACAGCAAGTATTTGAACGAACTTGGGAAGAAATTCACCTATAAGGCTAATGTGCTCAAATTTTAATTAATTTTGTTCTGATTGGGATATTTATTTCGACCATTAGTTGTACTAATTTGTAGCTAATGTATTTAGGATTCTTTCTTTTTTTTTTCTTGCTGTTGCTAAAATTATTTTCTGTCGAAATATTATGTTTAACATTTATTTCATGTATTTTGTTCTGTAAATGGATTAATTTGTTGGGCAATAAAATTATTTTTATTTTATTAAGCAAAAAAATGTTTATTTTGATGCACCTACCACCTTTAAAAGTTTGTCAGTATATTAACGAGAAATCCTATATAATTCCCAAAGAAAAATATTTTTGGAATAAATTCCGAATTCTATTTATTGATATTTGTTATTTTTTAGGTTCAGTGACTCGAAACATGATGATCAGCTACACCAAGAATATCCTTGATACTTTAAAAAAATGGCACGAGATTAAGCAGATTTGATGCTATGTCACATTGTGGTGCGAAGACGTGGCTTGTATAAATTTGGGGTATCAGTTGATAGAAAACAATACGCAAAAATAAATTTTAATCTGCAGATGCATCAGAGATAGCCATATTCCATACCACAATATGTCATGCGTGAACTCGATGAGATTTCATCAGCTAAGTATCATTCCTCTGTAATGTTTTGTATCATTAGGAACATGCAACATTGTAAACAATTATGACCAGGGTTTTCTGACCTTTTCCCTAGGTCAGAGAGAATAAATGAATACTAAATAATGTATAGTAATAAAGATTGAAAATATATATACATTTAAGAGTTTTATTATGTCAGCCATAGTTTTATACCAAAAATGAAAATAAACTGAAATTATACATTAAAAATACATATACATATACAAAAAAAACTATATTTATAGCACTCATCGACTCTCTCCTGGCTAAAATATGACTTATCTATCTATTAGGCTCTGTTCCGTCTATTTTTTGCCTTTAGCCTCCTTCTGACACTTCCATTCGTTCTTATTCAGTGTAGTATTCACATAGTTTTCAGAATATCAAGTGTTATACCTATCTGATGCTTGGTCCTGCAAAGTTCATCTACAGTACACCTGCTTATGTGACATCTATCTCGATGTCAAGTTTGAACACCCGTTTCTTGCCTATTACTCTTATACTTAACCAGAACTAGCTTAGACTTGAACGCATATGTCTAATTCGGCCAAAACACAGCCTTGGCACACAAATATCTATTTTACCGCTGGTTTCATTACAAAAAACTGGAGTAAAGGGTAAAATTATCTCTTGTCCAGTACACTCGTATAATACACTTGAGTATTGCCTATATTATGTTTGATTGAAGACGTATACATTTAAAAATGTCGTTTACTTAAAAATAAACATTTAATTTTGATATTTTATTTAACTCGATCAAAACATTAAATTATTATTTTCCATGGCTTATACCGGACCTATATATGTACTCTAGTAGCCATGGAGTAGCTGACAGTGTTGCCGTCAGTTGCCGCCACATATTCGTTAGTGACATACGTTTTATAAATTCATCGTGTTACAAATTTGTTGACATAAAGAGATAGAAATTTAAAGTGACGTCTTTTATTACTTCGAATGAAAAAAATCGATAATGCAATTTTCTAACCTAAAAAAAATCGTGATGATATGTCAAACAAAATTGAACTTGGCCTTAATAGAAAATGAATATGGCCTGCGTTTGAACCCAACTCAAGTGAGATCTCAGTAAATAGTACCAATTGTAATATACTTTGCTAATGATTGCATCACACTTAAAATATGAAAAATAAAAAGAGTTTAAATATGAATTTGTATGTTTTATTTATCAATTTGCACCAAACTCTGCATCGAATCCTGGTTTACCTTAATTAACATTATCACAATGTGGGTATATAAATTATCAATTAATTAACTAGATCACTTCTACTACTTAAGCGAGAAGGCCAAATACAGTAAGTATATAATTTAAAGTAAAATAAACTTGTAAGGTAAATAATAACGTTTCAGAGAGTAAAATAACAAAGAAATGGGGTACCGGGAGTGGGCCGTTACAAAAGATAAATTAAGAAAACTTTTAATTAAAGATAATAATACATACAAAAAACAAGGTATCTCTCTAAGAACCGCCTCCCATATATACCGCACTATCTGTAGACCCATTCTGAAATACTGTCACCCTATATATATGAACACAAGAAATGCATCTATCAAAAACTTGCAGGTCGCAGAAACCTTAACGCTTAAGGATATAACAAGAACGAGACATCCAAGAAATCCACTCCATAATCCGTCAAACAATAAGTTATAATATGGGAAAACAAAAAATCAACATAGAGAAAGAAGATTTGCCAGAAATATCGTAGCAATACAGACCATACGAAGAAGAAGAAACCAAGAAATACAACAGAGAAGACATTTACAAAGAACAATAACGTAATACAACAGAGAAGACATTTACAAAGAACAATAACGTAATACAACAAATTTAACATTTAACACACGCGCGCGCGCGCGCACACACACACACACACACACACACACACACACACACACACACACCACACACACACCACACACACACACACACACACACACACACACACACACACACACACACACACACACACACACACACACACACACACACACACACACACACACACACACACACACACACACACACACACACACACACACACACACACACACACACACACACACACACACACACACACACACACACACACACACACACACACACACACACACACACACACACACACACACACACACACACACACACACACACACACACACACACACACACACACACACACACACACACACACACACACACACACACACACACACACACACACACACACACACACACACACACACACACACACACACACACACACACACACACACACACACACACACACACACACACACACACACACACACACACACACACACACACACACACACACACACACACACACACACACACACACACACACACACACACACACACACACACACACACACACACACACACACACACACACACACACACACACACACACACACACACACACACACACACACACACACACACACACACACACACACACACACACACACACACACACACACACACACACACACACACACACACACACACACACACACACACACACACACACACACACACACACACACACACACACACACACACACACACACACACACACACACACACACACACACACACACACACACACACACACACACACACACACACACACACACACACACACACACACACACACACACACACACACACACACACACACACACACACACACACACACACACACACACACACACACACACACACACACACACACACACACACACACACACACACACACACACACACACACACACACACACACACACACACACACACACACACACACACACACACACACACACACACACACACACACACACACACACACACACACACACACACACACACACACACACACACACACACACACACACACACACACACACACACACACACACACACACACACACACACACACACACACACACACACACACACACACACACACACACACACACACACACACACACACACACACACACACACACACACACACACACACACACACACACACACACACACACACACACACACACACACACACACACACACACACACACACACACACACACACACACACACACACACACACACACACACACACACACACACACACACACACACACACACACACACACACACACACACACACACACACACACACACACACACACACACACACACACACACACACACACACACACACACACACACACACACACACACACACACACACACACACACACACACACACACACACACACACACACACACACACACACACACACACACACACACACACACACACACACACACACACACACACACACACACACACACACACACACACACACACACACACACACACACACACACACACACACACACACACACACACACACACACACACACACACACACACACACACACACACACACACACACACACACACACACACACACACACACACACACACACACACACACACACACACACACACACACACACACACACACACACACACACACACACACACACACACACACACACACACACACACACACACACACACACACACACACACACACACACACACACACACACACACACACACACACACACACACACACACACACACACACACACACACACACACACACACACACACACACACACACACACACACACACACACACACACACACACACACACACACACACACACACACACACACACACACACACACACACACACACACACACACACACACACACACACACACACACACACACACACACACACACACACACACACACACACACACACACACACACACACACACACACACACACACACACACACACACACACACACACACACACACACACACACACACACACACACACACACACACACACACACACACACACACACACACACACACACACACACACACACACACACACACACACACACACACACACACACACA
The DNA here is from genome assembly GCA_927349885.1 of Psylliodes chrysocephalus. Classification (NCBI taxonomy): domain Eukaryota; kingdom Metazoa; phylum Arthropoda; class Insecta; order Coleoptera; family Chrysomelidae; genus Psylliodes; species Psylliodes chrysocephalus. The sequence goes on along the minus strand of OV651823.1, from coordinate 43,270,182 downwards.
CACACACACACACACACACACACACACACACACACACACACACACACACACACACACACACACACACACACACACACACACACACACACACACACACACACACACACACACACACACACACACACACACACACACACACACACAGAGACATCATCGCGAAAATAGTCAAAACGGATTCAGGGGACCTCAAAACGTAAAAATCCGTCGAAAACTCGAGGTCGAAAAAAATCATGATTCCTATACTTTCCTTATATCTGTATACAGATAGGAAAGTAAAAAAACCACTTATACAAATTTAAAATTCTTTAGTAGAATCTCTTCTAAGATAAGGCATTATTGCCTGAAAGGGCTCTATGAAACTGTTGTCCAAAACTATATTTTGTGTGTAATATTTTTTAAAGACAGGCATTTTATAACTAACCTATTATATAATCAAGATATCCTAAATATTAGATGTCTACTACTTTAGCAACTGTATAATGTCTTTAAATATAAAAACAAAATTTATATTAATCATCTCTACCAAACAAGACATAATCTTAATAACATGATCATGTTACCATTTAGAAGATATGATACCAACCAGAGATTTACTGCAATTATGGCACCAACAATTTTGAACATACTACCATTGAGTTTCAAACCACAATTGAGTATAAAAGGTTTGTTGAGCAGTGTAAAATTTGTATTATTTGCTCAACTATTGTAATTCTGTAAGTTTATATATTTATTTGTCACTAAATTCAATTTAGCCCAGCTTTTCTTACTGTAAAATTTCTTTTATGGTACCAAAATTACCTCCTAAAATGATTACTTTTAGGAATTTCACACATTTCAATTTAGATTTTTTCACTGGTCTGATGTTGTGTATATATGTAATATAGATAACAAAGTCCAATTTCTTAGATAAAACATTTTATATTTATTCGATATTCATGCACTTATAAAAACAGTTAAAGTTAGTAAACCTTAAGCTCCCTGGTTAACTGAAAATTTAAAACTTATTATGAAGTTACGCAATAAAGTGTTTTCAAAATATAAAAGACTGAAAACAACTGTAGTTGGAAACATTATAGAGAGTTAAGCTGCATATTTGTATTCTTTGTCAAAGGAAGGAAATGCATCTACATTTTATAGAGCTCTAAAACATTTTAAAATACAATACACCAAAACTTCTAACCTTCCAACACACTTGTCTAATCCCGATGATATAAATAACCATTTTATATCAGTTTTTGTAAATGACAAAACTGCATGTTCACGTAATATTGAGTACATACTACAGAAAACACTTTCTCTTTTAGAATGACGAATATATCAACCATTTTAAATACAATAAATGAAAAGCAATGCTAAAGGAGCAGATGGTATTACTTTACAAATGCTTAAACTTGGCTTTCGAGTTATAGGTTATTATATCATTCATACTATTAATTGCTGTTTTCAGATTGGCTTCTTTCCTAATTCTTGGAAAGAAGCTTTAGTGTCACACTTCCTAAAGCAGCGTTTCTCAAACTTTTGAAAGCCAAATATCCTTGAGATTTCCACATTTATTATTATTTTTTTCAGAAACTACCGCAAAACTACCTACATAAAGTAATTTTTGGTGTACCAAAAACTTTTCTGAAGTCCCTAATATTATACAGACCCAGGCGTTATATAAAAGAATAATTTTTAGATGTGATTAAAAGAAAAAACCAGTAGCAGTAGCAGAAGCAGACAATAAGCAAAATACAGTGCAACCTCGATAATCTGAACCCACGCTAATTTGAATTACGCTAATCCGAAAGCAAATCGTAATGCGAGATAGTCCGAACGCTGACAGGAAAAGACCTACATTATATTTACATACATACATATTTAGTTTGATAATGCATTTAAATGTACAAAAATCAATATACATACATAGATCTAAAAATGGGTAAGAGGTGTTTTATTTTATATTCGTTAATACGAATAAGGTCTGACAATTAGGTGTTCGGATTAAAGAAGTTGCACTGTAATAAAAACACTTACTCCTTTGGCAAATGGGGCATCCATATCTCTTTTTCTTTAAAACAACTTGAGCTGTATTTTTTAATGATTTTTTAGTATCAGTTTTTCCCGAAGAATTCGCATCCGGATAATAATCGGTACTTTCATTTTTTAAAGTAGGTAAATCACAATGTGAAGTCAGTAGTTCAAGCACTTCACTTTCAGTTTTTGCTTGTATACATTCATTAACTTCTTCTTTAATTTGCATTTCCTTAATACTACTAGTTTTCTCCAGTTCTCTTTTAATAGTTTTATGAAAAATTTGCACGTTTTCAGAAACAGTAACTGGGTCATTTTTTGTTGGCAAATCCAAACGTCCTTCAATTTTAGGTACTTCATATTCGATGAGTTCTCCTTTCATTTTAAGATGTGCGAATTGTTCAATCGTCTCTTCAGATGTAGAAGCATTAAATGTACCACCAGCTACAACCACATGTTCGATTTTAAATGTTTGAGATTTTTCAGGATAAAATTTGTTTTGCTCTGTTTGATCGGAATCAATTTTTGATACTATTTTAACTTCACCAAGCTCCTGACGGAAGTTGAAGGGATCTTGCTCTTGTTTCACGTCCATCGTTTAATTATGAATACAAATTAAAACTGACAAAAACAATCAGATATTAATTTTTTTTTAATTTTAACCTAACCTGTTTAAAATTATTGATGACAGATGACATATTTGACACTTAACTGTTTTGACACTATTAGGAGTGCGTTTAGTAACCTCGTACGGCGCGTCTGACCCACATACAATGGCTGAGTTCGGTTTGGCGCTCAGATAAATAAATAAATAATAGATACAGCCCTATCACGCAATATTTGTAACCAGCATCTTCCCTCACTATATAGCAGTGCTTACACGACTTGATTGGATATTCACTATTTTGGTTACACACCTGATTGGTTAGCAAAAAATTGACAGGAATACGTTAGTTAGGTTAGTTATTTTAAGGTTATTTTGTGGTTCATTTTGAGTTTATTTCGTACTTTAATTGAAAAATTTTTGTGGTTTAAGTTATTTCAGTTCATTTAATTGCTTTAAAATGCTAGTGAATTGTATTGTGTGCTCGAGAAAGTATCTCAAGTTCAGTTCGATAACGTTTCATAGGTAAGTAAATAAAAATCATTACCGTTGCATCACACTTTTTTGAGGGGTATCATAATTCAAAATAAGTTTTAACAACAATTTATTTTAAAGTTTAAAATAACATTCAACGTCGAATTTCGAATTATTTTATTGTGCCTGTGTTTAATAACTTTCAATTAATTAATAGGCTATCTTTAAATTAAAGTTATATTGTTATGCACACTGTGCATTTAAGAAGGCTCTAGTGACATTCACTTTAGTTATAAAATCTTAGTATTGCTTTATTTTAATGACAAAATATATTGTTAGAATACCATAGTTATTTTAAAGTATACTATGCTGCATTCTGTATTACATGAAATCCTACCTACCTATAATAAGAAAACACTATTTATACCTATTTAGGTTTCCAAAAGATCCTCAAACTAGATATATGTGGATGAAGAGTTTTTGTATACGTGAGGATGAAGAGTGTATTCAGTAGAATTTGTTCGAAACATTTTGAGGATTCTGCCTTTGCTAAGTCTCCAGGAGGAAAAATGTTTTTAATGAAAGAAGTAATGCCATTATGTTACTCACATCCTGAAGCTGTTCCTCAACTGGAAACTGTCAGCATTCTAAACCTTCTACATCTGAAACTAAGTGAGTATTTGAACAAAAACTATAAATAATAAAAATGTTTTTTTGTCTGTCTAATTAATTTGAATATTCTATTAGTACGGGAACCAATAAATTTTGTGATTTTTTAATTACCTATTCATGTTATTTTAATAACTACAATAATATATGTAATTATTATGATATGTTTTCTTATTGTCTCAATTAAAAAAGGTTTCATTTATCTCAAGTGAATGTATATTATATTTACTTATTATATAGTCACATAATTAATTTAATTTGTAAATTGTGCCAGTATCGCATCATCCTGGAAATATCTAATTCGTATTCTTACGATCCTTTTAAGTCTTTCAAAGTCATCCGTTTTTTCCACAGGTACATTCTGAAGAACATCTAAGCATCCCCTTGAAAGGCGATGGTCACATTTACTGACTTTTCTCGTTCAAACTGTTTTCTCGTTCAAACGTCCACGACGAGATTAAAAAAGAATTGGACAGTGGAAGAACCGATAATTGGATCAATTTCTTAAGGCTAAAACAGGCTAAGATACTTCTGGGTGAATATAACCAGAAAAGATCGGAAGTCTGTGTGAGATCTGTATACCCATTTATAAATGGTTATGTTAGTACCCGTAGCGCCATCTATGTTTCAGCTTCATATAAGTGTTGCTCCTTATATCACAGTCATCTGTAGTCTGTGACCCCGTAGGATTATAGAGCGTACGTAGATGCCGCCACGAGTACTAAATAAGAGTCAGATGCGCATTGTTTCGCATTACAATTACGTATTTCATCTTGAGTTTTGTCTTGTATTGTAACCATTACTGAATTACTGTGTTTATCAGAATACTAGAGAATAAAAGCTTACAAGGTGTTGTTTTATTGAGTAGTGTATAAGGCATACATCACAGCTTGCATCTGCCTGAGCAACAACAGGCTTCGTATTGTAACAGTGGTCCTTACCGGGCATTATCGACTAATAGTGAGATTACAGATGCAAGTATCAAGTTTTCGTATTCCAAAAATTATCTGCAAATTCGTAATAAACCCCAATAAATTTTGCTAATTTGCAGATATTTTTTGGAATAAGAAAACTTGATACTTGCATCTGAAAGTCCGCTATATTTGCAGATCTGCAAAGTTGCCGCCATATTTGCAGATCTGCAAAGTTGCAGACGTTCTGTAAGCTCGCCCTAAAAGGACACCTTAGTAAACTGAGTGTAGTAGATGATAGTGAGTGCAAATTCTGTGAGGAGAAGGACGAAACCTCCATTCACATTCTAACTGAATGTGTAGTGCTCGAGAATACAAGGGCACTATACTTAGTAGGAGGATATCAAATAGAAAAAAGAGAGAGATTTACCTAACACGAAGCCACTCCAAATCCTACACTTCCTTGAGAAGATAGGATTGGAAGGGTCGTTATAGGCATTGAGACATTTCCTTGGTGCATTAGCGACAGAAGGGGGCACAATAGATCTTTGAGGTCGCAGTGTATTAACACCCCATTCCCAACAACATCTCAAGTGAATGTATGTTATATTTACTGTAGTGTAACCAACTGAAATAAAGAGAGACAACTTAACTAATATATCTCTCTCTCTTATAAAAGTATGATAAATCTAGTGACGGCGTGATCGACTATAGGCGAGTTCGGTCAGTCAGGGGCTGGAGCGGGACAAATTTTAGGGTGCTTTTAAATGACATTTAAGCGTGTTAAACTGTCACTAATCGGACTAAACCGAACGCTAAAAGAGTCGTTTGGAGTTAAAAGTGTTAAAGGAGTTAAAGGAACGTGGCAAACCGAACGCAATGTATGAAGTGATTAGGACACCACGAGTGACATACTGAAAGATTCGTTATCTATTGGCTACTTACGTGTTATTGAGGGAGTGGTAAAGGTTAAACGAAAACATCTATTGATTTATATCTAATCTTTATTGAAAATATTATAGATGACAGAATCAGAATGTAAAAATTTATAAGTATATAAAATATATTTATAAAGATTAAATATAGGTCTGGTTCGGTGCAATAAAAAACAATAATTAATTTATCAAATAAGGGGAAAGAACCAGCAAGAAAACCCCAAAGTTATAATAAATACAATAAAACCAATCAAACGTCAATTTGGATACAAATGACAAATTAAGTATATATATAAAAAAACACATTTAATTACTTGATGTTTTAGTTAAAGACAGAAAAATATATGAAATAATATTCAATTTAGGTTATACACAGGAAAATATATGAAATAATATTCAATACATTATGTATAAAAAAAACAATATTTAAGGCTGCAAGGCAAAAATAAAATAAATATTTTAAGAACAATAACTCATCAGATAACAAACATTGAGCATTACTAGGTTCAAACACACTCGATGCAAAACTGAAGAAGGTTTATTAGGGACAAGGTAATGGGGAAACTCTACAGCTTTACTACCCACCTAAAGTTGAATATTCTGGTGACAAAATCAGGTAAGTTACCGGGACACCTATCCCGATGTTGTCCCAGCCACGGGCGGAAAATTTTAGTATCAATCAACAAGGCATTTTATACTTTTAACTTAGATCTGCCAATGCTGTGAATATCTGATGTTAGGAAAACACATAATTTACTAATATAATATTACTTTTCCCTTGCCGAACTTTAAAAATGACTAAAAAATAATCTCAATGTCAAATAAAAATTATAGCAAATTTTCCTTGGTATAACTACAAAATATCAATAAACTTCAAAAATATTTAAATTAAAATATTAAAAGGATGCTATTTTTCACTGATTTAGATAGTAAAATAAGTCATAAAATCAAATAAACTCGTAATTGGAATGCAAGCAATTTTTTATGACAGATACAAAAAACTGCCGTCAAGAAAAAACATAAATTACTTATATCAGTGAAATTCAAATCTAAATAGTGAACCATTAACTAGTTAAATAATATAAAAGTAATTGAAACATAATAATTGATTTAAAAAAGGCACTTACATTTGTATCACAAATAAAACCAACAAAACCTTACACCTTTTAAGAATCACGACATTCCATTCTCCTACATTCAAAATCTGACATTCCATCAATAATTCCCGTTCCTATGCGATGATTCCCTGCTTCCTGTTCCAACGCATGCACGACTTTGGTTCCATTCAACGGGGACGGAATTAAATACGATCCCTTTCATTACTTATTATCACGTCTCATAAGTAATTTCATTTGTAAATTGTGTGGTAGGAAAATTGTTGCCAGTAAAATGGGTTTTATTTATCTGTAGTTAATGAATATTAGTTTTAGTTATGTAGGTACCTGTGACATAATTATTTGGTTTATAAATTATGTGAAAGAAAAATTGTTGGCAACAAAATTATTATAATCACTCCATTATCCATTATTAATTGTTATTAAACCAAATGAGTACAATAACACAAAACGTCTCTACAAAATTGCTTAACGTTGGTCTATTTCTAACTGACAAGAATTCATCGAAATTAAGTTTTAAAAGCCAAAATGTTTGAGTTTATTATTCAAAATATTGTGTATTAGAAAACCTTGGCAATATTTTAAAACGGTAATTATGCACTTATCACCTATTATATAAGCATCGCTTTATTCTAAACTGTTATTATAACATTTGTCTTTGTTTTGTTTTCCGGATCTAACCCAACTATTTAATAAAATGAATTACATATTACGTAGGTACCTACATATTATAAAAATTGTTTTTTTAACCCTTCTTTCCCAATTATTAAAAACCATAAATATTTTGTGTACAAAATTTAATTAACTTAAAAGGGACTAACAATAAACATATAAGGGTCTATTATGTAACAATTCCTTTATATTTAACGGCCTTTAAAAATATTGGCGGCCTATAAAAATATGTTCGTATTCGTTAATTTACTTCTATCATTATTTAAACAGATTTCTTTAAGATAGTCCTCTAATGTATTTTAAAGATCCGTTTAAATAGTGACCGAATTAAAGAAGAAAATATTTTTAAAGGCCGTTAAATATAAAGGAATTGTTACAGAATAGACCCCACTTTATTCTATTTTTATTACATATATAAGCGGTACTCATAATAAATCAATAAAAATAATTTACAAAAGAATCGATATTATTAAAAAATATTAGTACAAAAATTTAGAATTTATAAAACCTATCATTGCAACGTTTATTCAAATTATTTGTGTATAAAAATAATGTATGTTTTTAAAAATATATGTATTGGTTGACTGAAAAATTCATTTTTGACGGTTTTCTATAAACATCTCATATTAGAAACATTGATCCATTGAAATATCTCAAAACTAATAAAATAATATAAATCAAAAGCATTTCTATTGACATTTATTTGATACGCTACTGGATAATAAAAGTAAACAAACCCCGCTGTTCCCCTCCTAACAACTGGTTTGTATATGTTGCTTTCAAACAAACGCAATGTAAATTTTTGACATTCAGTTATCTATTATTATTTATTTATCTGAGGTTTGGCGTTCGCTGTACTCAGGGTGAGACTACAGTTGCTGCGTTTGAGAATCCACATCGGATGCATCTGAAGGCGGGTACAGATCTGAGCACGTACGCGTATGAGGCAAGCCGAGGACGCATGAGCATGCAGATGTGGACGGGCTTCCGAGGCGCGGCAAATTGCCTCGTTGTGTGCGCCGTACGGCCTCGCCCCGATCCGTTTCATGGCGGTACATCAAAGGGAGGCAATGCGCAGTACGTGCTCAGTCTGGACGGTGAATTTGTACCATACAGCACAGTACAGATTATAGCGAGTTTTTAGTATTATTTTGCAAGGAACGGAACCAGGAAAACGTTTTGTTTCTTCTGGATTTAAATCATCAGCGTGATATCTTAAGAGAGCAAAACTCCAGTTCTATAATAACACAATAAAAAAAGGATATCCTTGACAGGAAATCAGCCATCGATTCCCCTCCACTTAAGTCCGCAACGTCATCCTCATCCTTCATTTTTGTTTTAATTTTACGAATTTTCTGGGTATACAGTTGCGTGCTCGCGAATTTACTGGATCAGTGGCGAACAGCGCCTCGTGCGTCCATCATTCGTGTATACAAAATGCGTCGCACGAGGCATTCGGTTCGGCCTCGGCTTGCCTCATACGCGTACGTGCTCAGATCTGTACCCGCCTTTAGATGTAAAAAATCTTTGATCACGTGGTTCAGTATCACTGATCTGTATTATTTTACTGGATAGGATATAGCCATCTAAAAAACGTTCCGAAAAATTGGCCGATTTGGGCAAATAATATGGCGGACCGGATGTTATTTAACATAACCTCTATTTCTATTTGTCATCACATTTGTCATTTAATTGTGTCAACAAGTTACAATGAGATGTTTTTTTTATTTATTTAGGTAGTATCGAATAGCATTACTATGATATAAACAATAAACGTTCATTCGTGAAGACACAATATGGTTCACGTTTCCATTTTTATATTTTCTTTCATAAAAAAATCAAATTATGGGTGAATTGTCCCGAAGGACATTGCCCGCAAAAGGAATATAAGAAGAATAAGAAGAAAAAATTAATCAAATTATAGGTTAGGTATGTCAAATTATCCCAAAATTCAGTTATGTGATCCCACCATGATTTGCCCAAATCGGCCAGCAGTGTTGCACTTCCGGTCTCCTTGGTGGAACGGATTTTTAGTATGTTAAATATAGCCTATATCCTATCCAGTAAAATAATACAGATCAGTGTTCAGTATACGTAAATGTAATGGGACAGATATGTCCGATGTGGATAAAAAAACGCTCGAGATGTAAAAAATGCATCCGATGTGGATTCTCAAACGCAGCAAGTAAAATACACCCGGGGACAGACATGTAAATTACAGAAATGGTCATGGAACTACTAATTATTCTGACACTTGATGTCACATGTCAAAACGTAACCTCAATTTTCAGAATTGACGATTGTAAACCTCCGAGCAATTACTACTAGAGGGAGTCTTCCCCCCTGCCCCGCGCCAAATTTTGTTAGCAACATCTACTCCCCCCGAGGGGGAAAATACCTCTTCTGTAATTGGCTTATTTAATCAGCGTTGCCAAGTTTGACAGCGCCAGAAGTGTTCTGTGAGCGCCAGTTCTGACACTTTCTCACACATGTCAATTTCTTATTTGTATTTTACGATAAATATTAGAGAGTTTTAGCAAATGTACGTAAGATTTCCGCTAACGTTACGTTAAACTTAGATTGTGACCTTTTTCATAAACATTGAACGGAGTAGATTACAGTCTATCCCTAAGGTAACGTTAGCGGATGGTTAGCGGCTGTTTGCTAAAACTCCCTATTATTATTTATAACGTTGTAAGGGTTGTAAATGTATATTTAAGATTTATTATCTCTAATAATATGGTGAAAACATGCTTTATGTGTAAAAGGCCTGTTGAAAATGCTTCTTCAAGATAATATCATAAGTAAGTACAGACACAACCTAATTATCAGAGGCGGTGCATTAGGCAATCACCTTTAATTTGCAATTAAACTTTCTTATTTTCTTATCGAAAAATTAAAATTAAGAGCAAGTACACTCCAGCTAAGTTCGTCTTCATCCGTCTCATAATGATTATAGTAAAGGTTAATTACTTATTATTATTTTAATATCACATCTTTGTAAAGTGTATTGTTATTTTTTAAGGTTTCCTTTTCTTGATATGAGAAAGAAATACATGATTCCAAAAGATAGGAATTCAACAAGTGACCACCTGAATAACTTTTTGGTAATTATTACGAAGACGCCCTTTTCTTAAAAATACATATTTTTTTACAAAACTTACATTTTTCTCTTTAGGAAGGAGTGTATTTTTCAAATATACCACCGGAAACCCCACAAATTACCGTTTTTTTAAAAAAATTACATATTAAAGGCTTATGAGGATCATTAAATGATCATTTATGTAAACTTATTCATTAGAATTTAGAATTATGTCCGTCATGATCTGTCAATACAAATTAGTGCGGTGTTGTCAGTGTGCAACTAAAATCAACGAAAGAGAAATCAGTTCTATTAATTTATTTCCGGTCACATTCGATGATTTATTTATCCATTTTGATTGAATTGTTGTAGTACATTATTTTTAAATATTAATATTACGTCATCTATAAAATAAGAAACAATACTTTTCGAAAACTTTGAAACATAATTCTCGACTTGTAGGAACCTTTTCCTATAGGGATTTGTGACACTTTCCTATATGTAGGAAAATGTCATAAATTTTCGATGTATATAAAAATGTCAAAAATTCCTATAGGAAAATATTCCTACGAGTCGAGAATCGACCCCCAGTCAACTCAGGGAAGAGTGTGCCCGCTCGGAGTACGTGATCTGTGGCAAGCCGAACACAAAAGAGTACGCTCCGAGTGCCAAGACGACCACAATTGAGGCATACCAAGTGCACTCAGAGTACAGCGAACGCCAATCCGAACTCAGCTTTTAAAGTTAACTGGCTGGCTGTCGTCATTTGTCAAACAAATAAATTCAAATAATAATAAAATTATGTTTCAAAGTTTTCGAAAAGTATTGTTTATTATTTTATAGATGACGTAATATTAATATTTAAAAATAATGTACTACAACAATTCAATCAAAATGGATAAATAAATCATCGGCTGTGAACGAAAATAAATTAATAGAACTGATTTCTTTTTCGTTGATTTTAGTTGGACACTTGGCAGCACCGCACTAATTTATATTGACAGAGCATGAAAGACATAATTCTAAATTTTAATGAATAAGTTTACACAAATGATCACTTAATGATCCTCATAAGACTTTAATATGTAATTTAAAAAAAAAAACGTTAATTTATGGGATTTCCGGTGGTATATTTGAAAAATACTCTCCTTCCTAAAGACTAAAATGTAAGTTTTGTAAAAAAAAATATGTATTTTTAAGAAAAGGGCGTCTTCGCAATAATTACCAACTTTTTATGCTAATGAACATTTTTATTACAGACCTCAGGGAAGGTAAATATTAAAGAAAAATGCAATTTCGACGAAAGAAGTATAATAATCAATCCTGTCACTACTTCTACACTATATTTATCTGCTACTAAAATACTAAAACAGTAAGTAAGTAGAGAAACTTAAGTTTCTTTCAAAAAGAATGTTTAAGGAAAAAGGCATAGCTATTTTTTTGTTGTAACTTTTTTTTAACTAATCTAAAAGACAAATTTTGTGTATTGCTTAAATGTTCATTTTTTGTACTTAATTTGTTTTAGGTTTAAACAAAATGAACTTCTAAGATATGCATGGAATAGCCCAAAAGAGCTCAGGAAGGTTTTAAAATTCTTAAGAAAAGTATTCAGAGCCAAAAACATAAAATAGTCTTCCTGTCCAAAATATAAATAGGTATAAATATTTAGATATTATGAGTGATTTTTTATTCTATAAATAGAACATAATTTGCTTTTAAATCACTACCTAATGAACTATATTATATAGTACAAAACTAAACAAGAATATCACATTATTCATGTTTTTTTTTAATTTCCTTAAAAAACGTCCCAAAAAATGTGAATATTTATTATTAGAGTTAACATCGTTACGCTAAAACAATACTAGAACAACTTAAATAATGTGGATTTTGACTATTTTGAGTTATGCAGATCATTATGATCTAAAAAAATGTTTGTCTGGTGCTATAGTTAGGTATAAAAACATTCATTTATTTAAACACAGTTGCAATATACATTTTATTTAGTTTTTAAGTTAAAACCTATTAAAACAACCTAAAATTACTTTTTTCGTTTGATGTGAGATTAATTATTCTACATTTTTGTTGGTGAAATAGGATATATTAAGACGTCTTACTGTTTTCTATGATTATCTAAAAAGTTAGAACAATATACAAAGACTGTTATAACAAAAAAGAGATATACCCTTACTTAAACACACAATTAGTCAGTTCAATTGTACGATAATTTAAAGCAGAAATCCAGAAAACTTTAAAAATGTGTTTAAATGTGTTTTTACTATAACAAGGACATAATTATTAAAAAAACTTGGCACATTGACAATAGTTTTTTATAATATATATTATAAAAATCACAACGAACTACACAAAATGATATTATTAATAATTTAGCAATAAAAAAGTTAAGTACAATGATGACATTAAAAGTTGAGTTTCTCGAAATACTTTTTTTAAATTGTCTTAGTAACTACCTATTATTTTTCTAGCACAATGATATTATACGAATGTGCATTGTGTGATATCTTATATTTTAGGAATAAAATAATATATTTTTTGCAGGTTTCTGTTAACAACGATTCCAAGAATTTTTGAAATTATTATTAAAACGGCATTTGCAAATATAATTCTCAATTAAGAGCTTTTGATCTAACATTAAATTTTTATTCTCCATAAGGTTATAGCTTCCTAAGAAGAAAGTTTAACAAGACTTACCAGACTCAAAATATCAAAATTTTACCAACCAATTGATGGTTCTACTGGTTTCCATAGGAAAATTCTCCTCGAAACTACTAAAAGAAAAGTGGCAGAGGCAACCGAAGAAGGCAAAAAAGTCTTTTGCAAAACAAAAACTAGAAATTTGTTTAAGAATCTAATTATTGTTTGAAGTTTTACCAATGATAATTTTTGATAACGATTTAAGATTATGAAGTTCCATTATGAATTTTACTCTTTGATAACCTATGTTTAAATTTTTATTAGGACCAAAATAAATTATAATTTTCATTTCAACTACAAAAACCCTCATAATATTAAAAGGGGAAAAACGTTAGATTAGTTATGTTTAGGAATAAACTCTTTAAACATTTATCTACCTAAAATGTGTTACTTTTAGAAGGTATGTTATTAACTTTTTATTTGTACTTGTAATAATTCATTTCACTTTATTATCTGTTGTATTTTCAAATTGATTTTGATATTATTCTTATCTATTTATATATTTTTTATACTCACATATATGTTTTTTTCATTGAAACAAACGTTTATTAGCTTATTAAATATAATGAATTAATGTTGTTTTATTATATGCTTGTATGAATGATTACTTTTATTTCCTTTTAAAAATGAATTTCGAAGATAAAGCCGAAACGGTGAGTGAGAATAAAAATTAGACGAAAGTGACGATATTTACTGGAGCTTTCATCTACACGCTCCTTTTTCTAGCCATCTACACCTGAGCCAGCAAGATTCGTCTTCCCTCCATCCTTACATTCTCCAGATTTACAGAGAAAACGCCGTCCTCTTTAACATATCCAGACCTTCTTTGACGGGGACTATACCACTACATTATCAGCTTTATTTGTTATCCCGAGCAATTTAAATGCATTCGTAATTGCTCATTCTCACCTCTTCTCTTGTAGATTCCGTACTCAGTTTTCTTATTTTTAGTTACGTTTGCACTGCTCTTTTATTTTCACAGCTTTAATTCTATAACGCTGTAACGCTACAATATGGATCCATTTATGTGGTTTATACTATTTAATGTTATTCGTTAGTGACCAACCTATTATAATAATTAAAGATTATTGTATTACAGGCCGGAAGATGTTCCTGTAAGGCCGAAACTAGTCGCTCCTGTATTTATAATAAAATTAATTTTAAGGTTTTATTCTTCAATTGAAAAAATTAGACCTTTACAGTGATTTTGTTTCTTTTCCTGCATTAGACACACATAAGACGGTATTCATTTTAAAAATAGTAAAATTAGCAACATTTTTGGTTTTTTTTTTTTTACAATTAAAATGTTTGGACAATGTGTGTTTTTATAGATAAATGATACGCCACTGAACAAGAAGGATGTTTACCTTCCCCCTTGTGCCCGCTTCCTCACTTCCTCTACAGATGTTGCTAACACAACATTCGCCTACAAACTCGTTTCCACGCTCCCTCTATTAGTAATTGCTCGGAGTTGTAAACATTGTAATAGAGGACTTCTATACAAGGGAAGGGCAACCAACTTGACAAAATAAAATTGACACTAATGACATAAGAAATCGGGTCACATAAAGAGACTGTTTTTTAGTTTGATTTTTGGTTTTTCCTATCTACTTTCATGCCATTTGCATACCTTGTTGTACCCGTAACGTGAAAAAGACTATTAAGTTTAGGGTATTTTACATTTAAAGGTTGAAATATTTTATCATTGTCAGCTGTCAATTATGTTGATGATAGAACACAGGCGTAACCATAGATGGGCATAACTAACTAGTATTGTATGTTGGTTGTATATTTTATAGAACTTGTATTCGTAGCAGCAGCATTTTGCAATCGACATAAATAAATAAAACCAAATGAAAAATAATGTTTCGAGAAAGCAGGAGAAACACAATTAGACTAATAACAACAAAAAATAAAATGCAATGCTACGCTTATGTTTTGACATTATCGACAGCTAATATTGACAAATGTTTTCAACCTTTAAATGTAAAATACCCTAAAATAAAAAGTCTTTTTCACGTTACGGGTACAACAAGGTATGCAAATGGCATGAAACTAGATAGGAAAAACCAAAAATCAAACTAAAAAACAGCCTCTTTATGTGACCCGATTTCTTATGTCATTAGTGTCAATTTTATTTTATCAAGTTGGTTGCACTTCCTTTGTATAGAAGTCCTCTATTGAGTATTTTCACCTTATTAGCAGGGCTGGTATATCTAAGGGGGTCGCGACATAGGAGTCCATTTTGGACGCCATTTTTTTCGAAATAGTAGTCGCCATTGATCTGGCAACGTGGCAACTTGTAGTCGCCAGGTTTACCAATATAAGAAAAAAAATCAATGTCATTTTTTAAATGACATTTCCATATGCCCATATTTTTTAGGATAAAATATTTCAATTTAATAAATTATTAATCTCAGATGTACATAGAATACGTCGGGAAAAGTAGATCACTTTCAATTTTGTGCCGTTTTGGTTTTGTTTATTTTAAAAGGTAATTGAAGAGATGAAGACAATTTTCTTATAGATGATGCATAACAAATTATTGCTCCCTTTTTTAGAGCTCCAGTCCCTTAAGTCTATTTATTTTAGGTCTTTTTAAATTGTTGGTAGGTATTATTCACTTCATTTGTATGTTTTTAGTTAATTTAAATAATTTTGTGTAATATCTTGTGTCGTCTGTGTCCCCTTGACACAGAAATAAAGCAATAATTGTAGTAAATAACGTCTATTACGGGTATAATCAAAACTAAATTACAAATTATTGTAGTTAACAGTTCGGTAGCTATATTCTATCTGTCGATGAGCATCGTAAGTAAAAACGGTCTGGCCGAAGTCACGTGTAATATATACCGGACGGACTGTCAGACTGCACGGCCATCCTGATATTCTTTCGTCCTCGAAAGACCAAATGGTCCTGAAATAAAATACACATTGTACAAATACATTTCTCGTATGCCTAAAAGGCATTTAAGTAGCAGAGCTTTGTCTAAGAGCAGTAACCCGTCTAAGGAGGAACTGTCTTGTCTAAGAGGTTAACTAGTTTATCTAAGAGGTTAGCTAGTTTGTCTAAGAGGTTAGCTAGTTTGTCTAAGAGGTTAGCTAGTTTGTCTAAGAGGTTAGCTAGTTTGTCTAAGAGATTCGCTATATTGTCTAAGAAGGCTGCTATGTTGCCTAAAAAGGCTGCTGTGATAGATACCTATGAGGACTTTTGTATTGCCTACGAGTGCTGCTATGTTGTCTATGACGGCTGTTGTGATACATACCTATGATAACTTCTGTATTGTCTAAGAGGGCTGCTATGTAGCCTAAGACGGCTGCTGTGATACATACCTATGATAACTTCTGTATTGCCAAAGAGGGCTACTATGTTGCCTAAGACGGCTGCTGTGATAGATACCTATGAGGACTTTTGTATTGCCTACGAGTGCTGCTGTTGTCTATGACGGCTGTTGTGATACATACCTATGATAACTTCTGTATTGCGAAAGAGGGCTACTATTTTGCCTAAGTCGGCTGTTGCGATTCCTATAAGTGCTTCTGTATTCCCTGAGAGGGCTTCTGTAATGCCTAAGAGGGCTTCTGTAATGCCTAAGAGGGCTACTGTATTGCCTAAGAGGGCTTCTGAGTTGCCTAAGAGGGCTTCTGTATTGCCTAAGAGGGCTACTATATTGCCTGAGAGAGCTTCTGTTTTGCCTAAGAAGGCTACTGTATTGCCTAAGAGGGCTTCTGTGTTGCCTAAGAGGGCTACTGTATTGCCTAAGAGGGCTTCTGTATTGCCTAAGAGGGCTACTGTATTGCCTAAGAGGGCTTCTGTATTGCCTAAGAGGGCTTCTGTGTTGCCTAAGAGGGCTACTGTATTACCTAAAAGGGCTTCTGTATTGCCTAAGAGGGCTACTGTATTGCCTAAGAGGGCTACTGTATTGCCTAAGAGGGCATCTGTATAACTTTGGTGGTGAATTGTACATTGAAGGTCGAGCTTTGTTTAACTCTGTTTTCTAGATTCTGGTCTACTTGCGTACATATCTTTGTAATGTTTACAATTTCTTCATTGGACATATTGTGTGGGTCAGTCTCTGTTCTGAGTGGATAGCCGAGTAATAGCACTGTGGGAGAGTGTTGAGATATTCGGTGTTTCGTGTCAGCACTTGATGTGGAAAGAACATCGAGTATAGTCTTGTTCATTCGTTCTGCTAGGCCATTGCCCCGATGCAGTTCAAAAGCTGTTGTGAACAGCTTAATGCCTTTTATAACACAATACTCTTTGAATTGGAATCTTAAAAATTTCGAGCAAAGATAATTTAATCAAAGTGCAATTGCTGTCAAAATCTAAAAATAATAAATCTAAAATATTTGTATCAGTTAAGAAAAATACCTTTAAAAAAATGTGGAATTTGAATTTTAAATATCATTAAAGCTTTTAGGTTTGAAACTTTGTTTCATTTTTTTTTTGATCGTCTTGTGAATTTTGATACTTCACACTAATGGCTTTTTTAACAAAACTTGCTATAATGCTCTTTAATTTGACAGAAATTACAAACCTGGTTTCTGTGTCTACAAACTACGGTCATGTCATGGCCAATTTTACCAACTTTTGCATTGTTTATTATATTTTCTACTTAGAGAGCGGTACAATTAACTTATTTTTTTTTTTAATATTTTGAGACAGATCTATTTTATTGAGTGTAATCATATAACTTTCAGTTTTAAGATATGCGCCTAAAACTTTGATATCAATTTGCGGTTCCTTTCAATTTATTTAGTGCTTGAATATATGTTTGCAGTATCAGAACAGTGATATACTGGATTATTTTAATCGAGTTACCCTTTGAGTAATTCTGGTAGCTATAGCCACTAATCATTAGAAATCAAGTTCTTACTTAAATGCACTATTCTCGGCCGTATATATCTTAAAAATTTCTAAGAGGTATTCTGGTTAAGCGAGGAGTACTGATATCTTCTTGGAATGTGTGGAAACATGTAAAAGTGGTAAATGCAGTTACCAGGGAATATAACGTACAATTTGTGAAAAACTATCTTTGATCGATAAAACGGATAAATTTTTTGTTTTTATTGTTTTTTTTTTATCAAATTTTTGTTGTGTTAGATTAATATATATTTTTTTAATTAAGATGTTTAATGTTTGATTTTCATTAAGAAATTTGAGAAAACAGATGATTTATTACTGAATGTGACTGTTGTTCTTTAGCTATATGGACCAATATCTCATATTAATTTGTAAAAATAAACATAAACCTTGATACGAGTCTTAAAACTAAACAATTTTGATCAAAGGTGGCTAAAATTAATTACTGTGCATTGTGTCGCTATGATTATTCAACAAACACCAGCTTTTGTAACCACTCGGATGTTTCGTTTATCGCTAGGCTAGGACCACCCTGTCATGCTTCACGAGTGCTACTCATATTTGGTAGAACGATACGTCGAACTGGGACACATAAGAATATTTGGTGATTAGCACGGCATTCTTTGATAGGCATTCATTCGATACGTTTCATTTTATGTACTATTATTCTTAACACCGATTAAATTCGATTCTATATTAAAATCAGATTTATTTCATTTAAAATTAATTAACATAGTTTACAGTTCAGGTGTGGGGTGAACTAACTGCTTACCTTTGTTATAAAAAAACGTACGTGGCGTAAGTGAAATACTTTACGATCGTGCAGAAACTTAAGTTGTTACGTAACTAAAACGGATACCATTAGTTAAGTTATTCAGTGATTCGTGTTAAGATAGTGTTAAGAACTTGATATTTTGATCGTGTTAAGAACAATGAGCAAAGATTTTAGACTCTGTAGATGTACGATCTGAACGTAATTATATTCCGACGAGACGAGACAGTAGTGACAATAGGTCACCCTTCAACGAAGGGGGTCGTAAAAAGAAGCGATAGTTAAGTATATCGCGAGAAAATATAGTACAAAGCGCATCTCATGGCTTATATTCCTGTTCCAGTCAAAAAGTGCAAGTGTTACATATGAAGCTAGAATTAGACAGTTTGAAACAGTAATAGAGAGAATATTAAGACGAAATCATAAGTAACCATCCACAATTCTGCTCGCGCTGGTCGTTACGAAAAACCAGAGGCATTGTTTGAAGGATACCTGCCAATGCTACGTAAGGAAAGTATCATTGAAGTATCGACTCAAAAAAAAACAGAGGGTTTGATAAAGCCGTTCCTGAAAGTGGAGTTAGGTTATTCACTTTCGAATACAGGATGTACTAAACCGTATATAAAACCTGATGTTTTAAAAGTATGATAAATGTAAAAATAAATGTAATTTTCGGTCAAAGTGTCCGAAACCACTCGTTGAATGCACAGATATCTGTTAGGACACGAAGCAGGACGTTGTGCATAAATGTAAGTAAAAGACCAGCTGATAACAAAATAAGGGTGAGTCGAAACCAATTTTAATTTTATCTAATAATCAGGCGTCTAGTACTTGCTATTTTATTGATTGTGTTATTAACGGTGAATATATACGAGGCTTTGTAGACTCGGGTTGTGATGCAGTTACAATTCGTGAATCGGATGCAGTCAAATTGCATCTACAGGGTGAGCCCATATTAGTACGTTTGTGTGGTTATGCGGGAGATTTTGTTATAGTACTTTTAAAGGTTACGACAACTTGGAATGTTGATTTAGCTACTGTTACCGATGACGTACCGGTTAAAATACAGGATGTCCCTGTTATTGTAGGTTAGCCATTTTTAAATAATGATATGGTTACAGTTATCGTTAGATGCAACCAAGTATGACATATTTTATTTTAAAATAACGTCAACGTTACACATATTAACGAGTCTTTGTCTAAGAAAATTAATTTATGTGTAGAAGAAATCACTATCATTCCGCAGAATTTTGCAGGGCTAATTAAAAATGAAAACGTTAAGGGTGTTTTTGTTGATCTAAGATATTTTTTATAGATCTAAGATGTTTTTGTTGATCTAAGATATTTTTGTAGATCTAAGATGTTTTTGTTGATTTAAGATATAGAAAGTAAGATAATAATTTTCATATTTTACCGTGTGTTGTTATTAACATAAATAATTGTTGCTGTATTCATGTTGCCAATATGTCCGCTAAATCTGTTTGTTACGAAAAAGACAGAATACTTGCTAGAGGTTATACCTGTACGAGAGTTTCGAAGGTAGTTACCTTTTAAAACTTGATAAGCAACAGATATTGCTGTATTACCAAATTTTGCGTTATTCGATCTTGAGAAACAAACTAATTCTGTATTAAATTGAATTGAACATTCTAAATTACTTAACGAGTATGGGAATTGTTTCGCTACTAGTTTACGAAAGGTTGCTAAAACGACTGTTACGGAAATGTCGATCATACTAAACGATGGGGAACCTGTTATGTACAGTTCATACTGTATGACTTATGTTTTGGTAAATGCTTTTGATGTTATGTAAAGGATTATGAACAAAATATTTAGACCCACAACGGAGAATAGATGATGAAGACCGGTGGATGGAGGATGAAGACCCATGACGGAGAGGAGGATGAAAGATCCCTAGAAAGAGGCAGGTTGAGGAAAAAACCCACAAAGGACGCCCAAATCGGAATGAAAGTCGACAAACCAAGGACACTGTAGCAGATTTTGCAGCACCTAAGGATAACGAAATTCGGCGATTTTAAAATTAGAAAAGCTAGTAGAACGATCCATATATGCTATTTATAACAGATAAGTGAAAACTGAAGAACATTGTGACACCAGTAAAGTCGGACCAGTAGGAATACTTCTATAAGGTCAAAATAACAGAACTCTGGGATAGTATAATATTTAGTAGAGCCACAACCGAAGAAGAGCAAAAATATTATTCATGAGCTTAAAACGTTGGCGGCTGTACGCGCATTTAAAAAGTTAAGTTTTAAAGTGGCATAAAGTTAAAATCGTCACCGATTGTAACTTACTTCGTAACACCCGTATGAAACGAGACTTAATTCTTCGCATCGCAAAATAGTGGTCATTAATTCAAGAATTCGATCTTGTATTGAATACCGTGTTACTACTAAGATCAGCCACGTAGACGATCTGAGCCGAAGTACTATTATATCCACGGATCAATCACTTGACGTAATCATTGTAAATATTAAAGAAGATGACCGGATACTTCAAGGCAACGCTTGTAATAATATTATGAATGTTTTGTCACGAGATCCTAGAGATAATTACGAAAGACGAACGACAAATTTATAAAGAATATTGTTTAAAGAATAGACGATTTTCAAAAACTGCAAAAGGAAAGATGGTTTATCCCAAAAAACAGCATGACTAATAATTTTAATGTTAGTAAATTGCATCACCCTCGTGATAGGTCATTTAGCAGTTGACGACTTTACTAAATTTGTATAAGAGTGTTAGGAAAACTAGTATCTCATCATATCAATTAACGGCTTTAAGAAATTTGTAAAAGTGTTAGGAAAACTCGTATCTCATCATATAAATTAACGGCTTTAAGAAATTTGTATAAGTGTTAGAAAAACTCATATCTTATCATATCAATTAACGGCTTTAAGAAATTTGTATAAATGTGTTAGGAAAACTCGTATCTTATCATATCAATTAACGGCTTTAAGAAATTTTTATAAAAGTGTTAGGAAAACTCGTATTTCATCATATCGATTAACGGTTTTAAGAAATTTATATAAGAGTATTGGGGAAAACTCTTATCTCATCGTAGCAGTTAACGGCTTTACGAAATTTGTATTTTTAAAATTGATACAAGAATACAAAAACTGGGCTGGTGCCTGTACTGAATTTCTAGATGACGTAATAGAAATGTTCAGGGTTCATCGCAGTTTTATTTGCAACTGTGACACTGATTTTATAAAAAAAAATTTAAGGAATACTGTTTACTTTAGGTGTTAAGATATGTTTAACATTAGATGTTAAACAAGTGTGTTTAACTTTAGGTGTTAAACAAGTGTATTTAACTTTAGGTGTTAAACAGGTATGTTTGACTTTAGGTGTTAAACATGTAGTATGTACTACTTAGACTCATCGGGCTTACGGTCAAGTAGAACGGTGAACAGTTATAGCTTCAACTAATGACGAAAATCGTTGGGACGAAGCTGTAGCAGATGTAAAATGGGGAATTAATTTGACCGTTAATTCCACTACAGGGAAAACTCCCTTCGAACTATTTGGATATTGAGATGGAATGCAGAGGAGATACTATCACGATACTAGTCACTGTTGGTGAGAATAAATGCCTTTTTGTAAAATAACTTCAATTAAGTGATATAAAAACATTTTCGTTTCGTCAATCTTCAAACATAAAATTATTGAATTCAAATAAATCAACGTACGACTCTTAAGTCGTCATTTTTATTACACTTTTCCATTACTCGAAGTGAGTTCATCTGTTATAAGGCAAAAAAGTGTTTATGTCGTCTCTACTTCATTCTATCTCGATGGTCCTGGATGAGTTAATGATGTTTGACGGCTGAAGTCTGTGACGATAACGAATGTCCAGATTTGGAAATGATTAGAAATAAGTTTTCTGGAAAGATAAAGGGGTTTATGATTGATAACTTGTGTTGTTTTTGACAGGTCTGTTATTTTGTAAACACATAGAAATAACAATATGTTTACAAATGGCCTGTCAGTTAGGAATAGCATTGATTGTCCATCATAACCCCGATAGGATGCGCAAAGGTACCAAAATATGTGTTACGATAATGAGCATGCTCAGTTAAGAAAATTGAAGGTTGGCCAAGCAAATAAAGGCTCCAATGACGGACGAAGCAGGAAGCTTGAGCCTTTGTAAAGGACCCTAGTTAGGAACGTACTCGATGACGATCGGTACGTGGTTGACGAACTGCCAGGGTCCAAACGTTGTAGGACAGCTTATACGGGCATTGGTCCTTCAGATAAAATTAAACTGTTACGAAAGTTTCGGAAAGCGATACTAGTGGAGCCGTATATTTGTTATAGAAATATTCGCTAGGCTAGGACCACCCTGTCATGCTTCACGAGTGCTACTCATATTTGGTAGAACGATACGTCGAACTGGGACACATAAGAATATTTGGTGATTAGCACGGCATTCTTTGATAGGCATTCATTCGATACGTTTCATTTTATGTACTATTATTCTTAACACCGATTAAATTCGATTCTATATTAAAATCAGATTTATTTCATTTAAAATTAATTAACATAGTTTACACTTTTAAGATTGTAAGTTTTCAGAAATTTTTACACATTATTCTTGTAAGAAAAACCATGTAAATACATAAAAACATATTGACAAAACCTTGAAAATACAACGATAATGTTTTGTCTCTAAAATCTATATTATCAATGCTCTATTCTGCTATTCATAACGATCGAACATCGCCCGTATTTTAATCAATAACGAAATTGTGCTGATATGCAGATTCATAAGTTCGCTATCGTCCACACCCATGGCCACAAAAAGTGTATATACAAATAATATTCCTTTGCATTCTTTTGTGTTTTGTTATGTAAAATAAGAAATAAAAATGAATCATTATTGTACTGAAAATATCAAACGAAATTTTTTTGTTGTCCATAAAATTAAAATACTCTTTTATATAGCGTGATTGTTAGTAGATATTTAGTTTGTCTAGTTTTAACTTTTCTAAATATGAGTAGGTACATCGATTTTTCCAATTCTGTGTATTTTTTTTTGTCAAAATTAGATACTGCTTTTTATATTTGTGTCAATATTCTCAATATATATGGCTTATTCTTATCCAAATAGTACACTGAATGATAAACAACTAAACTGCTTTTTTACTGAAAACATCACAGAGAGGATTTAAGGTCTGGTTTCTGGGTATTTTCTTGACTTTGACATATTTTACCAAGGAAAAATAGATATTTTGATATAATAGAAGAAAGTATTGAATCTATGTGGATATTTTTAAGGTAAAGGATACTGTGTTTACTTTGACAACTTTTTTTTTTGACAAATAATTTATTTAAAAAAAATACTTGCCTATGGAACCCGTCATACACAAAGGAAACAATTTTCGAAAGATTTATTTATGTGAGAATCAAAAATTTAAAATTAGCGAATCGAACACTGTTGCTGCTGATAACATTTCTGTATAAATCGATAAAATCTTATTTGTAAGACATTATAGCACTATGTAAAACATCTATAGGGCCATTTCATAACAAAAAATAAATAATAAGATGATCTTTATATCTATTTATCAATGCTATCTTTCTACAACTGAGTAATTCTAAATGCACCTTTATGCATAATTTATAATATATTTTTGTTTAAATAATTGACAGTTAGGTACTTAATGAAAAAAAAAAAAAATTAAATTTTGGCACTGTTTTTTCAATATCTGCACCATCAAGTAATACATCTTAATATTTTGCAAATATATTTAAAAGAAAAGTTTTGTCACTTAAAAGAGTTTTAATGTCCCTAAATTGGGAATCATAATCTGTTATTATCATTGAAACCGCTATGGTTTCGGCATGCTAAACAATATACGATTGAATTGAAGGGGTATGTAACTTACGGTTGATCAGCTTCTGATTTTTTTTTCTGTTTCTTATATTTACCCCTACTCTTATTGTTACAATTTTTCTCACTTGATGTTGATGAACGATAAAGGCGACTGATATCGTTTTCTCCTTTTTTGTACCATGTCGAGAAAAAAAAATTGCACGAAACACCACAGCCCTTGTCTCTCAACACTCTTTTTTCTTTATCAACCACTTTTGATGTCGTCTGTGTCCCCTTGACACAGAAATAAAGCAATAATTGTAGTAAATAACGTCTATTACGGGTATAATCAAAACTAAATTACAAATTATTGTAGTTAACAGTTCGGTAGCTATATTCTATCTGTCGATGAGCATCGTAAGTAAAAACGGTCTGGCCGAAGTCACGTGTAATATATACCGGACGGACTGTCAGACTGCACTTGCGATTTGTTTTCTATACATTTTAGCATGTATTTGTTGTCTACATCTCACAAAGGATGGCTTTGAAATACCTTTACAACAGAGCTACTTTCCTAAAACTGGCCGAAATTTGAAACTGAATACAGTTCTTAGAGAAAATCTCCAGTAAAAAATGTCTGCATGCAGAATAACAGTAGCATAGATTAACAAAGCTGGCAAAAGAGTTGGACAAACCTTTGTCTAGCTTTTTTAATATTTCAGGACAATAGTGTTAACAGCAGACTACAACAAAAACATCCAAAGTTTAGTAATCAAGCAAAATATTCCGGTATCTCCAGAATTATAAACGTATGAAAACTATAATAGAAAACATGTATGGTTTCGAATAGAAAATTACCAAAATTAGCATATCTAGTGAATATTGTATTTAAAGAATATATTTTTATTCAAAACTTTTGTGCTTCTACTCCAATACTAACCATATAGAAGCATATGTATTTTATAGTATTTACAAGATTTGGATCAAATGTACCCACAATTTATAACGATTATTAAACTAAAATAAAACATTTCAAATAACACCTGCTTTTATGTTAAATATGTTTTTATTAAATACACAAATTAGTCTCAACCACACATTTTTTTTGTTTTTACTTCTAGTGTAAAAGTGACTACTAATTCAGTCTTTCAAGTTTATTATTTATAGAGACCAGCTACTACAAAATATCTTATTGATGATAACTAATTTCTCTTTAATAATGGTTTTGCATTTATTAACACTTTACAGCACTTTGTTTATATGAAACATCTATGTAACTCTTAATTAAATCACATTAAATCAAGTAATTACATTTTCATATTCAACTTATGTATTCTTATTAGAACTTGGTCACTTTTTTTTTACTTTGAATCTTTTGACTGTGGTAACAGTCCATTCACCAAACCACAAAGTCACTTAAAAATGTTGAAAGAGAATGTCAAAGGTAAAATTCCTTCTTCTATCATGTTTTTCATGCAATTTTAGGTTGTAAACGTTTTGTCCAACACCTTTTTTACAATTTATCCCAAGCAACACTATGAAAGATTTAAATCCTGGATTTACAGCATTCAGTTTCGAGATGAGTGCAGTCACAATGTAGTTTAAGATATAACTTTCACATGAACACTTATTTACCACAGCACAAACGCATGTACCTATTCATGTAACATTAAAATAAAGTGGAAACAAATTGCATAATTTGGTATATAAAAAAGTACAAAATGTTTTTAGTTTTAATTCGACATTGGACTACGACTACGAGGAAAACAGTGGTTCATTCCACTTGTACCCAGTGTTGTTCCTAGGGATTTTTGAATTGTACAACTTTCAGTGTCAAAATTGTACACTTTTACTTTCGATTGTACAACCACTATTTAATCATCTTCTTTTTTATTGACAGACTATGGCCTACTACTTTCCCATGCTTAAAATTCTTCTTTTTTCCAGTTTAAAATATATTTTTGATGTAAAACCACATACTTAAATAGGTATACGGCGTAAAACCCTCTGCGCATCTTTACTGAGTGTTTAATAAAAGAAGATAGAAATGACCGCCATTTTTATATAAACAAACTGAAACTTATGCAACCAATTTATCTTTCCATCTGTCAAAAGTGTCAAATTTTAATGTGTTTGTGAATTTGGTTAAATTTTTTTGTGTTATTTTAGAATATTTTGATTGTGGATATTATTTTCTAAGTGAATAAACGTTTTATTTATTTTAACATTTGTGAATAGACTTTAATCCAAGTATAAGTTCTCTATACTGGGCTTTATTCAAGATGTCTTGTAAGATCTTGCAAGAACATAAGAAGACTGTTGCCAATAGATTCAAATATTACATTTCACAAGTAAGTAATAAGATTTAGCAAAAATAAAGGATATGAAAGAAGTGTCTTTATATTATTTTAGGGTTCCAAAACAAGCAGATCGTTCCTTATTGTGGTTATCTGCCATATAGAGATTGGACAAAATTTCTTTTAAGTTGTTAGTACAATTCACTGCAGAATCAATAAGGACGACTCGTTCACTAAAAATTTGTAGCTTTTAGAAATTATACAAGAAGAAAGTAAATTGTTTAAAATAAAACAAATATGCAACCATCAATTTAATTTTAAAGTATCCTGGAAATTTTAATATTTTTAACTTCCTCTACTGTACTTTTGTCATTTAAAATTAGTATTTAGGTATTTAATCTATTATTTGTCGGCCTATTATTTATCAGTCTAAGAACCGATTCCACCACAAAGCACATAGAGGTTCCACGTGAATGACCAAGGTCAAAACCGACAACTGACATTTTTTATGCTATTTGCTCCAAACTCTAGATGGGGCTACTGGTGAAATTCTGATTTCTTACTCCATTTTTAAGCTTTATGGGAGAAAAACTTAACCAAAGACTCCAAAGATGTGAGGTGTATTTATTTATGTTTTTGGTTAGTCTCATTTTTCCGTCTGATTTTAGTGATTTTTTGTTGGCTTTGGCTTTTGGTTTCTGTTTATAGTTTCGTCTTAGTTATTTGCAAAATTGTGATGTTTCGCTATTCTATTTCCTACTGTGTTTTGCAATAATTTTGGTGCTACCTGTGGGTGCTACGTTGAAAACTTCGAGAAAAACTTATTGATTCACCATGGATCTGCATCATAAAAAGACAAACGGGTATAACAACTAATTGATAATCAATTTATCACTGGACTAGATTCCGAAATCATTTTTCACATAAGAGAGTAATACACAAAGCAGTGAAGTAATACCACTATCTGTATTTGGAAGGCAAATACCTATTTATCATTGAATGAATAGTTAAAAGGATTCACCTTTTAATACAATACCTATATTACATTTGTCCTCGGTTTAAAAGACATTTATAAAATATATTATTTTAGTGTTAATAAAATGTAATATCCTAGTCTCTACTTCACATTTACATTATTGATAGGTATTTTAAAGATTTGAGATTGTATACCTATTTGCTGCAAGTAAGTATTCGTTAAATATGTATTATTTGTATTTATTTTTATCTAATAATATTTATTTGTTATTAATAAACATATTTTAAGAATGTTCTATTTTATTATTTATTGATATATCTTATATTTATTTAATAATAATATGCAGAACCAACTCTCCAAATCAGACCCCTGCTTATAACAAATTAATTCCTCAAATTTGGTATAATTGACCTAAATTATTTTGTAAAATAAAAGTTTCGAACTTACTAGTTCCATACTTTATTTTATAAAATAATTTATGTGGAAATCATTTAAAATTTAATTTAAAACTACTACCTACTCCTAAAAATTACAATTTGAATTTACCGCCATCTGTCAATTGTCATTTTAGTTCCAGCTCCAAACACAAGGTGGCGCTAATTTGGTTTAAAAGCTTAACATTGGCGTGGGGTCTCTAGAAGATACGTGCTTTGTGGATTCCACCGTTGTGTTAAACGAAGTTTAAAATTACATTTTTACATTAACAATGTCATTTTAATATCCGTTTAACACAACGGTGGAATTGGTCCTAACATATATTTTTAAACATTAAAATATTTTTTTGTTGTAGAATAAAAATTTAATTCAGATATAATATTGTATTATTTCTTTTAAAAAATCTGTACAAAATGATGTATTTAAAAGTGAAAAGACCTAGACATCTGCAACCAAGTTTTCATATTGCTGTATTTCTGGTCACCTATGTACTAGTAATCTTGTATAAAAATGGCCGCCCCTATGTTAAACAGGTCGGACGTCTCTCTTGCTCCGTATACCTATTATAAGTATGTGTGTAAAACGGTGTACTGATTGGTTGCGAATGGCGCCAAATTTAAACTTTTATTTTTTTTATTAATTTTAATGCATGCTATTTAACAAATCGTAGACTTTTTGAGCGATGAAAACCTTTTATATACCCAATTTTACATAAATATTTAGAAATTTCAAATTGTACAACATTTCTGTCTTTTTTCAAAAGTGCGTACAACAGTACAACCGCATAACTGATTGTACAACTTTTTGTACAATTGTACAACCAGGAACAACACTGCTTGTACCATATTGACATTATTATGCACGATGCTCGTTCAAACGAACATCAGAAAAGTGTTGCCAACTTAAGCTGACTACTATTTCCCCCCCTAGCCTCAGTCACCCCCTCATCCATTTACTGGGTCTATGTCGCGACCCCCTTAGATATACCAGCCCTGCTTATTAGGTTCTTTCGTTCGCTATTGGTGTAGTGTCCACCAGTGTAAATTACACCAGTTACACCACCTTATTTACCCTAATTTACTTCCTCCTTATTCTTTATACACATCATCGAGTGTAATTCGCTCCTGCTAAATAGCTGGTGGAGAAAATATCCACCAGCAGTGTTGTTCCTGGTTGTACAATTGTACAAAAAGTTGTACAATCAGTTATGCGGTTGTACTGTTGTACGCACTTTTGAAAAAAGACAGAAATGTTGTACAATTTGAAATTGCTAAATATTTATGTAAAATCGGGTATATAAAAGGTTTTCTTCGCTCAAAAAGTCTACGATTTGTTAAATAGCATGCATTAAAATTAATAAAAAAATAAAAGTTTAAATTTGGCGCCATTCGCGACCAATCAGTACACCGTTTTACATCAAAAATATATTTTAAACTGGAAAAAAGAAGAATTTTAAGCATGGGAAAGTAGTAGGCCATAGTCTGTCAATAAAAAAGAAGAAGATTAATTAATGGTTGTACAATCGAAAGTAAAAGTGTACAATTTTGACACTGAAAGTTGTACAATTCAAAAATCCCTAGGAACAACACTGTCCACCAGTGTACACCACATCGCCGACAGGAAGGTATAGTGGGTTTTACACCGGACCAAACGAAAGGTATGGGTGTGGGTTAGTGTAGTTCATTACTACACCCAACTACACCAGTGGGACGAACGAAAGAACCTATTATATTCAGTAAAAAATTGATTATTTGTATATCAATCATGTTCATAACTGTTTAGCTCTTATATTGGTTTTTATTTAAATGAAAGTAGAACTGAAACAAATAAGCCAAATCGATCCCAAGCAAATATGTTATAAATGGTTTTAAGATACTTTAATCAATTGTTGAACAAAGATATCCAATTTAACAGGTATTAAGAATTAGTATGTTTTAAAATTATTAAGTTAAATAAATTTTTCTTTTTCTCTCATAAATCATACCTAATGTAGGTAAAAATAATTATTTACTCTATGTCCAATCATACAGGATTTGGAGGAAAAAATACACAATACTTACAATTCATACAGCAGGCATTTTTATTAACACAATAAAAAAAGACATTTGCAATTTAGTAATTCGTACAAATATATTAAAGTACTATTAAATATAATAATTATGAACATAAAAATCTTTATAAATGTAACGATTTACCACATATGCTATGTGCAAAACACCTTTCTTGGTTTATTTGTTGTTTGGTATAATCTACACCCTTCCAGGCATTGACATATTTTGGATCATCAACCCTCATGAAATATTCTGGTTTATTTTATCTTTAAGGTTACCTAGAATTACATAATTTTGCCTGTAATTATATATTTTAAAAATTATAATTTTTTCACACCTAAAAAGTACAAGAATTCTTATGTGCAAACAAGTCTCATTTACATGTTGAATAGAGAGAAACATTACATAAGAATTGCGAACGAACGAAGATAGGCTTCTCGACATATGTATTGAAAAATAAAAATCCCACTGCTGTTAAGAAAAAGATCACTGCA
Source organism: Psylliodes chrysocephalus (assembly GCA_927349885.1). NCBI lineage: Eukaryota > Metazoa > Arthropoda > Insecta > Coleoptera > Chrysomelidae > Psylliodes > Psylliodes chrysocephalus. The sequence goes on along the minus strand of OV651823.1, from coordinate 43,239,261 downwards.
AATAAATAATTCCTTTTTATCATCTTTTATAAGAATTACTCTTAAATCCATTCATTTTTTGTTTTTACAATACAAATAAGTTTTGAAATCGTTTTAAGTTCATCCTCCATTGTTAAATTCATAAAACCTATGGCAAAATCTTTCTTGAGTACATTAAAAGTTTCTCTTAAGATAAAACCATCACCACTTAAATAATTTCATCACCATTTACTGAATATCCCTACTTACTTAAATATTTGTTTAAAAAAAGCGAAGTAGTGCTATTAGCATTATATTCCTGTACTTTAAATGCAGCAGCTACCATTTCATTTTAATCCCGTTTTTGCCAATACGATTTCTAAATAAATACGAGTATGTCACATCCCTGTAAATATATCAGTTGCATTGTTGGCATATTCATGCATTTTCTAAAATTCTATTAGTATTGTTATTGTTACAGAAGGTCGCCCCTGAATACAACTTCTGGGTCATAATCATAATATTCTTCTCTGAACTTCAAAGGTCTTTACTTCTTAACTAATTTGTATTATGACCCACGTGTGTCCTCTAGAATCACCTATTATTACAACTATCTCTGCAGCCATAAAATATTTCTTTATACTTGTCCTTTGTAAAACACAAGTGCTGTCAATCTCTTTTAAATCCTTCCATTCCCCAAACTTCTCTTTGTTAGCAAAAATTAAATGAGACTCCAATACTCACATTTTAATTATAATTTCTTTAAAACGATTTCCTAAGTTTTTATGGAACCTGAAACACCTTCTTTACTCACATATCACATTAATTCCTGTTAACTTAAATTGGATATCTTTGTTCAACAATTATTAAAATTTCTAAAAACCATTTATAACATATTTTCTTGGGTTCGATTTGGCTTGTTTCAGTTCTACTTTCAAATCATCCTCTATTTAAATAAAAAACCAATATAAGAGCTAAACAGTTATGAACATGATTGATATGCATATAATTAAATTTTTACTGAATATAAAATATAATAAAGTAAAAATACTCAATTCCAATGTTTACAATTGTCAACTCTGAAAATGAAAATTGAGGTTACGTTTTGACATGTGCCATCAACTGTCAAATTAATTAGTAGTTCTGTGACGAGATGCTAAATGCCACTGGTGGCTCCATATAATGCGCATGCTCGCTAAATTGTCATAAGAATGATGTAAATATACGCGGCAAAGTTTAAAAACATGTAAAAGGAATCTTTTTACGTATTTCAATAATTGTCAGATACAAAAATGAAGGGACTTTTAAAAACTATTAATACAGTAAGTAAGGATATTAAAAATAGGTGTTTAAATAGTTTTTTAATGTATTTAAATAATGGAGGGCGTTTTAAAAATTATGAATGCAGTAAATAGAATATTCAAAATAAGTGATTAAAATGTTTTTAATATAAATAACTGGTATTTCGAATTTTTTCTTAATAAAACGAATAATGTGATTTTAATTTAATATTTTTACAGATAAACTTAATGTTTCTTTCATATTTGTAGCAGATAAGCCAGATTTGTGGTTATTCAACAAGGCCAATAATGATCATAACGTTTTGTTTAGGAAAATAAATAAAACACAAAAATATGGTGTACCTTATGTACCTATATTTTTAAGAAGTTTATAATCTTATATATCTATATCATATATAGGTAGATATAGAAAAATAATAATATAATTACTGAAAATAAAAATAATATTAAAAAAACATAAATAAAGTAGTGTATTATTGAAATAAAATGAAAAATAAGTTGTTCATAATAGGTAAGTATATCTATTCCACCTATATATGCCTACGATTGATGTCAAAACAATGGCTAATTAATTACAAATATAGGAATAATTCAAAATATAATCACAGCTAATGAACTTCTACATTTATATACTAATTGCAAATCCAATATTTACTATAATATAGATCAGGATTCTGTGGACTTTAAAACTTCTACTATTACCACCTTATTACATAATACATAGGTGTGCAGATTTTTAAAAAATCGTTTTTTTCTTTTTTATTACTGTGGTAGGAAATTTTTCTCATGAACACCTTCCCCCTACGGTTGGCATCTAGTGTGAGGCTCACAGCTTGCTTTGTTTAGAGCACATGTCACTAAAAACAGCACATAGATCCTATTGTTCCACCCTGAAATTGCCTGTAATTACAACTGTTATACCAAGAATTTATTTCTTCTGCAATCTGAACAAAAATAAACCTAACAGTAGAAAACAACCCCCTTCAGATGCTCTATGTGGAAAATCTAATCAGCTCATTTCAGAATAAAAAAACCTTAAGTTTAGAATTTGATGTTATTCTCTTTATCAATTTTTGAGTTATCGTGGATGCAGATAGACAATATCGCAAAAATGATTGATCATTTTTGAAACGGGGAACAATATTTTTATTGGGAGCTTTATTGCTGCTGTTCTTGAAGACAATCATATTTCTGTAATTTAACAAATGTCTGATTTACTTTAACAAATAACAATTTTTTGATTTGTTTTTTTTTTACTATTTAATAAATTAACAAAAATATATGTTATCAAAATAATATATCCATTAACCCAAATAAGATGAGATCATTTTGTCAATACCTTCTGTTTTTAGTAAAGATATTAATCTCTTTTAACTTTCCAAGTACCTAGACTGAAACGTTTTTCATAAAAAATGGTTCCTAGAGACAGACTAATAGTTATAAAACTATACATTTTCATTAAAAAACTTCCATGAATTTTATCAGTCATATAATTTCATTAGGTATATTTATGTAATTACGCACTACAAATGTTTCGATATAAGCCATAATCATATTTGGAATGTTAATTTTAAACTTGTGACTATACCTAATAAAATTACCTATATAACCAATAAAAACAAAGATTTTTATTGAAAATATATATTATGTATAATAATAATATAGTCAAATTATTAAAAAAATATATGTTATTACAATAAAACCCAATATTATTTTACCTGATTTTGTATACACCCACAATGCAAATAATTTTGAAGCTATTAGGTAGTAGTGTAGTAGACCCTTTATTCACTTTTGAAATTCTCAAGTGTTGCAAATCTAGATTGTGACCATAATGTATATTTTGAAAGGGTACATATACTGCTTATTCTCATCATCTCTTAGCTTTATATGACTTGTGCAACAACAAGCAATAACATCTAATTTACAAAACTTCCGTGACTTTTCAACAAAGGACTTCATAGTTCTGAGCATTGCTTTTACCTGTTAAATTTGCATTAAATGTTTTAAACAACTGAAAATTATTAATCTTATCTGTTTTTTTGTTAAATTGTGGTTATAATAAATAACATTTCCTCCAGTACTCTTCTACGTTCTAGCTATAGTGTAGATATTAGTTACACTTATATTAACCATTTCAAAATTGCTTTTCCAGCTTTCAAAAATTGGTGCGTAAAACATCATATTGGAATAAAAGGGAAACTTTTACCATTTTTATTTGCAAATACAATATCCTGTAATTGTGAACTTGCTGTATTAAACTTTAACTTTTTTGGTAGGATGAGTTAGGTATTGCAGTCCTGTTTCTGTTTCCAAACCGTGTACTTCTCGACTATGTCTATTTAAATTGGACTTCTTAGAAAACAATTTTTCACAAACGGAGTATTACAACATTCCATTTTGATAAACAACAATTATCACTCTTCTAGAATGAACAAAGGAGAGAATGACAAGTTAAAAACGGCGCCAATCTTGATGACACATTTAGCGAGCATGCGCATTATATGGAGCTACCAGTGGCTTTTAGCATCTCGTGTTCTGTGACCATTTCTGTAATTTGAATGTCTGTCCCCTGGGGGTCAATTCTCGACTTGTAGGAACCTTTTCCTATAGGAATTTGTGACACTTTCCTACATGTAGACAAATGTCATAAATTTCCGATGTGTAGAAAAATGTCAAAAATTCCTATAGGAAAAAATTCCTACGAGTCGAGAATCGACCCCCTGGTGTATTTTACTCAATGAACTGGAGTGGTGTAGAAAAAATCAAAGTATGTGACTGACACTGACAGCAGCAAGCAAAATATCAGGTGCGTTTTAATCATCCGCTTCTGCTTCCGGAATTGTCGGTTTAGTCGTTTTAACCTGTCAGATTAAAACAAGAAAACCGACAATTCCGAAGCGGAAGCGGATGATTAAAACGCACCTATTAAAAATATTGCGCCAAGATGTAGGCAACACGTAATAAGGGTTCAAAATGACGGAGTTTTCTATCTTCTTTTAAAAGGCACTCAGAAAGCTGCGCAGTGCGACCATTCTCCGTATAGTAAAAGAAAATCAAAGTATGTGGGTAGAAAGCTAATGTGCATATTTTATCAATTGAACAAGATGCGACTCTATGGGCGCAGCCATTTTTATTTCTCATCTCACTCGGGAGTATTTATAATAACCATTTTCTGTTTCACATTGTTATTGTTCAATCCACAGGCTGGTGGATCAGACAATAACAAAGTGAAATAGAAAATGGTCGTTATAAATACTCCCGAGTGAGATGAAAAATAACCTGTCTTCGCCCATAGAGTCGCATCTCAAGCCTATTGACAAGCATTCTACCCCACTCCAGTTCATTGATTTTACTAGGCGAGTTCGGATAGACAGGGGCTGGAGCGGGACAAATTTTAGGGTGCTTTTAAATGACATTTAAGCGTGTTAAACTGTCACTAATCGGACTAAACCGAACGCTAAAAGGATCGTTTGGAGTTAAAAGTTTTAAAGGAGTTAAAGGAACTTGGCAGACCGAACGCAATGACTGTAGTCTCCTCGATTGAGGTCGCCTTGGCATTCAGAGCGTACTCTTTTGTGTTCGGCTTGCCACAGATCACGTACTCAGAGCGCGCTCACTCTTCCCCGAGTTGGCCGATTAATCAGTTTTACACGTAATATTTCTTGTTTGTTTCTGTTATAACTATTTTCTATTTGATTAAAATTATTTTTTTACAGTCCATAGACACACACAAAAGTGTATTCAAGTGCAAACTACCACTAGTGTCATATGTCATTCCCCTTGTGTTCGTCTTGAGATTCTAAAAAGAGTGAACTCTGTCTATGACGTCACGCACTCCGTGCGCGCTCTTTGCGATCCGTCGAGTTCCAAACCGAACATACACTTTGATTACTATACGGGGCAAGAGAGAGATCCGACACGCCCAACATAGGGCGCGGCCATTTTGATTCCTATGACACAGTTTACAGCTAAAGAATCAGATCGCTCACTCTGCGTCGGCACTTTTGATCTCAATGTTCCAGTTTATACACTGCGCAACTCGGATAATACAATATATGACAACCGCCTATAATAAAACAGCAGTCTTCTGCGTATCCTGAATTTGTATCCCCGGGGTAGTATTCTCGAGTCACGAATATAGATTCGCATGCGAGATTTATGATTTGTCTCACTTGGTTTTCGTTCAACAAAGTGAGACACATTGTAAAACACGTATGCGAATGTCGGTATTCGTGATTCGAGAATACTACCCCTGGAGTGGATGTTATTTTGGAACTTTCAACTGGTGAGCTAACTGATTCTTTAGCAATAAACTGTGACTTCAAAAATAATATTCACTGACACTGACAGCAGTAAGCCTCATACTTTGATTTTCTTTTACTATACGGAGAATGGTCGCACTGCGCAGCTTTATGAGTGGCTTTTAAAACGAGATAGAAAACTCCGCCATTTTGACCCCTTATTACGTGTTGCCTACATCTTGGCGCAATATTTTTAATAGGTGCGTTTTAATCATCTGCTTCTGCTTCGTAATTGTCGGTTTTCTTGTTTTAATCTGACAGGTTAAAACGACTGAACCGACAATTCTGGAAGCAGAGGCGGATGATTAAAACGAACCTGATATTTTACTTGCTGCTGTCAGTGTCAGTGAATATTATTTTTGAAGTCGCAGTTTATTGCTAAAAAATCAGTTAGCTCACTCGGACCAGTTGAAAGTTCCAAAATAACATCCACTCCAGGGATACAAATTCAGGATACGCAGAAGACTGCTGTTTTATTATAAGCGGTTGTCATATATTGTATTATCTGAGTTGCGCAGTGTATAAACTGGAACATTGAGATCAAAAGTGCCGACGCAGAGTGAGCGATCTGATTCTTTAGCCATAAACTGTGTCATAGGAATCAAAATGGCCGCGCCCTATGTTGGGCGTGTCGGACCTCTCTCTTGCCCCATATAGTAATCAAAGAATAGGTCTTTTCCTTTGTATCGACAGTGTAGCACTGAGCTACGTTACTTCTGAAAATGTTGTTCCATTCATACAATTTGTATAAATGGAACGATATTTTCAGAAGTGGTGTAGCTCAATGCTACACTTTCGATGCAAAGGAAAAGACCTTATGTGTACAGCATAGACTAATTTAGAAATCGTGAATACTAGAATAGCTACTTTTGTCAAAGTTGTTATATACAGTTGCATGCCGTGCAGTTGCTATGAAAGTGGTGATGAAATGATGAATGATATTAGTAATTTAACGCAGATGGAATATATTCCAGCAAACAAAACCCTAAGAGAAGATAGAGAAATAAGTGATACTATGAGCGGTAATGTAATCAAAAATATAAATGAAGCAAATGTAAGTCAAATTAGTTCTATTAATAGTTCTTTTATTGCAAATTCAACAAATTCAACTTGCAAAGACGGAACCAATGTTACTGATAAAATCTCAGAAATCAATGGTGATAAACCAATTAATTCTCCTTCAATCAACAAGAGAGAAATATACTTATTCAGTCTAACTGATTCAGGTCCGTATTCTGTTTATATTGAAAACAATTCAGAAAATTTTGTAGGACAACTAAGACCACAAAGCACATAGAGGTTCCACGTGAATGAACAAGGTCAAAACCGACAACTGACATTTTTTATGCTATTTGCTCCAAACTCTAGATGGGGCTACTGGTGAAATTCTGATTTCTTACTCCATTTTTAAGCTTTATGGGAGAAAAACTTAACCAAAGACTCCAAAGATGTGACGTGTATTTATTTATGTTTTCGGTTAATCTCATTTTTCCGTCTGACTTTAGTGATTTTTTTGTTGGCTTTGGCTTTTGGTTTCTGTTTATAGTTTCGTCTTAGTTATTTGCAAATTTGTTATGTTTTGCTTTTCTATTTACTACTGTGTTTTGCAATAATTTTGGTGCTACCTGTGGGTGCTACGTTGAAAACTTTGAGAAAAACTTCATTGATTCACCATGCATCTGCATCATAAAAAGACAAACGGGTATAACAACTAATTGATAATCAATAATTTATCACTGGACTAGATTCCGAAATCATTTTTCACATAAGAGAGTTATACACAAAGCAGTGGAGTAATACCACCATCCGTATTTGGAAGGAAAATACCTATTTATCATTGAATGAATAGTTAAAAGGATTCACCTTTTAATACAATACCTATATTACATTTGTCCTCGGTTTAAAAGACATTTATAAAATATATTATTTTAGTGTTAATAAAATGTAATATCCTAGTCTCTACTTCACATTTAAATTATTGATAGGTATTTTAAAGATTTGCTGCAAGTAAGTATTCGTTAAATATGTATTATTATTTGTATTTATTTTTATCTAATAATATTTATTTAAGTTATTAATAAACATATTTTAAGAATGTTCTATTTTATTATTTATTGATATATCTTATATTTATTTAATAATAATATGCAGAACCAACTCTCCACATCAGACTCCCGCTTATAACAAATTAATTCCTCAAATTTGGTATAATTGACCCAAATTATTTTGTAAAATAAAAGTTTCGAACTTACTAGTTCCATTCTTTATTTTATAAAATAATTTATGTGGAAATCATTTAAAATTTAATTTAAAACTACTACCTACTCCTAAAAATTACAATTTGAATTTACCGCCATCTGTCAATTGTCATTTTAGTTCCAGCTCCAAACACAAGGTGGCGCTAATTTGGTTTAAAAGTTTAAGATTGGCGTGGGGTCTCTAGAAGATACGTGCTTTGTGACTAAGACCTATGAAAATAGGAGAGATTATTTACAACGCTCATCCAGATCTCGACAACCATATTAAAAATATCGACTCAGTTGGACGTAATAGAATTAGAGTTAAATGCAAAGATTATAAAACAGCCAATTCGTTAATAAATTCTAACCAATTAAAAAATTGGTTTTCTAGAAAAATAACAGAAAATAATACCACAAAATTTGTCCCCACTCAGACTGTCTTAGTTACCTTTAAGTCACAAACTCTGCCAAAGTATTTAGAAATTAATCTTGTTATATTTGAAGTAGTTTACATATGTCGAAAAGGTGGTACTTTGCTATAACTGTTTTAGGTACGGTCATTTAGGCAAACAATGTAAAAGTTCCAAGAGATGTGTAAAATGTAAACAAAACCATGAACCTGATATCTGTCCTGAAGTCAATGTACCCCCTCAATGTTTTAATTGCAATGGCGCTCACTATACACTGAGCAAAATGCTCCTATTATATGTTTTTGCTGTGTTTCTGATAATTGCTATTATAAAAAATCTAATCGTAATAACAAAAAATTAAATAATCCTTATCGAGTGCATAATTACAGTGGCAAAGATGGTTTTGCTAAACACATCTAATAATCATTACTAGATTAAATGTTACGATTATCTGAAATTCCACTTATGATTATACACATATTGCGTTATACATTTCACTTAATAATGGTTATCCAGCTCTCAATTGTAGTTATTTCTATCACTACCTACCATTATTCAGCAAAAATAAAATTGATCCCCTCAATTACCACAATTAAATTCTTATGTAGCCGTTATTAAAATATATGAGTATGTTTTCAAAATTAACCAACTATATTGGATTGCGCAAGCTACAAGCCATCACCGCGGCTACTGATTGGTCGATATATCTCACCACCATTTACGACGTCATCCGTCATCGCCATTATTTTCTGTAAGTTGTTCACTAGAGAGTATAGAGCGAAGTACTGAAGTAGTGACTGGGTTAGATCAGATTTTGTTTTTTTTTATTATTGCTCCATGGTTTTTGTTCGTTTTTGTCAAAGACAATAGTTACTTCTTTTCTTATTTACTTTATGATCTTTTTTATTGTGTTGTGTACCATAATAAATTCATACCTGTTGATTTGTGGCACTGTGGCTGGTTGTGCATAATGGAGGCATCATGTTTTGTAGGATTATTAAAAGAGAGGCAACTTGAAGAGTATGCACCCTTATTTTATTTTTAGTAGTGTTGACAAAAAGTGACTTAAAGTTGAAAAAAGGTAATTTTTAACTCTAAATATTTACTTATGTGTCTGTAAGATTAGCTTTTCGAGAAGAATTAGAAAACAGAAAAATATACAGGGTGTTCCATTTAAAAAGCATCACTTTGATGTGCTGCAGTATATTTGTAAATAACTTTTTTTGGTATCTATCTCCTATAATAGAGATATTAATATAACAGGGTAATTATAGTTTAACTGTGAAATAAGTTTTATTTTTATAACTAGTTTTAAGTCGTTTCATTAAGTGAACAAAAAGCTTAGGATAATTTTTTTTTCTACAGTGTGTTCACTGAAGTTCGAAGCATATACGTAACTTTTATTGTTAATATTACGAAAACCATTTATGCTTCATAAAAATTTTTGCATGGTCTAAAATTTTAAAAGCAACTACTAGATATCAACTTTTGTGTCTAACTGTGCTGAACCAATGAGGCCGAATTAGAGGGATAATAAATGAATAATTTATTTTTTTTTTATTGTAAATAAACGTTACTGCATATTAGAACCTTATTTTTAAATCTAAACAACTTTTCCTAAAAACAATTTTCGATTTTTTCAAAAATAAAGGTACTTTACCACCTTTGACAAAAAAAATTAATAATTAAATTAAAAATTTGATATCTGATTATTGAAATGTAGGTTATAGACCATGCATAACTTTTTATAAAGAATAATATTTTTCGTAAAATTAACAATAAAAAACTTTACCATATGATGCGACCTTGAATGTTTTTTTTTTGTATTCCTAGTCATAGGCTATTTTGTTGAATATATTAGTATTTTTATATTTTATATGACAGATTGTCAGACTGCAATAACGTTGTATTTTTTTAACAGTTTTAGGTTTTATTAATAAATGAAAATTTTTTAAATCTTAACATGTTTCTTTTAAAAATCTAAATAATCTAGGTCGATTAACATGAATTAAATCTTACAACCGTTTGTTATTGTTTTACAATTAAAATAGTTTTTTTAAACAACTAATGTTTTGTTTACTAAAATGACAATATCTCGAAAACTCCTTGAAATATGGGGATGTACCAAATTACATTTTTTGTGTTAAAATAATGAAGGTTTCATTATTCAGCATGAAACTGAGATAATACAGGGGGTAAAAAAATTAATGTGAGTTGACCGTGTGACTATCGCCCTCTAGGAGGGACATAAAAAGTAATAACAAATTCTTGTTTAACACAATTAAAACCTATGGTGTACCAATTTTGAGTTCAATACATGCAGCTGTCTTCCAACTACTACGAATTTTCAAAAATAATATGTCACCTGTTTAATATTAACATTTTACTAATGCATGTTCATGTTAATCGACCTATTTTTATCATTTCTCCCTACAGTTACCGTATTGTCCATTAGTTACATACAAGTGTCCCAGAAAATTGTGATATGTAACTTTATATTCTTTACGAACAAAGGTAAAATACTGGATTTTATTGTTGTAACATTTTTTTATTATTGTACGTTTAAAATTCGTATCTACTTATCAACTCATAATATTTTACCAGAATATCAGTCAGGATTCAGACCATCTCATAACTGTGAAACTGCACTTCTTAACGTAACCGATGATATTTTAAAGGCTAGGGATGATGGTAACATTTCGGTTTTAATCTTAATAGACTTTAGTAAAGCATTCGATACCCTTAATCATTCCCTGCTGTGTGCCGTACTTCATTATATAGGATTTTCGCCTGATGCCGTAGGTCTGATAAAATGTTACTTAAGTGATCGAAGCCAACGTGTTAAAATTAATGAAATTATTTCTGATTCTATGAGGGTACGATCTGGAGTTCCTCAGGGATCTATATTAGGACCTATACTATTTACTCTCTATACAAAAAATATCGGAACAGTCTTAAAATCTTGCAAGGCTCACCTATATGCCGACGATACACAAATTTATAGCTCTTTTCATCCAAACAATATTTTACATGCCACTGACCTTATCAACCAAGATCTCAAAAACTTAGCTATGTGGGCAAAAACACATGCTCTTAGCATTAACTCGAAAAAAACGAATATTCTTGTCTTTGGCCCAAATAAATTTTGTCCTGACTCAATTAAATTAAATTTTGAGGGTGATATAATAAAACCCGTAAACAGCGCCAAAAACCTTGGTATAGTCATGGACAATCAGCTCAAATTTAGCAGTCATATCAATATATGTATTCGTAATGCCTTCATTAACTTAAAAACAATCTACATTAATCGTCATTACCTGTCATTTAATGTTAAAAAAATTCTATGTGACTCGTTGGTTCTATCAAAATTCAACTATGGAGATGTCCTTTATGGTCCCTGTATTGGGTCAGATGACAAAAGGAGAATTCAGGTCATGCAGAACTCATGTATTCGTCTAATTTGTGGAATTAGAAGACGACAACCTATATCCCATAAATTAAAAACTTTGAATTGGCTAAATATGGAAAAACGAAGGTTACTTCACGCTGCTTGTCTATTCCATAAAGTCATTAAAAACCGCTTACCTGTTTATTTATATAATAAAGTTAAATACGGTTCTGATACGCATTTCCTAAATACTCGATATAGGCACAGAATAACAGCTCCCCCTCACCGCACAGAAAAATATAAACGCTCCTTTACATACCAAATATCAAAAATATATAACGCTTTACCTAATGAATTAAAATTAAAATCTACACCCGCATTCAAAAAATCACTTAAACATACATTTTTAAACGAGTAGTAACTCATCTTTAATCATGGAAAATTCCTGTTTAAAAAGTCACTAATCGTCTATCGCGTTATTTGGTAATAGTTGGTAATATTTGGTAATATTCTAAAAAATAAATATTCCTTCATATTATTTTCTAATGTTTCTGATATTGCTAATTGAAATTGTTTTATTTGTTTTTTTTTTTTTTAGTAATTAGAAATTAAGTTAATTTTAGTCATTGTTACTACTGCTTAAGATGAAAAACAGAGGCGATGATTTCATTGAAATTATCGTCACTTGATCTTCGGCATTTTTCCTTTCTTGCTTTGTTACGATTGCTTTTTTTATTTTTTTTCATAATGTTTGTAAATAGTTATGTAACTTGAAAGGAAAATAAAGACCTTTATTATTATTATTATTATTATTAAAATCTCGAAAACTATTCACATGACAAATATGAAAGTTGTCAGTCACGAGCAGTCATATACTGACGGTTGTATCTACTACAAAATAACTTCTGCTTTTCCTCGCATTTCCGGTCACGTGATCCCAACTTTAATTTTTTAAATAGGACACTTGGTATATTATTATATTTCTAGATTTCCTTGATGAGGCGAATTCAACCAACTATAAAACTTGTGGTCTAAGGTGTCACATCTAGGAACTGTGAACAGTTTAAAAAAGCTTTTTTTGAGCTGTTAAAGATAGATAAAAACAGCTTACATGTCCCTCTCTTAATTTTGAAAGCACTATTTAATGAGACAAAAAAAATATAATAGAGTGGTAAAAACAATCTGGACTGTTGACTACCCTGTATTATATTTTTTCTCTTGTCACTAGATAGTTATCAAAAAATGAAGATAAGGACATGCAAATCGTTTTGATCTATCTTTAACTGTCTATAGCTCCTAGACGTGTCATTAAACCAAAAGTATTATAGTTTGTTAAATTTAGCTCATTGAGGGGAATCTAGAAATATAATAATATACCGGATGTCATATTTAAAAAGTTGAAGTTGGCATCACGTGACCGGAAATGCGAGAAACACCAGAGGTCTTTTTATGGTAGGTACAACCGTCAGTATTGATTACTCGTGACTGTCAACTTCCATATTTGTCATTTGAATAGTTTTCAAGATATTCAAGGGCAAAACCTCGTGGGACACTCTGCAGCCTGTAGCCAACATAATAAAATTTTATTACCAATAATAAAAACGTCGAATTATAATTATTTAAATGAAATCTAAAATTTATTGGATGTAATAATAATTATTAGAAAGTTAAATAGCTGAAGATATAGAACCTTATACCTGCTATTGGAACGGGCAATAAGGGTTAGTAGGCTACCCGATCATCGTAATTAAGTACATTATTACTATTATTAGATAATCAAATAGCCTTAGCTTCATAAAAGTATAACTGCTACTAGGGAACTATGTAATATTAATTAAGTGCACTGAATAACTGTTCTACTCCATCCAGTTGGTATTATTACCATTATTAGATTATATAATAGCCTTAGCCTCATAACAGTATAAATGCTATTAGAAAAATATATAATAGTAATTAAGTGCACTGAATAACTGTTCTACTCCATCCAGTTGGTATTATTACCATTATTAGATAATATAATAGCCTTAGCCTCATAACAGTATAAATGCTATTAGAAAAATATATAATAGTAATTAAGTGCACTGAATAACTGTTATATTGCATCCAGCTGATATTATTACCATTATTAGATAATCTAATAACCTTAGCCCTATAACGGTATAAATGCTATTAGGAAAATATATAATCGTAATTAAGTGCACTGAATAACTGTTATACTACATTTTAAACAAAATTTATATAATAATGGTTATTCAGTGCAGATCAGGAAAGTGACTTTAATAACTGTGAGAATAGAGCTTACTTGGCGCCTATTTCATGCAAGTTTCTAATAATTGTTATTCAATTTTTGCTAATGGTTAATAGATTTTTCTCTCAGTGTACCAATGCAACAAAAGAATGTCCAGAATTCTCACGACAAAAAGAAATTAAAAAGCTCATGTCCCAAACTAACCTTTCTTATAAAGATGCTTGTGGAATAACTCCTAAAGCGACTTACGCTTTAATCACTTCAAATGGCTCTTCACAATCTAGACCCTTTTTTAACTGTAATTCATCTCCTAGACCTACCCATTTTACACAAACAATTTATCGGGATAATAAAAGGGCTCGCCCACAATCTCCTGATCCTATATTAAACATACATAAACAAATTGTTACTACTGTTAATGTCCCTTCTTCCCCAGGAGGTATTCTACAATCTTCATTGTATTCCGCTAATTTACCAAAAACAAAAAATCATTCGATATGCAAGAACAAGATATTTTAGATACAATCAACTCTAAACTAAGAAACATCTCTTCAGTCTCGACCTTGTCAAACATCCACCAGTTTCGGTCACATTAAATAATAATAATAATTTTTTAAATTACAATTCAACTTACCATAGAAAAGCGATATCGACAAGGTCAGAATACACTTTAAACTACTTATCTGCTTTCCCTAAAATACCCTATTTTAATATAATACTAAGAGTAGATTATAACAAAAAAATAACTTCCGTTTCTTCATACATTACACTATGTGTGCAGACATAAATAGACTTTTCACAATGGTTCAATGGAATTGCAGATCAGCAGTTGCAAATAAAGCAAATTTAGAACATTTACTACATAATTACAATGTAAACATAGCTTTACTGTCAGAAACGTGGTTTAAACCCAACATTTATTATAATTTCGCTGGTTATAACTGTTGTCGAATGGACAGGGATGACGGTAAAGCAGGTGTAGCCTTAAAATAACTTATCTTACTTAGAGATCCCATTGGCAATAATACCAAAAATAATGGCTACGTGTGTCTGTGTTACTATAGGGAATTTTAAAAAATTGCATATTGTTAAGAGTGAGATTATAGGCCCTTTTGACTGACCCTTAAGCCCACTCTTAGCGGTAACTACGAGTTGTATAGAGGGACCCAATTTGTATTTAAATTGGCCTCTAGACAACACACGGCTAGGGGGTTAGGTTCAGATGAAACCTTAACTTTTCCTAAATCAAAGAAGATTGAAACAATGTTTAAAACTATCTTGGAGAAATGACAATGAGTGGGAGCCCCAATATTTACAATAAACACGATACCATTTTCATAATTTATTTCACAAATATTTTTTTTCTCTTCTGTCTCTGTCCTGTTATTCTTTGGGGACCACCTGTCTTGTTACTTCTCTTTCAAAATGTATTCCCTACTTATTATTAATATTACATTTAAACAAGAGCAGAGGAACATTATCCTATTATGCCCAGAATAAAAGATATGCATTTTTTCAATAAAACAATAGTTTTCATAAATACAAAAATTTCATAAAGTGCCTATGATTCGATTAAAAAATGTCTGATATTAGGTACAGTGCACTCATCTAATCTGTTTTTTCTATTACATAGTATATTTTTCTAACATTACTAACGTTTATTACACTTATTAGCTACCCAATTCGTTTACGGTTGATGTATAATGGATTTTTCAAAGGCCAAAAAAAAATTTTTTGGAAAACTAATTCGTAAATTTTTTTTTGTGGTTGGTTGTTATATTATTTATTTATTTTTTTTTTTCCTTCTTACACAGGATCCTCAAAACTACATTTTCTCACTCAACTTCACCTCCACTTCACGTTAACTACGTTTACACTATGACGTTCATACATTTTCATCTATTCGTCAGGCATTCTCCTTATATTCTCTCGTTTATCCATCTCTCATTATACACTTATTTATTCTAATAATCTTCCTTATTAGCCTGGGCGCGCTTTCCCAGGTAATACTGTGAAGGAACCTGTGTCAAGGTTTAAACTGTGGCTGCATACTCTTAGTAAAATTCAAAAAGTGATTTAAGTGTGCCACAGTTTCTTTCATAACTTATACATACAACCAAGCATACTAATTTCACTGCACTTGCCTTAGAACAAAGAACTGCCGTCAGTGGTGTCCTCTCCCGGGACTCTTACAGTGCAGGAATGGGCCTGTCCATCATCCAGTGTGCTCTGCTGCTCATCTGCCATCTCGATCACAAAACTTCTTCTGTTCCTAGGAGCTGGCTGTGCCTTGCTGTACTCTTTCCAGTGTAGCACTAGTTTCACCACCATATATCCCAGGAGGGCTATCACCGCCAGGATCAGCATCCCAAACTGGATAGTGTTGTACATCGCCTCTCCTGTATCAGCTTGTGCTGCCTGTGGAACTGCCATAAAAGCGAACAGGTTACCCCTATGAAAAAGAAGATAAATGAAACCGCAACTTAAAATTATGTTCCATATGAAGAACATGGTATCTACAAGGTGACCACCGATATCAACCTAGGGGCGGGAGGTAAGATCCCTAATATTATTTTTATATTCCTAAATTTACTGTATTTCTAAAAAAATTCCTCCTGCCCACTCGTGTACTCCTATAACCCTTTCCTATAAGTACTAAAGGTCTTCTCGATGGTTTTTATGTGGGTCTCCAAAGTCTTGAACGAAGTGGAAACCCCTTCTTCATATTTCCTAAAATACTTCATTGTTTGGGAGACCACATTTGTGAGACTTCCACTAGGCTGAACACATACATTGGCTGCTGTACGAACCCTACCAACTGGATCAACCTATGCAGAAAAATCACATTAGTTCCAAGTTAATACTTCATGGTTAGCGAGCCCTATGGCCTCAAGAACCCTATGTACCCTTAAAATCGAATAAGAAAAAAGTTGCAATGTTGCAAGGACTCCTCCCCAAATTGCTATTTCCTTTACTACTTTTTCTCGTTTTTTTACCTATCTCATTAATCGAACAATCTTAAAATCTATTTACAATACTAAACTAGCGAAAATGTCTTACTTAGGAGCTCCTTAAAATTTATCTATGTTTACTATTTATCGCTAACACCAATATTTATGAATACATGATAAAATGTTCACTTTTTGTAGCCTATGCGCAGCTGCCATTTGCGAGCGTCCAGCTGCCTTCTCGAGTATTCCTGTGCCACAATCATGACATTGTTCCTGATTCAACCCTTTCATTGGGGTTGATTCCTTCTAGGCATCGTCTTGACTGTAGATATACTACAATTCCTTTTTTTTTTCCTGTTTGTTCCTTACTCACTTGGAGGGACCTATTTGACATGCCTTTTTCCTGGGCATTTATCGAGATTCCTTTTGATCTCCCTTGGGTCCTTCTTTTTAACAAGTTTAGAGCTTCAATATCCCATATAATTACTATAAAATATATATATACACAGTGTCTAACGAGCGGTACCTACTCGTTAAAACAAAAAAACAAAAATATTATTTTTTTTTTCTTAGCTCTCTTTTTCTTATTTACAGATCCTCGACGTCCTGTGGAGTTACTTCTGGTGTCCAAGGATCGTGATACGGCAGAATCCGGGTAACGTGGACCACCTCCCGTTTACAATTCGGGGACGGTCCCTTACGGATTTCGTAGGTTACTTCCCCTTTCTTTTTAGTTATAAAGTAGGGACCAAATCACCTTAATAATAGCTTCTCTGATCTCCCTACCTTCCGTATAGGTGTGAAGACCTTTACCTTGTCTCCTGGCTTAAAATCAAGCACTCGATGTGTGGAGTCATAACGGCCTTTAGACTTAGATTGTCTGTTCTCTATATTCTCCACCGCTAGGCTTCGAGCCCATAGGGCTTTTTCCCTAATTTGTTTGATCTCCAAACTTTTTATCTCCTGCATTAGGGCTGCTTCTGTAGGCAGGATAGGTTCTCTGGCATAAAGTAGCATAAACGGAGATAATCTTGTTGTATCCTGTATTGTGGTGTTGTAAGCGGATGTCACCAGGGGAAGATACTCATCCCAGTCGGTCTGCTGGGTGTTCACATACATCGATAGCATATTGGCGAGGGTTTTGTTAAACCTTTCTGTCAGTCCATTGGTACTAGGGTGGTAACTTGTCGTAAACTGACTTACTGTACCCATAACCTTTGTCAATTCTGTGACCATTTCCGACATAAAGGTCCGTCCTCGATCGCTAAGCATATATCTAGGCGACCCATGCCGAGCTATGACGTTCTTTAATATAAACTTAGCCACAGGTCCAGCTTTTCCACTGCTAAGGGCTTCTGTTTCTGCCCACCTTGTGGCGTAGTCTGTGGCAACGATGATGAACGTTTTTCCATTCCTGCTTTTCCTAAATGGTCCGAGTAGGTCGATCCCTACCCGCTCGAATGGTTGCCCTACCTCTAAGGGCTGGAGTAAGCCCACTGGCCTCCTTGTTTCTTGCCCTTTTCTCGCTTGGCAATCGCTGCAACCCTTAAACGTACTTCTCGACGTCCTTCTGCAGGTTTTTCCAGTAAAACCTGCTCGCAACCCTGTGTAATGTTTTCGTTATGCCTAGGTGGCCGGATAAGGGCTCCTTGTGCATTGAGAACAGGACTTCCGCTACCAGATGTCGGGGAATTGCCAAAAGGTTATCTACTCCTGCTGTGTTGCTGTTTGCCTTATGTAGCACGCCATTTATCAATCTAAAATTCTTGGCTCTTCTAGCCACTCCCATAGGGACACTTGAGGGGTCTTCCAGAGCTTGAAATATTAGTGTCAGGTCCGCATCCTTTCTTTGCTCCGTTACTAGATCCTCTGGAAGGGCTAGGAATGTTGGAACTTCTTCCAGCTCACTTATTTTTGGTCCCAGGGTATCAGTCATAGGATATCTGGACAGGCAGTCAGCATCGCTGTGCTTCTTTCCACTTTTGTGCACAATTTCGTACTCGTATTCCGATAACTTGAGGGCCCACCAGGCTAGGCGCCCAGTGGGGTCTTTACTGGCCTTTAACCAACAGAGAGCATGATGAAATTGTTACGATCTTCACCGGTTTTCCATATACCATGTGTCTCAGGTAAGCTAGTGCCCATATGGCAGCCAGGCCCTCGAGCTCTGTTATGATATAGTTCTTTTCGCTTTTTGTCAGGCTCCTGCTAATAAAAGCGATGGGGTGTTTTGTTCACTATCCTCACCCTCTTGTAACAAAATGCCTCCTATCCCTATTTTACTGGCGTCCACATGCAGCTCACGCCCTTTAACTGGATTAATGTGTGCTAGAACTGGGGCGGTTGTCACTTTTTCCTTAAGACACTCGAAAGCCTGCTGTTGTTCGGTTGTCCATAAGAATACATCCTTGTGGGTGGCCTGATGGAGTGGATGTGCTATTTTGGAGAAGTCTTTTATAAATTTTCTATAAAAGTTACACATTCCTAGGAAGCTTTGCACATGTTTTGTGCTCCTGGGGGTTGGAAAGTCCCGAATGGCTTGCAGTAAAGCTCCATCTGGAGCTATTCCAGTAGCACTCACTTGATGACCCAGTATTTTGACCTGAGGCTCCATGTATGAACATTTGCTTGGTTTGAGCGTTAGGCCTGCCTCCCTCAACCTTTGAAATACTTTTCTCAGTTTCCTCAAGTGTTCCTCTCGTGTCTTCGAAAATATAATGATGTCATCTAGGTAAATTAAAATGTCTGACCATTTCATCCCTTTGAAGACTTCATCGGCTAGGGCTTGAAAAGTTGCCGGTGCGTTGCAGAGGCCAAAACTTAAGACATTGAACTCGTAAGTCCCATGCCCCTGGGCGACGAATGCTGTGTATGGCTTAGATTGTTCTTCTATGGGGACCTGCCAGTAACCGCTAAACATATCCAGGGTAGAGAAGTATTTTGCACCTCCCATATATGTTAAAATGTCATCCATATTTGGCAGCGGATAGGGCGACTTCCTGGTTACAGAATTGAGTTTTCTGTAGTCCACACAGAATCTGTAGGTACTGTCTTTCTTTCGACAAAGTACTACTGGACTTGCCCACGGAGAGTGGCATGATCTTATAACACCATACTCCAGCATCTCATTTATCTGCTCATCTATTATTTGTCTCTCCTTATGAGACACCCTGTATGGACGGCTCTTTATAGGGCTCGCCTCACCTACGTCAATCGTGTGGGTTGCCAAGTTTGTGCGGCCCATGCGCCTGGTTGATTTTGAAAAAACATCATTGTACTCCGTTAGTAACTCTTCCAACTCTCTTCTCATTTTTTCATCGGATATGTGATCTATGTTTTGGTCAGCTAATGTCACATCTTCTTCATCGGTTTCCGTATAAAGTATTAAAACTTCTTCCATATCTTCGGAGTTTTCGTACCAACCCATTGTGGTACCCTTGTACAATTTCTTATCCACATTGTTGAAATTTGTGACCATTATCTGTAACTTTTCTTTTTCTTCCATTACTTGACGACAAACGAGACCTCGTTCAATAAAAAATTGCTCCTTAATCACAAATTTTCTCTGCTTTCTCATATGTAGATTTATGACCGCATCTTGCCAGGGTTTCAGTACCATATCTTCCTTTAACTCCACTTTTTCTGGCTTGTTCTCAGTTACTGGTTCCGTATCTCCAAAAGGGAAGGTTTGTTCCATCCCCATACTCTCCTTTTTACCAGAAGGATCGGTTTCGCCGTTGTTTTCGTCTTTCTTTGCCAACATTACCATCTGAGTCTCTTCTTCTGAGTTTCCATATACCATCACTTCCTTAGCTTTTCGATGTACCATAGCTTCGACGGTGATCAGACCCGGAACACCCGTTTCGTCATTCGAATCCTTTCCATCTTCATCTGTTCTTTGAAATTTTACTTCTTTAATCTTTTCCTCGGCATTATGTCCATTTTTTCCATTGTTATTTCCATTTACTACGCTGTTTCCTATTTCTTTCATCTTCAATTTTCTACCTTCTTTTCCGGTACTGTTTGCCATCCTATCCATTTTCTCATCCTTGTTGGCACTCACTAGTGCCTGGACCGTTGTTTTAATGCCCATCAGGCACTCGTCTCTGTATAGTTGCTTGTAGTCCCCTCCTTTTTCTTTTGATAGTGGTACGACTTGGCAACTGACGTTCCCTGTAGGTGGCTTATTTCTTAAAATAGGCACTTTTACTTCCGACCCATTCACCTGTGTCCACAATAGCACGTGACAGGGTTCCATTTACCAGTAGCTCTATGGTAAGAACGCCACTGTGGCCTGACGACTGCCCCTGTCGCGTAGTTAAGGCGAGACGAGGGGTTACTCGCCTCGCCTGTCCCCGTTTGGGTGACCCCGTCGTGGTCCAAACGGTTTTTGGAAACAAGTAGCTGCAAAGTGACCTGGCATATTACAATTGTAACACCGAGGCCTACCATCATGGGTCCTTGTAGCCGGGGCATATGAGGACGCATCTCTATGCCTCTGTCCTCCTCTGGGAGTCCTTGGTTCCGGATGCCTGTACTCCTTCTTCAGGGGTCTTGAATTTGACCACCGAGCTCTGCCAGAAGGTTGTTGTCTGGCCCCACCGTTCATACCATCAGATGGTGTGAGACTAGAGTTTGAGTGACCGGACTGAGGCGCTCCCTGTTTCCACGTATAAAGGGTCAGGTCCCTAAAGCCAGCAGTCAAGGCATTTTGAGCTGATATACCGGCGGCATGGACGGCTATGTCTTCTAGACTAAAGACAATCCCTTTAAACTTTTCCATCGTCATTGGGGTTTCCCGTAGGATCCTATAAATGCTAAACAGGTCTGGACTGAGACTGTTCTCGAAGAACATGCGAAACTCCTCTGGATCCATATCTTGATCATATTCGTAAAATAATGTCGTTAGATCATAATAATACGCTTTCACTGGCTCTCCCTTCCTCTGTTTCCTTGCCAAAAGCCGGGTTTCCAAGTTACGTTTCATGTCCCCTTCCTCGAATTCTGCCAAAAACTCTTTTTTTATCGTCTTCCATTTTTTGTTATGGTTTTCCACTTTTATTTTGTATCGACGAAACCATACGTTTGCGGCCCCCTCTAAGTATGACGCTAAGTAATTGATCTTCCGTCCATTGGTCCATCCATTTGCGATGGCTGTCCGCTCATATATGTCGATAAAGGAGTGGGGATTTCCTGTACACGGGTTAAATGTAGGCGGAGGAATAAATTGCGGTACGGCCGGTTTGTTGTCTTCACTGATGGCCTCTATCAATATTTGATCCGCCATTTTCCATCTCTTTTGATCCTCTCCTTTTTTAGACTCTGGCCCTACGAGCTTCTCCTGATTGGGACTGGCCACGTTTGTCCTCTGGGTTTCTTCGTAGAGTTTTTCCAGATCTTCCGTCAAGTTTATCCCACCAACTGTCTCTTCTATTTTATGTGAGGTAATGGTGTCCTCCCAGTAGGTTGTGCCCGCTCCAGTTACGTCACCAGTCTCCTCCTCTTCGTCACTACCATAGACTATTTCCTTGGTTTCTTCTTCCTTCTCTTCTTCCTCTACTTCTTCTTTTACTTCTAGTACTGCTTCTTCTCTTACTGCTTCGTCGTCCTCGGAAGCGGATTCGATGCGACTGAAGTTTCTGACTGGGGAGCGTTTTATTACAATTGAAGTGGCAAATGGATTATTCTTGCGAATTAATTTCGCTACTCCTCGCTAATGGCTTGAAGACCAGGTCAAATTCTTGCGCGTTTTTCTTGTCACTTCTTGTAAACCTTTTTCCAGCAGACATTAGTGCCTATTTACCTTAGTAGAACTCATTTCATAATAATATATAACACAATAAAAAGAAAGGGGAAAGTATTACCGCTGAAATGTAAATATTATTTAATTACTGTCATAAAATAACCTAGGTATAGTATGTGTATACTCAGGGCCGTGCCTGGGTATATGGCCGCCTGCGTGCCAGTCTGTATGGCCGCCCCCAGGATAACATTAAAAAAAACTACTTTAATTTTTAATGTTTATTATTATACACAGGGCATCAAACCGGGAAAAAAATCAGTTTTTGGTTAACCGAAATCGAGAACGAAAAAAAATATTGATTTTGTTCCCAAAACCGGTTTCTGAAAAGAAAAACCGGCTAAAAACCGGTTTTATGAGATTTATATGTTTGGATGAAATTTAAGAAAAAAAAAATGCACAAAATAAACATTTTTTTATTTAAAATTTAAACAATTAGGGAAATCTTTCAATCTTTCAATTATCGCGATTGAAAGTGAAATTGCTGAATCTTCACGAAGCAATTATTAAATAAAGTACATATTAAAAGTTAATCCTAC
The DNA here is from genome assembly GCA_927349885.1 of Psylliodes chrysocephalus. Lineage (NCBI taxonomy): Eukaryota > Metazoa > Arthropoda > Insecta > Coleoptera > Chrysomelidae > Psylliodes > Psylliodes chrysocephalus. Next base: position 43,216,122 of record OV651823.1, on the reverse strand, counting down.
GGGATTTTTTACTGACAAAATCGTCAATTGCTTCGTGAATATTTAAAGATTCAGCAATTTCACTTTCAATCGCGATAATTGAAAGATTGCTCATACGTTCTTGCGTCATGGAAGTACGTAGGTAATTTTTTATGATTTTCAATTTAGAAAAACTACGTTCTCCAGACGCAACTGATACAGGCATGGTCAATAATAGTTTTAAGCTTGTAGATACATTTGGAAATGAATTTTGTAAATTGTGTTTGTACAAATACTTTAGGAGTTCTTCGGGTTGTTTCCTATCTTTTATAATTATTTTCAATGAAATTAACTCTTCGTATAATTCTGCTCCGTTTATGTCGCACGATTCGCCATCCTTGAATTTATTATGAAAGTCGAAGCAACTTTTTTTTATGTCGTCCTCTCCTATTTCAACAAATTTATATAAAAATCCGAAAGACTGTTCGAAATTGGATAATGTTTCAAATCGGGTAGTAACAGATGAAATGGCTGTATCCAATATTACATAGAAAAAATTAATTTTGAAATTTTCTTTAGCAGTTAACTGAATATCCTCATCTCCTTCATAGTCAAATTGTTTTCGCTTATGGCGTCGACGTAGATTAATTTCAACAGGAAATTCCGGTTGTATTTCAAGTGATTCACATAATTCATCAGCAATTTTCAAATACTTTATTAAATTTCACCACACGAACACACAACTAAAAGTTTTCAGGAATTAAGCAATTTATTTTTATTCGTTAAATTAAAGACTTTAATAATATCGGATCACACACAGGACACAAATAACGATTTATCCTCGCTAGTCTATAGACTAATACGACTAATAAGACGAATAAGACCGCTTACGCGACGCCGGTCAATTGAAAAAACTATTTCGGCTCGTCGCTCGTGCAATGTTCGAAAAAATTCGGATTCGCTGCATGACTAGGTATATAAATACTACAACGACCTAATCAGTTTTTATACATTTCTTATTTCTGAGAAACTCTTTTTAGATAGATTAGATTAGAGAAACTGTTTTTACTTCGTATCTTAATGAAAACAAACCGATTGTATTTTTGCCCAGTAAACAACTTGTAACGATTTGGCCGCCTCTTAATTTCGGCCGCCTGCGTGCGGTGCACGCAATGAACGCCCGTCAGGCACGGTCCTGTGTATACTGTATAATATATAAAGTAGTAGAAAAAGTAGCAATTTAATCATTTATTTAAATGAGGAATAATAATTGAGGTTCCCTGTGAAATACTATTTAGTATCGAGTCCTATCTAAACTCGATTTTGGTTAATCCAATTGAAATAATTTAATGATCGATAAACAGAATAATCGATTGTAATTTAAAGTTTATAATTACAGTTTTTTGACGATGTAAAATTTTGGGTTAAAACAAATTAAGTAAAAAAATATGGATTTAAGCTCACACTGGTTTTTTTTTTCTCAAAAACACCATATTTATTTAACAAAGTTCATGTCACGAAACAGTGTATGAATACTTAGCAGAACAAAAATAATTTATATAAGTTAAAATAAAGATTTTTTCCTCTTGCTTCTTTAATTAAATGAGTCCTAGTCTAATAGTAAAATATTGTGTGTGGTCAAGACTATAATGACCTAGTAATCGTGCTTTCGCTGACGATTGTTGTCTAGATATTTTGTTCATAAATTCCTCTTTAGTATAAAAAGAGTACTATTTCACTAAATTTATTTTATGCAAAGAGGCTATGCTTATTCAATTCATTATTTTTTATTTTCTTTAAAACTAAATTTTGAAATTATTTTTTGCTTAAAAAAGCCTAACAAAGACAAGAAAAAAATTCGAAAATAGCGGTTTATTTTTATTCTTTTATTACGACATGTTTATATTATAAATATTATATTGTCAACAATTTGTTATTTTTTAAATAAACCATATGTTAAGACTATTGTTTTACAAATGTTTTCTCTTAAAATACTTAATGTTAAGAGTGAGATTATAGGCCCTTTTGACTGACCCTTAAGCCCACTCTTAGCGGTAACTACGCGTTGTATAGAGGGACCCAATTTGTATTTAAATTGGCCTCTAGACAACACACGGCTAGGGGGTTAGGTTCAGATGGAACCTTAACTTTTCCTAAATCAAAGAAGATTGAAACAAGCGTAAAACAAATAACTGTGGTTAATTTAAACAAATAAAAAAACAATTTATATTGCTTTCGCAATCACTTAGCCTCTGCGGACTACACAATAATTAGATATAATTCCTTAAAACTATTTACTTACATGAACATATTTTAATCCTTTAGGATGCAGGCTGAGGCACAGGTTACTTTTCCCACTGTGTGGCTTTACAAAAAAACTAATCGCAATTTCGCGTGACCGACCCGTGATTCTAACTTCAGACACCAAAAAAAAGGAATCTTCTTTATTCAAAATTAACTCGACCGATCGTCAACGTAGGCGAAAAGGAACTCCCTTGATCTTTTTGACCATGTAGTTTAATATTATGATTTAATAAAACCTTGTCCAACTACGCGTTTTATTATTTTATTGAATCTTTGTTTCGCGCGCCTGGCCTTGGATAAAACTTTACAAATCATAACATACTTATTTACAGGGTGTTATATTTATTCGTAACAATATTGTTTCAGTTTATATTAAACCGTCATCTAAACTTACAGTAAATCAATTTGTAACTTTTTTTAATAACATACCAATGCCACGTATTGTTGGTGGGGATTTCAATGCTCATCATCAAGCATTTGGCTCAGAAGCAGAAGATACCGAAGGTAAAAATTTACTAGAGACATTAAATATATCTGGTCTAGTTTTTCTAAATACAGGAGAGTCAACTCTCATCACAAAACCAGGACAAAGAAATAGTGCGATAGATATCACCTTTTGCTCTCAAAATGTCAGCCATCTTTTTGACTGGGAAGTAATTCAAGACCCACATGGATCAAATCATTTACCGATCCTTTTAAAGTGTTCTGTAGAATCTACGGGATTAATCCCAAAGTCCCATAAAATTTGGAATATAAATAAAGCAAACTGGTCGGTCTTTAGTAATTACCTAGATGATCCAAGAAAGCAAACTGTAAACGATAGTTACGATAAGCTAATTTCTGATATAAATGAAGCAGCCAGTATAGCCATTCCAAAGTACAGTTCAAATAGGGCATACAAACCAGAAAAATGCAAACCGTGGTGGACTGAAGAATGTAATAGGGCAGTTAATAAAAGAAAACTACTTTTCAGAATATTCAAAGAAAATCCCAACGTAAGAAACCTTTATAATTACCAGAACCAAGATGCAGTCGTAAAACAAGTAACTAATCAGGCGAAAAGGAAAAGCTGGCGGGAGTACTGTAGTAGTTTAAATAAAAATACACCTATGAAAGAGGTCTGGTCAAAATTAAATAGATTCAAAAATCGAAAACAAACAAATAAGATTGTAATGGAATGGGGCGATTGGGCAGAAGATTTTCACAATAAAATAGCTCCCAATTGGGCTATTGAAAAACCTATGGAAATCCCAATTAATTCTAGGAATAATCATATTCTCAGTAGTCCTTTTTCAATACAAGAACTAAATCGAGCGTTAAAGAAAAATAATAACACTTCCCCAGGAATAGATAATATCCACTACCCGATGTTGTCAAACCTCCCTGCGATAACTAAACAACGCCTTTTAAATATATTAAATGACATCTGGACAAATAAAGCAAAAATCCCTGAAGTTTGGAGCAAATACCTTATAATCCCAATACACAAACCTGGGAAACCAATTGATTCTGCAGAATCATATAGACCTATCTCACTAGCGTCCTGTATCTTAAAAACTTGTGAGAAAACAATTAAAAATAGATTAGAACATTGGTTGGAAAACCAGCAATTACTACCAACATTCCAGTACGGTTTTAGAAGAGGACGTTCAACTATAGAAGCAAGTGCCATATTTATTTCCGATGTTCAGGAGGCATTTACTGTAAATAATTCAATTTCAGCATTATTTTTGGATATAAAAGGGCCATATGATGCATTTAATTTGCGTATTTTGGCCGGGAAACTTCTAACAATAGGTATTCCTGAGAGAATAACGACTAACATCATCATGTGGTTGCCGTTCAGAGCACCGCGTGAATAATCATATTTATCAGTAGGCGAAAATTTTCGTTTCTCATCAATTGGTTATTAAGATACAAGGGGACTCCGACAATTTTGCTTGCATTTGATTACCGTCATATTTGGATTGTTTTTAAGTGTATTAATTTATTTTCATACATTTTCCGTATACTGGGCGTTTCACACTTCCCAGTCCGATTAGCCTCCTGAGCTAATAAACCATAAATAATTTTCAATAATAATAATAATTTATTTTCCATAGATATTTCCCTACGTTTTAATAATTTATTTTTATTAAATTTTCCGAATATAGGGATCCGTCAATATTTAAATAATTTTCAACTTTAATAATTTATTTTTATTAAATTTTCCGAATATAGGGATCCGTCAATATTTAAATAATTTCCAACTTTAATAATTTATTTTATTAAATTTTCCAAATACTGGTATCCGTCAATATTTAAATACTTTTCAATTTTAACAATTTATTTTTAAAGAATAGATTTTCCGAATGCAGGGAGCCGTTCAAATATAATTGCCGTTGTATTTATTTTTTTGTAAATATATATTTTAGTAACTATTCCTGTGTTTCTCTTATTACTGGTTCTTAACCGTTCTCTTTCAGGGTACCGTAGGGTACGAGGTGTAAAGGAGATAAGTGTTTTATTTTTATTTATTCTAGTATAGTGGCTACCTAGCAGTGACCGCCTGGAATATTTTAACTTCCACTGAGTTCACCTTGAGTACACTTGGGTGTCCCTAATAGCACAGTATTGTTTCACGAACGTCCCAGAAACATGCACTTGGGACATTAGAAACGTCTCTGTCATGTTTCTTATTTTTCCTCAAACGTACCTGGGATGTTTCTGGCAATGACCATGTCATCATTTGTAACGTATTAGAGACGTTTCACAGAGACGTTTGTGGAACATCCTGCGATGTTGCTCAAACGTCCTATGCAAATATTTATACCACTGCAGGAACGTTTCAGAAATGACTTAAACGTTTTTTTAGTAGGATAATAAAATCTATTATTTCTTTTCATAAATTTATTAAAAAAAAAAAAAAATTGACAAAAAAATTAATTGTTATTTATTATGCTTTGATTCATTGCGTCTATTTCTTTCCGGAGCCTTCTACAACCAGGCATCTATTTTAATTTCTATTTCTTTTTTGTTTACCAATTTACCGAATCTGAAAATGTTTTAATTAAATGACAATATAAACAATTGATATTAAGTTAAAATAATTACCCATAATGGCTTTAGCTATTTTTAACTTGGCGACTTCCTTTTTTCCAGTGCATGAAAAAACTTACACAACTCGTACCTTGAGGGGAGCTATGCATCTTCTGATAAATTCACACACAATATTGCTACCGTGAATTTCAAAATACAATACCTAAATAGACTAGAATGTATAAAAGCCATATTTTGTTAAAGGAAATTAAGTTACCTTCTTCATTTTGGCTTGAATAGCTTGTACGTATAACGATTGTTTCTACATTTGCAAGGCCTGATCAAACTTCGAATTGAAAGTGATTTTTCATGTAGCTTTACCCTCAGAAATTCACAAACTATACACTTCAATTCGGCCTCCTATTATCACTTTTAGTTTATTTAAAAGTTTATAGAGAAGTTGTTTATTATTTTTAAACTCATCCAAACTTTATTACAAGCGAGGCCAAACACCATTTTATTTTCAACTGTCAACATTCATGAAATATCTGTCATATGTCAATTGTCATTGGATCTATTATACGGTAGGCGTGTTCCGTTATAACTCCACGAGCAAATCAAATATGAGGTCTATTTCTTTTTATCTAAAATATCGTTCCATCCATACAATTTGTATAAATGAAACGACATTTTCATAAGTACTGTAGCTCAGTGCTACACTTTAAATGCAAAGAAATAGATTCCATCACGAGGGCTTCTGTCAATAGTGTATTTTTTTAGCTCGCGGAGGATTAACCGAACTCTCCTGCTGAATTAGAAGGAAGGATATATTCATCTCTGTCGTATTTGCTTTGCACTCTTTTATGAAGGAAATAATAAGATAAATTTGACTTGTAGCAGTTGTCTTGTGAAATAAAAATATTGTTCAAAATGTTCAAATTTAATATTGGAGTTTGATATTATTGTAGATTTCAGGTGATTGCACTAATTTTATAATTTCAAAATAATATTTAGAACGAAAATAAAATACCTGTACATTAATACGATGTTTCTAAAATGTTCTTGAGAAATCATTCCAGAAACGTTTCTTTAGAGACATCGTAGGGACGTACCATTTATGTCAGAAACATAGAAGGAACCTAAATGGGATGTTCCTGGCAGATCGGTGTTATTAGGGGTACCACAGGGTCGCAGAGCAAACTGCGATACCAAAACTGGCGCCTGAGCAACCCCTATTCGGGAATTACATTCATAGTGCCACACAGATTTGCTGTAGGTGAACCAGGAGCCTGTCACACTGGGTTTGATTTTTAGGGAATCCCAAAAGTTCAATTGAGAGAGATGGATGATAGGCATCCTCATTTACCAATGGTATACAGTCACGATTTACAGAACAGTTTATGCTGCTTACTACTAGGTCTAACAATTTATCATAAGTACTTAAAATTGTATTGTTTAAAATGTAGTACGGCCAAGAAATTTAAGATTGTGCGAGTTTTTCTATCTTCTAGATTGTTCTCAGTAAAATTTGCACAATTAAAGTCTCCTAATAACAAAACTATATTATTGGTGAATACATTCCATCTTTCAACGGCCTCTAGAAAATTATCAAATTCTTCCAGAGACAAAGATGGTGGAATATAAAGTATTGCTAAATAAAAAGAACGGAAAGATACGGAACACTTACAAACCAAGAAATCAATTTTTGGAAAATTTTCTTCAAATTGAAAAATATCAACAATTTCGGAATTTATACATATATCTATAGCGATTAATACACCTCCCTCCACGCGTGATATCTAGCTGATCGAGTTTTCGATCTCTGCGAAAAACTTTATAGTTATCAAGAAAGAGTTCACATGAATTAACATCTGGCTTCAGCCATGTTTCGCTAAGAGCAATAACATTATATTGACAAACACTCACATTCGAAGAAAAAGTATCTATCTTGCTATTCAGTCCTCTGACGTTTTGGTAGTAAGTAGAAATTTGGTTTATCGTACTGTTGGGCTCATTCAGTTTAACGAAACAACTCTTGGCATGCCATTAAAATATTTTATTTTGCAATTTGTTTCACCAGAATTAACTTTGTTAGTCAATTCTTTTTTTATTGTTTTGTAATATTCAATTTGTCTTTTTGTACGATCCTCTGAAATGCTTATATTTTTATATTCCAACTTAGGGGCCTATTCAGTAACTCTGAACGAAGTCGTTAATAGACGATAATCGTTCACAGACGACTCTTCTTATTCAGTAGACAACGATTGTCGTTGAAAATAGACAAATATGGTTGTAAAATTGTCGTTCATCAACGATAGCCAAAGAGCTGTCGTTAATAATATGAAGTGTCGTTATAGTGATTTTTGCATTCCCTCTCATTTTTCATTGTGAATCAGGATGTGTTCTAAATAATAAAAGCACTTTTTTACAAATTTTACATCTAAATTGCCATCTAATACCTAATACAGCAAGTACAATTTGTAAGGAATTTTTTTCTAATTTATTTAATTATTTTAAAAATAAATCCGATTCAAAGTTAGGATTGCCCATTCAACCATTTACTATTGGATTCCTATTAACAGTGCTGTTCCTAAAGTAGCACTGCGAAACAGTAACAAAACCTATATCACGGAAGTACCTATAATACTTCTCCGTAACTTACACAAATTTGGTCTGTCTTTCAAATACAATAAAAAATACAACTTGTATTGTTCTCGAGTTGTTTTTTGTATTCTTTTGGAATTGTTCTCAGTTTTTTTTTTTAATATATCCATACTCATTTAAATAAACCCTACATACAATACGACCAGCAAAAATAGCCCGCGAGAAACAGAATTCCTACGAATCGAGAATCGACCCCCTGATCGTGTTGTAGGTTAAGAACAATAATTAATATATTCTGAAAAACAAATTAATATATCTACTGGTAGAATTTTTATTTTACGTACCAAAAAAATCTCAAATATACCGAGTGTTTAAATTAAAGGGTTACAGTTAAATACCTCCTTTTATAAAAAAAAACAAAGTTTTATAGTTTTTTTGGGTGTTACTCAATAAGTAGAAATCCAATAAAAAAATGTTTCCTTTAGAAGTTTCTTATTATTTTATGAAAAAATTGGGTTCCAATTAAAAAAAAAAATCCACCTCGATATGGCCATATTATGGTCAGCTATAAAAAAATTAATTTAGCCAAAATGTTTCCCCTAAAAAACTATAAAACTTTTGTCTGATACTTTTTTTATAAAATGAATATTTTCGGCGATATTTAACTGTTTAAAACTTTAATTTAAACACCCGGTACAATCATCAACATACGTTCTTTTATCACAAAACACTAAATTATAATACCAACTTACTAGAAATCATCGTTCAGATTTGGTAACTAGAAACAACGTAACGACTTTGTTATTGAATAGAGTTTCAAAAATTATCGTTATAAAAGTCGTTGGTTGAACTGTCGTTAGCTTAACGATGTCGTCCATAAACGATAAATTACTGAATAGGGCCCTTAGTTTTCAGTCGTTTGGAATTCCTCAAAACTTTCCTAGCTACATTATCATTTTCAAGAATTACCTTATTATCGGTGCTATTCTTGAGCGTTCGAAATTTTCAAGGTTACTCGCGATTTATTATATTTCGAACGAAATCCTAAAATTGGTATTCTTGACCATTCGCACCAAAGTCGACTATTCGTGAAAAACAACGAGTGGCATTTTGCGTGTGTCAATTGTCGAATCGTTCGAGAATATCGAGAAGAAATCAACACGCATGCGTTTAAACAACAAACATTTGTTTTGATTTTTATTTAAGTTAAATATTAAATTGTTTTTGTTCTTTGAATTTCTTTCTCTAGTTCTGAAAATATCTATAATGGATGATTTACAACATATGTTCAACATTGAAAATCTTGAAGATGCTGAAGAACCACCACACCCTCCTAATAGGTTTAATAATATTAATCCATTTGATGTGTTGAGTGAACATCAATTTATTCAGGTGTTCAGATTATCCAAGGACTAAGGGCCCTATTCAGTAATTTATCGTTTATGAACGACATCGTTAAGCTAACGACAGTTCAACCAACGACTTTTATAACGATAATTTTTGAAACTCTATTCAATAACAAAGTCGTTACGTTGTTTCTAGTTACCAAATCTGAACGATGATTTCTAGTAAGTTGGTATTATAATTTAGTGTTTTGTGATAAAAGAACGTATGTTGATGATTGTACCGGGTGTTTAAATTAAAGTTTTACAGTTAAATATCGCCGAAAATATTCATTTTATAAAAAAAAGTATCAGACAAAAGTTTTATAGTTTTTTAGGGGAAACATTTTGGCTAAATTAATTTTTTTATAGCTGACCATAATATGGCCATATCGAGGTGGATTTTTTTTTTTTAATTGGAACCCAATTTTTTCATAAAATAATAAGAAACTTCTAAAGGAAACATTTTTTTATTGGATTTCTACTTATTGAGTAACACCCAAAAAAACTATAAAACTTTGTTTTTTTTTATAAAAGGAGGTATTTAACTGTAACCCTTTAATTTAAACACTCGGTATATTTGAGATTTTTTTGGAACGTAAAATAAAAATTCTACCAGTAGATATATTCATTTGTTTTTCAGAATATATTAATTATTGTTCTTAACCTACAACACGATCAGGGTGTCGATTTTCGATTCGTAGGAATTCTGTTTCTCGCGGGCCATTTTCGAGCCATTTTTGCTGGTCGTATTGTATGTAGGGTTTATTTAAATGAGTAGGGATATATTAAAAAAAACTGAGAACTATTCCAAAAAAATACAAAAAAAACAACTCGAGAACAGTACAAGTTGTATATATTGGATTTGAAAGAGAAACCAAATTTGATACTATCAATCCTTTTTCCTGATTATCTTTTCTGTTGTCATCGGCTTCGACAACTCAGGCCATTAGCCTCGTTTTCTGTGTAGGTTACGGAGAAGTATTATTATAATAGGTACTTCCATAATATAGGTTTTGTTACTGTTTCGCAGTGCTACTTTAAGAACAGCACTGTTAATAAAAATCCAATAGTAAATGGTCGAATGGGCAATCCTAACTTTGAATCAGATTTATTTTTAAAATAATTAAATAAATTAGAAAAAATTCCTTACAAATTGTACTTGCTGTATTAGGTAGACGGCAATTTAGTTGTAAAATTTGTAAAAAAAGTGCTTTTATTATTTAGAACACATCCTGATTCACAATGAAAAATGAGAGGGAATGCAAAAATCCCTATAACGACACTCCATATTATTAACGACAGCTCTGTGGCTATCGTTGATGAACGACAATTTTATAACCATATTGGTCTATTTTCAACGACAATCGTTGTCTACTGAATAAGAAAAGTCGTCTGTGAACGATTATCGTCTATTAACGACGTCGTTCAGAGTTACTGAATAGGTCCCTTAGTAAGGTATCTCATTGAATTGTTGACACCTTACATGAGGCCTCAAAATAGAATAACAGACTTATCAATCTCAACCAAAGTAGATTAAACATGATATTGTTTAATATTATATTAATAAAGTACCCAATCATTCTAGGTTTTAGTTGCACTAAGATTTTTTGCCTCAGGGGGGTTCCAAATGGATATTGCTAGAAATTTATTTGTGTCAGTTTCCCAACCATCAGCGTCCAGATGTATAGGGACCGTGCGTCATGACTTTAACGCTAACTGGTGAAAAAAATTTGAACTTTATGGGGGTATTTATTAATATTTTATATGGCATTTATTGTTTAATAATTATTAATTAAATAAAGTCGAATTATTTTCGTAATATCATTATCGAAAAAACTTGTTGCATCCGTGGATGTACGAACACATTACATTGGAAACCTGGATTTCATTCAATAGTAAAGAAATTTTATAAATTTCCACAGAACAGAATTAGTGTCTCACATATAATGATATACATAATTACATAGATTGCTTATCCATATGTAAATCAGACGATAAAAAGCGTATTACACTGGGCAAAGTTTTTTTTTATCTAGCTTGTATCAATTTTGAGCACTTAGTTGTAAAGAAATCATTTACAGAACTGGTTTAGAAATTAGAATCTTTAGTGTTTTCTTGTCATTAAGATATTTACATATTTAAATGAACATTTTATATAAAAATAATTTTACAGATAATTAATGGTTTATTCTGTTGATTAAAACTAATGTAGAATGTTACTATGAAATAAGTAATGTCCAATTTGACAAAAATATCATAGCCCTCTTTACAATTTATTAACTATATATTTCTCATTTATTACTAAAATAAACAAATCATAAATAATACATTGCAAGTACTATCAAAAGAGATTGCAATAAACTATTAAAAATCTAGTGACATTACCATTAAACATTATTCAGAATAATAGATGTGTCCAATTACAACTCTTACCAAAGTTGTTTATATCTCATATCAAAGTTGTTTACATTTCCTTTTCAAGATTGTATTACATATTGCAATTATGTATTTTATGTAGTGTTATTTCTGAAATGAGAGTAGTCTAAAATTATTTATATCCATCTGTTTTAAAAATTGTTTAGATCTCTTAATATTATTTAACTACATAGAAACTCAACTTTCCAAATAAATAATAACGTGTCTTGAAGTAAAACTTTAATTATTTTCTTTATCTAAAGATTAAAATGCTGAAATTTTATATTAAAACACATTTGGGCTAGAACGGCTCTATTTAGTGAGCACTAGGAAAGGCATATTGCAACCCGCTTCTCGTAATTTTTTATAGATGGGTGAGCAATCTATAATATGTATATCATTGGGCGTCTCCTAAACGTCAGTGGATGAATGACATTTCGACTAACATAAAGCAAAAAAGAATTATTATTATTCCCAATCTTTTTTATTAATTTACATTTTTTAATGTTATTGTAATACTTCTAAATTCAGTGTTACTAAATACCGATATTTTGACATTGGATACACTTGTTTAAGGTACAACTTTACAATTTATTGTCACTTAAGCCATTTAAATCTTTTTGCTTAAAATGTATATACATGTCCAGATTTTAATAATGTTTTACATTTTATATCATTTTGACCATGTACTCGATTGTTTGGTATGGGCCGGTATCTATATTTAACTATATTTAATATTTTAAAAAATATCCATTATTATTTACTTGCAATGTTTACCCCATTTAATTCTAAAATTAAACACTAGAGAGGGCTAACTTCGGCAGTAGTGCTGCCTCTATATTTCACGCACGGTCCCTATACCTAAATGTAGATGTAATTTTTAATCAGTGGGTGAAATTTCCAAGAAACTTTGAAGAGCTTAATTCAATAAGGCAAAAGTAAGCAGGAATATACTTGATATTTTATAACTAGAGTACAATTTATACATAAAATTTTTTTTTAGGTTTTATGAAAACCATAATTTTCCAGGTGTAATAGGCTGTATATTGATTGCACTCATGTTGCAATACATACCCCAAAAATAAATTATGAACATCCCGAACATGTATATATATATATATATATATATATATATATATATATATATATATATATATAGAAAAAAAGGGGTTATTGGGAAATACCGCAAAAAAAAAAGAGAGAAAAAAGCCTGAAGGGCAAACCGTAGACACGTGTTTCTGACTATTGGTCTTCATCAGTACGGTGCAGCCAAGTTCAAGACAGAATGGAACTAGCGATTCCATCGCTAGTTCCATTCTGTCTTGAACTTGGCTGCACCGTACTGATGAAGACCAATAGTCAGAAACACGTGTCTACGGTTTGCCCTTCAGGCTTTTTTCTCTCTTTTTTTTTTGCGGTATTTCCCAATAACCCCTTTTTTCTGTTAATTCTTCACCGCACTAAACCTTTTCATATATATATATATATATATATATATATATATATATATATATATATATATATATATATATATATATATATATATATATATTGTGATGGTAATGAATCATTAAAAATAGAAAATAAAGTTTTACTCAATATAAAATATATCTTGGTGAATAATAAATTTAAAAAGATCACCCTGTACAGCAAAATTCAAGTTGGAAAGGAGATGTCAAATTAATAAGAAAAGTCAGAGTGGATATTCTGAAAAAAAAAAAAGGGTAAAAAAAAATATCCTACGGGAACCAATTTTATGTTTAATAGGGCTCAAAAATAACCTAGAGCCACATTACATTTTAATAAAAGATTAAGATTTAAATAGAAAAATAAAAGTAGACAAGTTGTATCATATCAATTGTAAAGTAAAAATAAGTAAAGATGTATGGTAAATATTATAAAAGAACATGGTGCAAGCTGAATCCCCAAACTAGAGACTCCAATGAATAAGATTCTGGATTTATATCTGGATAGAAGAAAAGACATTTACGTGTGAGTAAATAATTTTGTTGTAGTGTAAGATATCATAATAGACAATTTGTTATTGATATTCTAACTATATTTACTTCTGAACTTGATGCCGGACAGTTAAAATATTAGAAATTATTAAATGATTTAGAATAGGTACATTTTGAAAACTGAAACGTCAAAATTTTTTTTAATGTCACATTGAAACTTATCAAGGTAGATTATTAAATTATAGAAGTGTAAATAATTATATTGTAGAAATAAAATCTACAGGAATTTATTTGTTAAATTGTTTACAACAGTAATTAGTAAGTGTGTATGTATGGTGAGGAATGTATGGTTAGATTAAGTTAGTAGACGCTTAGCAATTTTAAATTTTGTTACAATTTACTAGTAATAAATTGAAAATTTGTATTTACAATTTGTCTATTTAAAAAAAAAATTAATTTTACAGGGTGATACAATTAACAATAAATATTCACACATAATATTAACTAACTATATAAATTACAAGTAAGGTAGTTTACTGTTGGAATTGTTGTTGCTACTATTTAATAAATAAACTAAATAAACTAAATAAACTAAATAAACTAAATAAACTAAATAAACTAAACTAAATAAACTAAATAAACTAAATAAACTAAATAAACTAAATAAACTGAATAAACTAAATAAACTAAATAAACTAAATAAACTAAATAAACTAAATAAACTAAATAAACTAAATAAACTAAATAAACTGAATAAACTAAATAAACTAAATAAACTAAATAAACTAAATAAACTAAATAAACTAAATAAACTAAATAAACTAAATAAACTAAATAAACTAAATAAACTAAATAAACTAAATAAACTAAATAAACTAAATAAACTAAATAAACTAAATAAACTAAATAAACTAAATAAACTAAATAAACTAAATAAACTAAATAAACTAAATAAACTAAATAAACTAAATAAACTAAATAAACTAAATAAACTAAATAAACTAAATAAACTAAATAAACTAAATAAACTAAATAAACTAAATAAACTAAATAAACTAAATAAACTAAATAAACTAAATAAACTAAATAAACTAAATAAACTAAATAAACTAAATAAACTAAATAAACTAAATAAACTAAATAAACTAAATAAACTAAATAAACTAAATAAACTAAATAAACTAAATAAACTAAATAAACTAAATAAACTAAATAAACTAAATAAATTAAATAAACTAAATAAACTAAACTAAATAAACTAAATAAATTAAATAAACTAAATAAAAGAAATTTAATAAATAAATAATTAAAAAAAAAAAAACATTAAATTAAGTTTATAAAATATTTTATTTCTGGAACCGACACCATTGAGAAAAAAGAGAATCTGCTCTATAAAATTGATAAAATATTTAAAAATATAAGTTAGCCAAGGTAAGTTGAGATGTGTTGTATCTTTTTTAATTTTTTTTTGGTTATGAATATCATAACAAATGGCGCCCAACGTGGGGCACTTTACTGTCAAACTGACAACAAGGAGCGAAATATGTCAAACTGACAACGTGGCGAAATTTGTCAAACTGATCTCCTGGCACTAAAGTTGTTAAACTGACAGTGTGGTAATAAAACGTTAAAGTGTAACAGTGACAAGGGTTATAAAAGTACAGTGTTAATAAATAAATAAAAAAAAATATATATATATTATTTAAAATGGCCGAAAAGATGGAATTGAGAGGAGGAAAGAGGATTGGACAGTCAGAAAAAGAAAAGATAAGAGAAGATGAAGGACATGGAGATATAGAAGAACTACAAGTACAAAATGTAGAAGAAATAAACAGAGGGAATGAAAATAATGAAACACAAATGGGAAATGATAAAGATGAACAAGAAGGAGAAGGGGGAACATGTAATAAAAGAGAAAAAGAAACTGCTGCAACTGAAAAGAAAACAGAGGTAACAGAAGAAAGAAGTATGCAAGAAATGTTAAGAGTAATAATGGGACAGATGAATAAAATAGAAGAAATAAAACAAGATATAAATAAAATAGAAGCAAATAGAAAACAAGACAGAGAAGAAATAAAACAAGATTTAAATAAAATGGAAGAAAATAGAAAACAATACAAAGAAGAAATAAAACAAGTAATAAAACAATACATCAATAAAATGGAAGAAAATAGAAAACAAGACAAAGAAGAAATAAAACAAGACATTAATAGAATGGTTAATAAGATGGATACTATGGAACAGAATTTGATCAAAAGTATAGAAGATAAAGAAGAAATGAAGAAGATAATAGAAGTAATTGGTAAAGAGGACCATAAAAAAACCAAAACAGTAACAGAGGTAGAAAAGGTGCCAGAAAAAGAAATTAGGAAATTAATAGAGACAGAAGTTGAAGAAAAAATATATCAAATAGAAGAGGATGAAAAATATAAAGAAGATATAATAAAAGTTAAAAATTATATTCAAGATAAACATGTAAGAAAAGAAAAGATGAGAGAAGAAATTAAAGAAGTCTTACCAACAGTACCAAATATAGAAAAAGAAATTAAGAATGAAATAGAGTTCACAACAGAAAATATTCTAATAAAATATGAGAAATATAAAATAGAAAGGATAATATTAGAAAATAAAATGGGAATAAGAATTATTAAAAATAAAAGAAGGAATAAAAATAGCAAAAAGTTTATTGATAAATTATGGAAAAAAGTAAGAAGAAATGGAAAAAAAATAAAAATTTTTAATAAAAGGAAAATCAAAAGAATTGTAAGAAGATTAAGAAAAAAAATTAAAAATAGAAATTTATCTGAAAAGGAAAAGACGAGGAATAAATTTAAAGAAAAACTGAAATGGTAAAAAAAAAGACAACGAAAAAGGAACATGTGACCAGGACAGGAAAAGGAAAATGAGCATAGGAAACTTGAATTAAAATTAGTAAATATTTCAAATTAATGGATTGATGAAAGAATAGATTAATGAACTTAAAAGTAATAAATTATAGAATTTATTATTAGTGGAATAAAAAGTGAAGAATAAATAAATAAAATAAAAGACGATAAAAAAATAATGAATAGAATAAGAAGTTGAAAAATAAATACAGATGTCATTTAAGAAGTATTATTAGTATTAAAAAAAAAGGAGGATTTATCATTTAAAAAAATTTAAGCAAGTAAATAATAATGTAGACATAATAATGAAAAGTTAAAACAAAGAAGATGGGAAGGAAATTTGTGTATAAGAAAAATAGTACAATGGAACAAAGACTGGCATGAAATAATGGTGAGAAGAATATGAATAGTTAATGGTTTTATATTAGGAGAATGTATGAGTTGTATGATAAAATAATAATAAACATAATAAATAATGCGGTATATTGATTTTAATGTATAATGATGAAATATAATGTTTATGAATATGAAATAGTATATGAATAATAAATAATATATAAATAATTATGTGATGTATATGAGAAAATGAAAATAAAATAAAAAATGGAAAGAAGAATTAAAATGGAAAAGTATGGAATATTATGAAATAAAAAAAAAAAAAGTGGAATAAGAACAGTATACACAAAATAAATAAAAAAAGCAATTATGTCTACAGGAAACGAAACAATATAATAAGAATAGATTATAAGAAGATATAAATGAAGAAATACAAAACTATGTGAAATGATAAATGAAAAAGTGAACTTAACTCAAAATACTAATAATAATATTAATAGACAAAATAATAACAATAAGAAACACAGTAGCAAAAGATGTAATAATTATAGTAATAGGAATTATTCTAATAACAACAGTAATAACATCAATGATAATAATAACAACCATAGTAATTATAACACGAGAAATTTCAACAATAATAACAGAAATCATTATATACAAAATAATAATAATAATAATAATAATAATAATAATAATAATAATAATAATAATAATAATAATAATAATAATAATAATAATAATAATAATAATAATAATAATAATAATAATAATAATAATAATAATAATAATAATAATAATAATAATAATAATAATAATAATAATAATAATAATAATAATAATAATAATAATAATAATAATAATAATAATAATAATAATAATAATAATAATAATAATAATAATAATAATAATAATAATAATAATAATAATAATAATAATAATAATAATAATAATAGCAATACTATTTGTTATGAAAGAGGAAAAAGATCTCTGGTAACATTTTTGAACAAATGACTTTAAAAAAATACATATAAAAAATTATAAATTGATATTAGGAAGTAGTTTTCATATAAAAAAAATTTTAAATTTTCATTTGAAATTTTACCAAACAATTTGGAAAATTCCAAATGTAAATTTGGGAACTTGTGATGGTAATGAATCATTAAAAATAGAAAATAAAGTTTTACTCAATATAAAATATATCTTGGTGAATAATAAATTTAAAAAGATCACCCTGTACAGCAAAATTCAAGTTGGAAAGGAGATGTCAAATTAATAAGAAAAGTCAGAGTGGATATTCTGAAAAAAAAAAAAGGGTAAAAAAAAATATCCTACGGGAACCAATTTTATGTTTAATAGGGCTCAAAAATAACCTAGAGCCACATTACATTTTAATAAAAGATTAAGATTTAAATAGAAAAATAAAAGTAGACAAGTTGTATCATATCAATTGTAAAGTAAAAATAAGTAAAGATGTATGGTAAATATTATAAAAGAACATGGTGCAAGCTGAATCCCCAAACTAGAGACTCCAATGAATAAGATTCTGGATTTATATCTGGATAGAAGAAAAGACATTTACGTGTGAGTAAATAATTTTGTTGTAGTGTAAGATATCATAATAGACAATTTGTTATTGATATTCTAACTATATTTACTTCTGAACTTGATGCCGGACAGTTAAAATATTAGAAATTATTAAATGATTTAGAATAGGTACATTTTGAAAACTGAAACGTCAAAATTTTTTTTAATGTCACATTGAAACTTATCAAGGTAGATTATTAAATTATAGAAGTGTAAATAATTATATTGTAGAAATAAAATCTACAGGAATTTATTTGTTAAATTGTTTACAACAGTAATTAGTAAGTGTGTATGTATGGTGAGGAATGTATGGTTAGATTAAGTTAGTAGACGCTTAGCAATTTTAAATTTTGTTACAATTTACTAGTAATAAATTGAAAATTTGTATTTACAATTTGTCTATTTAAAAAAAAAATTAATTTTACAGGGTGATACAATTAACAATAAATATTCACACATAATATTAACTAACTATATAAATTACATATATATATATATATATATATCGAAAAGGATATCACTCTATAAATGTTCAGCTGATTTGTGATAGCAGAATAAAAATCATAAATGTGCTTGCACGTTACCCAGGAAGTACACATGATGCATATATTTGGAGAAATTCAAATGTATTACAGCTTATGAGAAACTTACATACTCAAGGACATGTTGGATATTACTTGGGGCTCGATTCTCGAGATCATTGGAAATTTTTCCCATGGAAAAATATTCCAATACTTATATTCCCATGGAAATAGGTTATGCAATTCTCGAACGTGTCGGAATAGACATTCCCATGGAAATAGTAGTTTCACGTATGTCTGATATTAAGTTCACGAATATTTCGAAACAACCAATAACATTAAAGATATTTTAAAATTTACTGTTGGCAATATTTGTTGTGGTTTTTGGGTATCTGATTACCTGCCGAGCCTCCGCGCTGGAGCAGGTGCCGTGCCGAGCAATCGCTATCATGATCGAGGAATAAGTGAAAATATTCGATTACGTATAATAATTAAAACTTGTCGAGTTATTCTTAGTTTTTCTTTTCTCATGTTGAAAAAAGAAAAGGTAGCTTTTGTATGGAAGAGCAACGAAAGTTTTGAGAAACTAAGGACCGATTCCACCTCCACCGTTGTGTTAAACGAAGTTTAACCCTTTAGCAGGCAGTGGTTGGTATTTAAACCACTTAATTTTTCTGCTTGTACGATTTAGCGCGCAGTCTGAATTTAGACAAGATCTCTGCTAGACACTTACCGGTAACGTTTTCAGGCGAAATATCAACCCGTAATAAAATTTGGCGCGCTATTTAGTGCACGTCCCAGCTTCGTCCCTAACAAGTGGTCGAATATCTGCCTCTGTACGCATACAGTTAGTTATTATTTGTTTATTTAGTTGTGTATTGAAGTACTGATTTACTGTTTTTTTATTTTAAAAATAAATGTTTATATTCATTATTTTTTTTTATTTATTTTGAAAAACTGTACTGGTCGATATTTTGAGTACGATTCGAGCCCAAAGTGTGCCATCCTGAACGTGCGCTGGTCGAAAAATCGACCATCTTCTACAACTCAAAGTTCAAACTTGTAATTTTTTTAAGACACAGTAATATACTTAGTTTTACTTATATAACCCACATATCGTTATTTTTTGAAAACCTGGCAAAAAATAGTTTTGCGCGTTACAGGGTTAAAGTGACATTTTTTCATTAACAATGTCATTTTAATCTCCGTTTAACACAACGGTGGAATCGGCCCTGAGAAATTCTTTCATTAACGAAAATAATAAAATTTTCGAAAAGGTCTTAATAAATTTACTACACTCAATTTGTGTTATTTGCCAGTCCCTTAGCAGCTCCCACAATTTCTAAATGATTTAGGAAAATCAGTTTATACAGTTTCTCAGTGAAAGAGAATTAAAAATAATATACCTACATAAATAAAATAATATCAATCTATAAATACGCCAAAAAAATGTTTTAACTACAATTTCACCAAAAATCCAAAATATCCAATAATCTTTCTTAGACTTTCGCGTGGTCTTTCGTCAAATTTTCGACTTTAATGCGCAAACTCTAGTACAATTCCCATTGGAAAACACAATTTCCAATGCTCGTAAGCAGGGGAATATTTTCCCACACTTCTCATTGGAAAATATTCCACCGATTATGTCGAGAATACGAAAACTGAATTCCCATGGGAAAATTTTATTTTCCCATGGGAATAAAAGTCGAGAATTGACCCCCTGTTGGGTGACAGTGGGTATCCTTTAAGAACTTGGCTGCTCACACCATTGGATTATGAACCACCAGCAGAAACCCCAGAATATAATTATAACAAGGCCCAAAGATCAACAAGAAATGCAATAGAAAGGTGTAATGGGGTTTTAAAGGTGAGGTTCAGATGTTTATGTAAAGATAGAGTATTGCATTACAAACCTGATGTAGCATGCCAAATAATAAATGCATGTGTCATATTACACAATATGTGTATAGAATACAATGTGCCACTAGTAGATGAGGAAATAGTTGATATTGATATGGGCATTTTAAATAATAATGATGTCGATGAGGAGGAAGATAATCCAGCACAAAGGATTAATCCCGAGTTAAGAGCTGGAAGACGAGCAAGATTAATTAATTATTTTTTTAATTATTTTTTTTTGCACTAAGCGTAATTATGAATATTAATTTCCAAATAAAACAAGTGTTGTATAGATATATTACAATCAACATTTTTTATTTCAATAAAAATATAAAATATTGCTATTTTATTTATATGTGCTACAAAATATTGTAACCCACATTACATACCCTACTCTAATGGAGGAAGTTTATTATTGATCTAACTAATTAATAATAGTATGTACACCGTAGTTTTTGTTACCTTAAATATTTTAATGCAGAAATAAATTATGTACAATACAAACAGATGATAAAAGTATGAGAAATACATATATATTTTTAAACTATTAATACTAAATGATTTTTAGGTTTAAAAACAAATCACTAACATGGGGAAAAATTACACAAAAATACAACTACATAAAGAAAATCAATAAAATTGGGAAAAATATAAATAAAAATAGGAGTATTTACAATATAAACAAGCATTACATTAAGGAAACAAAATTTGGAAAAATATAAACAGAAACAACTATATTTACAATAGGTTTGTTCCAACATACACGAAAACCTGTAATATGGTACAAATCATGCACTCTATACAAAAATTGTATACAGCGCATGATTTGTATTATCGTTTTCGTGTGTGTTGGAACAGACCTTATATAAACAAACACTACATTAAGATATGGAATCGTGCAGTGATTCTACTGCATGTGCCAAGGTGCCTATATTTTGAGCAATACCAACTTTTGCTTCTGCACTTTTTTGTTTAGAAAGTGCAATATCTTGTTCCACTTTTACAGATGCTTCTTTAGCATCTGCAATTCTTTCTAATGCACATGCAATGCGCTCTGATACAATAATTTTTTTATCATAATACTTGTATTTTAAATTATTTTTATTGTCAAGTGACTCTTTATAATGGCGAGTCGCTTGAGAAGCATAAATTAACTTTTTCCTTGGTTCCCTAGGAAAAGAGTTTTTTATGACCTTTTCATTTTCTGCGAGCTTTTTTGCAGAAGTTTCTGCGATTTCAACATTTGAGCATGTTGGAGTTTCAGGATATTCAATGATAACATTATCAACACAATTTGTCTCCTGATGTTCGAATTCGGTATCAGACTCTTTCACATTTGTGTGACCTTCAATAGCTACCACAGAAATAGTTTCTAATACTTTATCCTCATATGTGGAAATTTGAGTATTTGTGTGAGGTCCACCTCCAGTTGCCGTACGCAGTCTTCTCAACTCACTGGTCTTAGATTTTGTACATCTAATATCTTGCCAGGTCTAAAACATTTATATTTTTAGAGTTATGAAACAAGTTATACCTAATATATTTATAAATACCAACCTTTCTCCATGACTTCCAGTCCTTTCTAGCACCTACACAACTAATAATCCCTGGGCATCTTTCTGGGTGAAATCTGGAGAAAATTTTGCCGCTAATAGTTTTGGGTGCCTGGTAATATCGACGGTTAAACGGCAAAAGGCCCTAACCCACACTTTACCCGAAATTACAATTTTTGTTTTAGTATAAAAAGAAAGGAAGCCTCATTTTATTACACTAGGACCTAAGCCTCTCTGAAATTAGGTACAGCTGAAATTAACACAATTGATAACCTAAGCCGCAATAAAAAAAATTGTCTGAAAAATGGATCATCTGTTTAGGTATAATGTTTATGAAAACAAGGCCTAATCAACAGTTTCTTAAGGACAGAATAGTGCAAAAAGACCTAAACCACAAATTATGTTTTTACTGTTTAAAATCTTTAAAATTATAGGGTATTTAACATTTCTAGTTGGCAACATCGTTTAGTGACATTGTATTGAAAATTAAAATCTAACAGGTTACTTTTCTGTGATAATTAGTTGAAGCGTTATGAAAGTTTTTGTAAATTGTTCAATACATATGACAAATATAAATTAAAAGGTAAGTACAACTTAATTTCTTGAATTATGATAACTCTGTTTAAATTAGTACTAGCAATAAAACGTGAAAATGTGTTTAGTTTCTTTATAAACAGAACATTTTTGAAGGTTATGTGGCTAAGGGCTTTTTGTTTTGAATGATTGAGGGTTCCATTTGGTTATAATTATTTGAGATTTAGGCCATTTTATAAAAAAAAAAAATTATATAGTTGTGGCATAGGTCCGTCGTTCTATAAAGTGTTTATTTGAGGTATTTATTATTGTTACTTATTGTTTAGTTGGAGAGAAATTAAAATTAACATTTTATGCTGTTATTTATAGTCGTCGCTTGACGCTTTTTTAGCCCACTTAGGTCCATTTGCACCACCGATCGTTAAGAAATAAGCCAAGCTGAAAATGACACGTTTCCATTAACAATGTCATTTTAAGCTTCACTTATTTCTTAACTAATAGCGGTGCAAATGGCCCTTAGGCCTTAAGTATACCTTCAGAATATATCTCACAGATTTGTTAATAATTAAATATCTCACATTATAATGTTTGTTAAATCAAGAAAGCCTCAAGTTTTGACTATACATTCGAGCCCAAATAAACCTTGCAGTTTGTTACAGAATAATATTTATTGAAGCTTACAATGGAAAACATTAAAAGCAGATCGATGAAAATGGTTTTGATGGTTAGAGATAAAAATATGGAAGAAAATAATAAAGCGATAGAAAAAAATGAAGAACTGTCAGTGACAAAGGAAAAGTGCAAGGGAATCAATGACAAGGAAGAAACCGATGAAAACATTGAACATTTTATGCCCATTAATGATAAAGACCTTCTAAATTTTGCTGACCAAATGGTGGCAACCCTGGAGCAGCCGAAATTTTATTTAAACGAAATTATTGTTGAAGAAGTAAATATAAATAAAGACATTTCAATAAAAAGACGTACTTACCAATCTCACCCTCATGACAGTAGTTACAATCCTGAAATGAAATCTGAATCGACAAAATTAGAAGAAGCAGAAGAGGATGAAGAAACATGTACCAAAAAGAAAAGACTGACTGAAGTTATAACTAAAAAAAAGAATAAATCAAAAAAAGTTAAGGAACAAGATATTATTACCAAAGAGAAAGAGACTGATAATAATATAATAAATTTAGCTGCAGTTAAAAAAATCGGTGTAAATAAGAATACGAAAAAAGAAATAAATAAGAAACCAAATGAAGTAAAAATTAATGAGATCCAGGTGGCCAGAGAAACAAAGACTATCATAGCAAATACTAATTTCGTCGACGAAGTCGAGTTCAATAACCAGACTAGTACTGCAAGTGATGAAGGAGAAATAAACTATATTGGGGAAGATGGCAGAAGAAAACCAAAGAGATTAAATCAAAGAATACACTGCTAAACAGTTACGCGCAGAAGGCAAACAGTATTGTTCTTTAAAGAAGAAAATAGTTCCAGTCAGAAGCCTTAAACTAGTTCCATGTAAATCATGTCAAAATAATTGCACTGCAAAATTTTCAGAAGAAGATAGGCAAGGAATTTTGGACCATTTCTGGAAGCTTGGTAATACACAAGAACAAAATTCATTTCTATTATCTTGTGTTAGTATACAAAACATAAAAAGAAAATACACCAAGAAAAACGAAAGCCGAAGGACTTTAACAAAAATTACACCATGCAAAAAAATAACACCAGAGAAAAAGTGTGTAGGCAGTTTCTCCTTTCTACATTATATATAAATGGAAAACGAATGAGAAGGCTTTGTACAAATAAAACGGCTATTGGAACCCCCAAAAAAGATATGAGAGGTAAAAATACAAAACCAAAAAATAAGACAAAAGAGGAAACTCGAGAACATGTTATGAATTATATTTAAATGCTGCCTGCAATACCATCTCATTATTGTAGAAGCAGTTCTTCTAAGAAGTACTTGCCAGCTGAATTTAAAAATATTAAAAGATTATACAGATTGTACAAGACTTGGACGCACGACAATAATTACAATTTCGTAAGTGAATCTGTTTTCAGAAAAATATTCACAGTTGATTTTAATATAGGATTCCACGCTCCAAGAAAAGATAAATGCAATACTTGTATTAGGTATAACAAAGAGAAAGCATCAAACGAGGAGAAGGAAAAATACAAAGCTCATATTGATGAAAAAGAGGAAGCCAAGAAGCTTTACCTTACTGATCAGAAAAAATCAAACCTTTGATGGATTTTTGTGTTCAAGTTTTGATATGCAGAAGGTATTAAGCACACCACATGGACAACTAGACATGCGAATTTATTATAATCGATATGCAGTTTACAATGAAACTATTTATGAAGCAGGGACATGAAAGGCTTACTGTTACTTATGGAGTGAGAGTGATGCCAAAAGACGTTGCAATGAAGTATGTTCCGTTTTATACAAATACCTTTTACTTGTAGATGAGGCTGGAAATACGAAAGATATAGCTTTATACTGTGACTCTTGCAGCGGGCAAAATAAGAATCGAGCTGTAATGGCGATGCATGCACTGTTCTTAAAATTTGCTAAAAATCTAAACTCAATAAAGATAACCTTTCTAATTCCCGGTCACACTTACATGCATGTGGACAGTGTACATGGATCTATTGAGGTATACACTAAAAAAATGCTGGTATGGGCGCCTAGTGAATGGCCCACTGTGATAAGGAATTCTAGAATAAATCCTCGCCCCTATGAAGTTATAACACTAACCCACAGAGACTTTTACGATTTTAAAGTTATTCAAAAAAGGTTTTGGCCAGACAAAATTAAGAAAGACACCACTGGTAACATAATTAGATATCTAGATATCAGACAAATGATATTTCTTAAAGGATCCAATGAAGTTCAATTTAAATACCTTTTAAGAGATGCTTCTAGTTTTATTTACTTGGATACACGCGGATCCAGAAACATGCATTTACCTCCACTATACAGTGCACCCCAGGCAATACCACAAAAAAAATATGAAAGTATTATGGAAATGTGTGAAAAGAAGATTATTCCAACAGAATATCAGCAGGAGTACAATTTGCTTATTGGAAATAAGGATATCGTCTTGACCTACCTGAATCAGATGAAGAGGATGAACCTGTTGAAGTATTTTGAGTTTTAAGGGCGCAGTATCACTGTATTTTTCATATAAGAAGCAAGGGTTCACCATTTCCGATTGCATTTAAATCCCGCTAAATGTATTAAAATGAATCTTCTACCAGCTTAAAGTATAAGGTTTGGAGAATGAAATCTCCTATTTTTTATTTGTCCTGTTTATACACTGAATTTTAAAAAAAATCATAAAAAGTGATTTTAAAACCACAGGCTAAAAAGTAGGAGATTTCATTCTACATATTTTTCCAAGTATCCCGCCAAAATATTTCTAAATTTTATTGCGTATTTTTCAAATCTAACTGGAAATACGATTAACAAATATTTGATAAATTTATTTGTCAAATTAGATATTTTCTATGAATTCCTGTAATTGTGTATAGTTCATGTAGTTCATCTATTTTTAAGAAGATGTCACCGTAAAAAAAATCTAGCTACTCTGTTTTAGAGATGGTTTTAATAGGTAAATGATTGTTTAGAGGTACCAATTTTTGAAACAATGATACAGCTGTATGCCGTCTTTTATTGTTTCGTGATTTTCATATATATTTGTCTCGCTTTGCGTTCCAGATACAAAATTATCGATTTGTGTTCCTTGCGTATGAACAAGTATTGGCCACGTTGCCAGATGTACAATAAATATCGATTTATACGATAATTTCACAATTTTTTCTCAGGCGAATTTAATTTTAAAGTGGGTGAAATGCGGGAGAGGAACTTTATTGCATTGAGATGTAATTTGAATCCGAATGACCTGGCATCACTGTATGGTACGCACGTAATATTTGCGGGATTTGCTTTCTTCTAATGAATGTTATTTTATCTTTATAAGGAACTTTATTTCTGAATTAACACGTTGACTGCTATGTGTATATGTACCCTTGTGTATGTCCCATTAGTGCGTAATTGTTCAATATTTTAAATTGTGTTAAAGACACGCAAACATGTTTCAAAGAAAAGTTATATGGATTTAGAAAATACATATTTTAAAAATATTTTTGGATATACAGGGTGTTATATTTTTGCCTGGCATATTTTTTAAATAGAACAACATGTATTTTATTTCAGTTTTAGAATGATTTGGTAATACTGTATTCAAGCCTAGAATGTTTAAAAAAACTATTACAGGTTTGCCAAGCAATTAAATTTTTATGAAATTAGAGAATGATATGCAGACCCCAAATTAAATTATCATAATTTGGGTAGGATTACATTAATTTCAAAATTGTTTAATATACAGACTTGTAGCACATTAAGATAACAAATAGTGTTGATAGTGCTGGATTCTTTTATACCGGGTGTTTTGAAACTTGTCTTATATATGGCTACTTTGAGGTTTAATTTACTTAATTTTTTCAAAGGCAACATATTTTAGCATACAATTCCTTATAAATTTGCCTGTTCAACAATACCAACATGTTAGAGAATAACACCCTGCAGGTAGTTATACATATTTGATTGTTTTCAGGTTGTCAAATAATTTTAATTGACTTCATTCATTTGCTATGTTATATGTAGGGTGTATCAAAGCGCGAGGTTACGATTTTTTTAATTGTTTCAATGGAATTCACTGTATTAATTAATTGGTGGTATAACATAGAGAGTATCACATTTAAAAAATTGAGAAAATCGTAACCTCAAATTTTGACACATTCTATATACAACATATCAAATGAATCAAATTGAAAATATTGTTCGACGATGTAAAAACAATCAAATATGTATAACAACCTGCAGGGTGTTTTGCTTTAAAAATGCACACTGCATATTTATGAATAATTGTTAAATATGGTCATACAACTTTTATATTATTTTTTTTCGTATTTCCTATTATAAAACTCATGTGTTATTGACTATCATATTGGTATCGTTGGATATGTAAATTTATAAGGAATTGTATGTTTAAATAACATACAGCGTGTGGCATTTGAAACAATTAAATAAATTTAACTTGGAATTAGCCATATTTAAGACTTGTTTTTCAAAACACTCTGTATAAAATAATCCAGTTCTATCACCATATTCGTTAGCTTAGTATCTTATTACTATTTTTTTAAATTAAATTATAATTTAATTTAGGGTCTGCATCATTTTCTAATTTCATAAAAAAATTAATTTATTGGCAACCCTGCAATATTTGTTAATAAAGTTCTAGGGTTAAATGCAGTATTACAGCATTGCATGCAGCATTCTAAAACTGAAGTAAAATACAGGGTTTTTTATTTAAAAAATATACCTTTTTATTTGTCAGACAAAAACGCAAAACACATGTATGTCTAAAAATATCTTTAAAATACCCATTTTTGAAATTCATATAACTTTTTATTTAGAAATTATTTACGTGTCCATAACACAAATTGAAATATTGAACAATTACGCACTAATGTATGTCCAGGGCCGACTAGAGAGGGGGGGGGTTAAGTTAAGTTTAAATTAATTAAAAGTTTTAGCCTAGAGAAGTTTTATTCGGGTGAGGACTTTTTTTTTGTTTAGAAGAAGTAATTGAAAGGGAGAATAGTTTTTGATGTAAAGACCTTTTAAATTCTATTTCAGTAGAAGAGGAACAGTTTTTGGTTAAAGATTTTTTTGTCACATGGCCCGATCTAGCGAATTGTCCTGGGGCCCGGCCTGGCTCTCGGCGGCCCTGTGTATGTCCTGAATATATTATTAACAATATACAGTATATCTCTAATGTATGGAATAAATTTATTATAATGGAAGTAGTTGGTTTTTCGAAAAAATGCTCGGACAGGTCAATTTTGTTTACTCAAAGCGCAATTTTTTAAATAGAATTCAATTTTCCCCCACCTCCCATTTTTGGGCAGTGACGTCATTGACAATTTTTTTAAATAGTACCCCCAATTTTTTTTTCTTGATTTTGTTAGATCTTGCAATTTCCTACTCGGAAACATAATATTTGAAATATCTTACATAACAATTTTTTTTGAATAAAAGTAATTTAAAGACCAGACACATAAATTTTATTTTATTTTGAGAACACAATAAATGAATTAAAGATAATTATTTGTTATTAACTGCTTAATTAAACAAAATAATAATAATAATAAAAAAGAATTTGTGAAATTGTCATTAAATTCTTTTTATTATTATTATTTTTATTATTATTATTATTTTAGATGAAGCACTTAATTACAAATAATCTTTTATTTATTTATTGTGTTTCAAAATAAAATAAAATTTATGTACCTGATCTTTAAATGACTTTTATTCAAAAAAAAATATTATGTCAGATATTTCAAATATTGTTTCCGAGTAGAAAATTGCAAGATCTATTAAAATCAAGAAAAAAAAATTGGGGTTACTATTTAAAAAAATTGTCAATGACGTCACTGCCCAAATATGGGAGGTGGGGGAAAATTGAATTCTATTTAAAAAATTGCGCTTTGAGTAAACAAAATTGACTTGTCCGAGCATTTTTTCGAAAAACTAACTACTTCCATTATAATGAATTTATTCCATACATTAGCGACATACTGTATGCACGCCACATATGTTTGTAATAATTTAATCCCGCGTCGCGTGTATGTATTTTATTCGCGCATCTATTAGATATTGTAGTTTACCTAAGTATTTACTTAAACTACTTAAAACGTAAAAACAGATTTAAATTTTTAGAAAAACTACTTCGGCTCAGCAGACCCGACTACAACATTTGCTTCGGCAGACAACGTGTTTTAAATGCTTTTTTATTTATTTGTTGTTTAATGTGTATTTGGTTATTAATATTTCAAAAATGCTTATTTTTCTTATTGATTAATCTAAAATGAACACGTAATTTTTATTAATAATTGAAAATAGTACTGTAATTCTAAATTGATAAAAAAAAAATATAATAAAAACTTAATATGAAAACATAAATTACGACTCTACAAATGAAGTAAATTTTTATAATTAATTTCTCTTTTCTTACAAAAACATTATCTCAGCAATATGTCATAAGTTGCATACACACAGTATGTCTATGTAAGTTGACAGCATATAGAAAACTTTTTTTATTATTCATTTTATGTAAAAGTTATTCTTTATAAAAATGTATGCATGGTCTAACAGAAAATGCAACCACCCGATATCAAATTTTATCAGTCGGTTTTACAAGGTTTGTCAAAAAATTTATTTTCGACAAACCCTATATACGACTGATAAAATTTGATATCAGATGTTTGAATTTTAGGTTTTAGACCATGCATAACTTTTTATGTAAAGTAACTTTTTTTCTAAAATTAATAGACCATTCAATTGTTTATGAAAAATAAGATTTTTTCTTAAAATTCTTAAAAAAGTTTTCCGTATGCCGCCAAGTTACACAAACATACTACATATAAATGAGATTAAATTTGTTGAAAATAATTTTTACTGATGCAGATCTATATAAAGTATTGTGGGTAAATACGGTAATTAAAACACTTTTTTATTATATTTTTCTTTTTTTTTTATTTGATTCATTGGCTGCAAGACCTTTCGGTATATACAGGGTATTCCATTAAGAATGGAAGCAACTGAAGATTAACTGATCAGAAATAAGCCGATTAAATGAAACATCCGAGGTAAAACATTACTCGAAAATCAAAAATAAAATTATAAACAGCTACAATTTTTTTTGTTATTCAGTTTAATTTTACTAAATTCGGCAAACGTTATTGGTGTAATAAAATACACCTATCAGCAAAAAAAATAAGTTAAATAAGATTTGCCAGTGGCATACTTCATGGGCAAGTAACACCTTTTTCCCTTCTAAATTTTAGTCCACTGTCCAAAATTTTGATTTTTTTTATTAAATTTCTAAAAAGAGTACATTATTTATTTGAAAAACATCAAAAAATTTAAAATTTTATGTCTAAATAACTTTTTGGATAGTGACGTAAAATTTAGAAGGGATGCCGTATTACGTACCAATGCTGTATGCCTCTGGAAAAGTTAATTAAAGCAGGTAACTAATTTTTTGCTGATAGGTGGATATTATAACATCAAAACCGTTTGCCAAATTTAGTAAAATTCTTGTGAGTAATAAAAAAATATAGCCATAAATATTTTTTGGATTTTAACACCGTAATTCGGAAACGAGAAACATTTTATCAAAACATGATTTGTTTAGTTATCTTATTTTATTCAGAGAATCGTCAGTTGTTCTATGTCCCATTCTTAACGAAACACCATGTATGGTATAATAGGTCCCTACGTAATGATACGAAGACCTTTATCCTTTGTTGACTGGACACAAGAATGAACTACTAAGTAAATATACCGATATTCCGAATGTAATCCAAAATATTATTTTTATACCTGCTACATCGAAAATATTTGCAAGGTCAAGAACTCGTTTACGTATCATCGCGTAGTGGCTAGGGGTGATGAATTTGTTATTTTATAACAATTACCGTTTAAAATTAATAAAATTATTACGCCATCTGTTGAACAAAAGAACTATTAAATATGGAATATTGCTCCATCTGTTGAACAAAAGGATTCTTAATTTATGACATATAAATGACATCTATCAAAATTAGTTCATGTTACGAATATTGGGGGTGGTACTGTGGCCTTAAGTTTTTTGTATTTATTTTGTATTTTTAAAACTTTTTAGATATAAGTTCAAAATTGTTTTAAAATTGTAAAAATAAAAGTTTAAATCTTAATTGGTATGCTTCATTATTTGTAACTCAAGACATTGTACGTTAATCACGGGCCTAACCCACATGAAAGTAATAAGGTATATAATTTTTGAATATGTAAAAAGCCCTAACCAACATTTTAATTGTGTTTAAATAAACGTGTCTATATTAAATGGCTTATAAAGGCTTATAAAATCCCCTAAGATCTACTAATATCCTCAAAAAAGAATTGGAGGTTCATTTTATAAATTAAAATATTTAAATGTTTTTTAGTTTCCTATAAAAAACAACATTTGCGGGTTAGGGCCTTCTGCCGTTTAACCGTCGATATATTCAAGTAACATATTTTTCTGCTCCGATGTTACATATGCTTTTTTTTCATCGTTGCCGGCCATCATGAAACTTTCAATTTTAATATAAAAACGATTAAACCACAAATTTAAACGACTACAAAAATTTCAATGAACTTGATAAATGTATAAAACAACACGTGTCAATAAACAATGAAGGAGTGAAAAATGTTGTAACACGAGACGAGGATTTTCAGAAAAGAAGGTTATATAAAGCTTCTTTCACAAAAAGATCACTTCTTTCTTTATTTTAAAGTCATGCAGCCACCTACGGTGTTACTAATTCCACTGTTACCAAACCAACGCTCGGCTCTGATCGCGAAGGGTGGTCAAGAATACCAACTCTATCAAGCGTTCGCGAATATACCATTCGTGAACCTGCGCATACGTGAATTTGCGAAGGATGTCAAGAATAGCGCACTTAGGACGATTTCTGGAATTAGAAAAAGAACCCAATCGAAATGGTTTAATGTTAGTATCTGCCAGTTTAAGATCAATGGTATTTAGAATGTCTATAATAACATTTGTATCGCATTCAATTTGTGCTGCTAAGGATTTATGGCTCCGGAACATTGAAGATCATAATATTGTTTCGGCGTTTCTGTCGTTCAGACATTTCATACATTACATCTTCAAAATTAAACTCAGATGACTTCGTATGCTGGTTTTTCTCATCTTTTAATGCCTTAATTTCTTGTTGCAGTTGTTTAATAAGAGATTTTAAATCTTTCAGATCTTTTCCGATAGCTCTACAACCGATACAGGTGCAATCATAGTATTTATTCATATTTAAGGTTCGTACTTCATTGGCAGTAATATCAACACATGTATGTTTAAATTTGTATTTACACACACTGCATGTATCCATTAAATGACCATGAGAAACTTGATTACAACATTTACAAGCTACGCGAGCAGACATTTTAATATTTAAAATAAAATAATTAGGAATACCAAATAATTATTGATACGCCTCTGATGAGTTCTCGAGCAAGGTGATAAGAAGAGAGTGTGAAAGAATTCTTGAGGTTAATCTAGTTTATCTCACCAAATCTCGCTGAAGAGCTAATGAATCTGCTTGCGCACATGTACCCCGTTGTTTAGGATGTTAATAATTACTTTAGTAATTACAAGTGAAATTATTTCAATCAATTAACAGTAAAAACAGTAACTATAACTCACGACCGAAATATAAAATTGTTTACCTACACAGTGCAGTACATATACTCATCAGTAATATTAGCTTGTATGTAGAACTATCCAAACTCGATATGAAACTTATTTATTCTTGGCCACTTCTTATAGTACATCCAAAAAGGTCCGAAAAACAGTCCAGAATAACCCCGCTTTATGGGACCTTATTTATACCTTCATATTTACATGTGTCTCTTAACACATTAACTGCCACGTCGTATAACAGGTAACTATTATTTACGGTCGCGTCATTCATATATGTATGACGGTCGATATTTCACTGCAGGCTGCGTCGTTCACGTATGTATGAAAGTCTATGCTTTATAAATGGGGTTTTTGTTTTTGATGTTCAGGTATACTTGGCCTGAAAAAAATCGAAGTATTTTGGATACAGGAGTAAGAAAAATATATAGTGTGAAGAATCGCATTTATTCTTCTAGGGTTGAAAAATAAAATGTAAAATTCTTCAAAAACTAAACTTAAACTATCTTACAACTCCAAATTGATAAAAACATTTCAATTTGTAAAGCTTGAAAACCTAAATTAATCAAAATAATAATACATAAAATAAACTGAAATTTATTTTATGTTTGGAATTGAAACACGACATGCACATTTGCGGCTGCTCCAGGCATTTTTCACAAAAAGTATATATGTATATGACATGGCCCCACAGAATAAATATTACAATATTTTTCCTTGATGGGCCACATGTATGACAATATCAAAATCAAAAAAAAGCCAAAAACAGAAAAAATACAATGATACAATGAGTTTATCAAAATTGTTCAAACCGAACATAAATACGCCGGTATAAAGACAAAAAAACGGTTGGTCTGGGGGGAAATTGTCATGTTTCTGGCTTGGCAGTCAAAGTGTTAGGGAGAGATTTAGCCTAGAGCTACTCTTGCATCTAACCCTTTGACATATGTATAGGTACGCAATAATGAGATTATAAGTTGTGAACAAAAATGAAACAAACTAGAAAATAAAACCATATGAAATAAACAAAATAGATAACAAAAATAAAATTTAGTAAATAAGTAAAACAGAAAAATAAAGCAAGTGACTATTTAGTAACCTTGGTGGATCTGCATAATTACTAAAAATCGAATGATCTGTATCAAATCCACATTTAAATTGTTTTTCACTACAATTAAGTTACATTTTTAATTAATTTTTTGTAACGTTTTCCACTATTGTGAATTGTCAAATGTGCCCGTAAACCAGATTTCTGATTAAATCCTTTTGAACAAATGTCACATTTAAATGATTTTTCATTGTTGTGACTTTTTAAATGTTCTTGTAAGGTATATTTTCGATTAAATCCTTTTGAACAAATGTCACATTTAAATGGTTTCTTATTACTGTGATTTATTAAATGTCGTTGTAAGCTACATTTTTCATTAAATTCTTTTGAACAAATCTCACATTTAAATGGTTTTTCATTGCTGTGAATTATTAAATGTTTTCGTAAAGTATATTTTTTATTATATCCTTTCGAACAAATGTCACATTTAAATTGTTTTTTATTACTGTGATTTAATAGATGTTGTTGTAGGCTAGATTTGAGATAAAATTATTTTGAACAAATGTCACATTTAAATGGTTCTTCATTGCTGTGAATTATTAAATGTTGTTGTAAGCTAGATTTGTGATTAAATCCTTTTGAACAAATGTCACATTTAAATGGTTTTTCATTGCCGTGAATTATTAAATGTTGTTGTAAATTGGATTTGTAATTAAATCCTTTGGAACAAATGTCACATTTAAATGGTTTTTCATTGATATGAATTATTAAATGTTTTTGTAAGTAAGATTTTAAATTAAATTCTTTGAAACAAACATCACATTTAAATGGTTTTTCATTGCTGTGAATTATTAAATGATATTTTAAGTTAAATTTTCGATTAAATATTTTCGAACAAATGTCACATTTAAATGGTTTTTTATTACTGTGATTTATTAAATGTTGTTGTAACCTAGATTTGTGTTTAAATCCTTTTGAACAAATGTCACATTTAAATGGTTTTTCATTGCTGTGAATTATTAAATGTTTTTGTAAGCTAGATTTGTAACTATATCCTTTCGAACAAATGTCACATTTAAGTGGTTTTTCATTGATATGAATTATTAAATGTTTTTGTAAGTTAGATTTTAAATTAAATTCTTTGAAACAAACATCACATTTAAATGGTTTTACATTACTGAGAATTATTAAATGTGTCTGTATGCTGGAAACGTCATTGATTTTCAGAGAAACTTTTCTTGATCTATTTTTTACTACATGAATAAATTGGTGCCAAGAAAAATTCATTTTTGTCATGAATTTTCCACAAAATTCACAAATCACGAAGTCTTTCCTAAAATGACCGTCGATATGTTTCGATCTTGATTTAGAAGAATGGAAATCTGCAAATAAAAAATTATGTTAATGTCTTAACCTTGAGCAGTTAGCTGTTGTACAGCAGCAGCCATTTACAAATTGCATTTCTAATGCATTATTTATTATATTTCATTATAAAGCTCTGCCTTCTGGGCATCTTCCCCAAGTCTGGCTTATGGCCATATCTTCAACCCTACTGTAAATAATGTAAAATAGTTTTTGTGTTGTAAATAAAAGTGATTAGTAGTAAAGTGCATCATTTCAGTTTTACACGCCATTTCAGGACCTACCAGCGAAGCCCTATCAGTTACAGTCCACTAGTTATTAACTCAGATAATGTACCCCACATTATTTTGGTCCTTCGGTCCGGATAGTGAATTGGCGTTGTAAAATAGTGCATAAAAACTACAAAAAGCGTGATTAAAAAAAATGTGCTTCGAACATTGGACTAAAAATGGAGTCGCAAGTTATGGAAACAATCCCGCCGACTAATACAAGAATAGTTTTTACGTTGCACTCTGGACTAAAATTATAAATATAAGTCAGAATAAAAAAAGATCAGATCATTGTTAGCTTTCTGTTAATAAAGGTTTCATTTAAATTTTTGTTTTTTAAAAAGTCTTTTTCGAAGTGCTCACACTTAATTGGCGCAGTCTGTGAGTAGAATATTTTGAAAATTGAACGTATCGCACGGGCAATTTTTCGTATTAACGATTAACCAAAATAACGAACATTGTGATACTGTCAGCTATAAATTCGAAAGTATATCGGATTTTTCTGTTTTCTATTCGAAAGAATATCGGGTCGCGAACAGACAGTTGCAGTTGATCGAACATTGAGTGTACTTTGAAGAAGACGAAAACGAATTCTACACCTGGGAGAGGAACACACATCGTCCAAACCCTTAGCAGATAAGAAGAATGAAAATCTTCATTATATTGTAAGTGCTCATTCCTTTTATTTCCTTTTAATTCCTTTTAATTTTACTTATAGTAGTTATTATTATTATTATTAATAGTGTTTGATCTATTTTATGAGTGAACACGAAATTTTCGATTTAGTTAACTTGTTTCAAACAAGCTTTAATTTAAGTTCTTTAGAAAATAATTCGTATAATTTAGAAAAGAATTCAGATAATTTAGAAAATAATTTAGAAATGAGTCCCCCTCCAGTAGATTATCAAATGCTTAGATTATATTTAGATTCAATTCCTTCATTCGATGGTAATCCTCATATTTTAAGTATTTTTATCGAAAATTGTGAAAGTTTGATATCAGTTTTTGCCAGTCCAAATAATCTTGCTTTAAATTCATTTTTATTAAAAGCCATAATTGGTAAACTCTCAAGGAGAGCCCAAAGATTAATTGGTTCCCGAACAGAGCTTAAAACATGGGTTGATGTTAAAAACTCATTAAACCTCAGTTTTGGAGATCAACGTAACATAGATTTAATAAATTTGCGTCCTTTAAAAAATGAAAGCCCCTATAATTTTGGCATGAGATGTCAAGATTCCAGGAGTCTTATTATTTCAAAATTAAATTCTTTAAATTTACATGATAATGAACGCGCAATCAGACTTTCAAACTATGATGATTTGGCACTAAAAACATATATTCGAGGACTACCATTACCTATTCAAACAAACGATAGATTAAGAGTACCTGATAGTTTAGAAAAAGCTATGAGTTTAGTTATAGAAGAAGAAAATTTCTTATATTCCACTCAAAAATCAAATAATATAAATTAAAATTCATCATTTAAACCCAATTTAAGAATCACACCTGCCATAAATCCAAATTATAGAGCCCATTCAACATTTAACCCAAATTTTAGTAATTTAAATTCTCATCAACCACTTCCACAATTGCCTCGTCCTACATTTCAACCAAATTTTATGCCAAGAGCACCTTTTCTAAATCATTCTCAATTTAGACCCAATTTCCCAGTAAATAATTCTTACAATTGGAAACCAAATAACAATTTCCCTACCCAACGTCACCCATTTTTCCAAAATCAAAACAATAATCAAATGAAACCCCGTACTTTTAATCAGCCACAAATTAATAATCAAAATTATTCTCAAAATTCCAAACCTGAACCTATGGATACATCTTCAGGTAATACTAGAATTCATCCAAAACAACAATTTACTTCTACAGAACTTTTTAATCAAAATAATAACTGCCCTTATCAAAATCAACAATTTGAAAATTCATACAACTCTCAACAATTTGAAAATCCGTATCAGTATCAACAATTTGAACAATATGAAAATCAATACGACTATCACCATAATCAAAATTTATACCACATACAAGTAGACAATGACATTGACCCTTATTCTTATTCTCCTGCAATTCAATACTCCTGGTTAAATTCTACAATTTCACCAGTAAAAACATCAACAAATTAATATTTTACACC
This sequence comes from Psylliodes chrysocephalus, assembly GCA_927349885.1. Taxonomy (NCBI): domain Eukaryota; kingdom Metazoa; phylum Arthropoda; class Insecta; order Coleoptera; family Chrysomelidae; genus Psylliodes; species Psylliodes chrysocephalus. Next base: position 43,178,018 of record OV651823.1, on the reverse strand, counting down.
TACTAAATAAATAAACAATTCTCAAATAGTTCGACTGCTTCTTACCCTAATATAATGTGAAGTCATAAAACTATAAATAGCATTTATCTCAGAATACCGAACGTCGAACACCTGTGTTTTTAAGTGCACAGCTGTGCATTGGAACAAAATGAGTGTCCGGCGCATAGTTAACGAAGCACAAATGACGTATTTCATTATGTCATGATGTTTTCATTGGTTGAAACCGAATAGGTGCGTGAACTATGCACCGGACACTCATTGCGTCCCAACAGTATATATTTGGGTGAGCTCGACGCGAGGAGTACAGTTGTATGTTTGCCATCATTCAGTAGTTGTCTTAGTGCCACCAAAGAATCAGTTGTCTTTTTGCCATCATCGCTCACAGTTGTTTGCTCTCCGAACGTTCAAGTGCTTTCTGCCGGCGACGGCACGTTACTTTCTACATTTTTACAAGCGTTTAATGCAGTTTATTTTCTGGTGCAAGTTATATCTTCTACAATTATTATGGCATAAGAAAATCTACAAACAAATGTTTTCAAGTTGGTAACTAAAAAATCCACTGTATTAGTTAATCAAATTGTGATGAACTAAAATTGTAAATATTTAAAACTGTTTAGTGAAGATAAGTGAATCAACCACTATGTATTTACTTCAGTGAAAATAGTAAATTAAAAACACTTCTTTTTCTACTACCTATGACTCGTTAGTTATTTCTACAAAAGAACCCAATTCTTCTAACACCAGCGACATATGCTACAGAACATTTTTACCAAAGAAATATTCGGAAGTAACACCGGTATTTTTTCATGGTCCTTCGAGCCGGATTCAAATTGGAAATTTTTGAGTTCATCAAAAAAGAAAAATCTACAAGCTCCCTTGGGAGTGCTTCATAGTGTTCGAGAAGAAAAAGAGGCCAGAATCTACTAGTTAACAACAAGAATCAACAAGGTATTTTAAAAAAGACTTTTTATTGTGGGGAAATTTATTTTATTTTGATTGTTTTAACTTTTCGTTGGAGATTAAGGGTTTGTAAAATCATTATTAGTAAATTGCATTTCTTTTTGTCGTGGATTTTTCTATTTTTAAAAGAAAAATAATTTTTGTGATTTTTTCTGTACTTATTGTAATAGTTTACATATTTACAGTGTTTATTTAAAATTGTTCTTTTCATAAATTTTTTTGGTAAATTGTTTTTTGAAAGAAAAAATTTACTTTCTCTAAGTCAATCCTTCGCAAATTTTTTTTTACAAAAAAACAGCCGTTTTTTCATGAAAGATTTTTTTTGGAAATAATTTTTGTTTAAATTGTTTTTTTTTAAAAGAGAAAATTTACTTTCTCTAAGTCAATCCCTCGCAAATTTTTTCTTACAAAAAAATACTTAGCCGTTTTCATCAGAAATTTTTTTTGAACACTATTTGAACACTATTATCGAAATGGATCAATTGAAAAAAGTTAGAGGCATTTGTAAATCACAGTTTACCAAAACTAAAACTTGGGTCACTGAAAACTCAGCGTGTTCAGACAAAGGTCCAATAATCGCCAAACTTGAAAGAATAAAACAATATTTTATCAAATACTTAGAAACTCAGAACCAAATTGAACAATCTGAACCTGTAGACATTGATAGGGACATCACAGAGGATGGATACTTTGAACTGTTTGCAAAATTAACCACAATGTTGGACAACTTAAATAAACCAACAGTGATCACTAATAATTCACCTCCAGTTCACGTTCCATCTGATCTTGGGGTTCCTCAATCAAGACTACGTCTGCCAGAAATAAAAATTCCTGTATTTTCTGGTAATTCACTTGAATACACATCATTTATTAATTTGTTCAATTCGCTAATCACCAATAATGTTCAAATGGGTTCAAATTCTGAAAAATTATTTTACCTACGCTCTCACCTTAGTGGCGAAGCACTTAAATTGATAGAATCGTTACCAATTTTGGATGACAACTTTCAAGTAGCACTAGATATATTAAACACTAGATACAATAATGTCAGACAAATTTTGTCCAATCATTTCCAGCAATTGTTAGCGATTCCTGAGATTTCAAAATGTACCGTTGCCAATTTGAAAACATTCATTACTACCACTCAATCTACATATGAATCGTTATTAACGTTAAACCATGACCCGCAAGCACTCTTTGAATCTTTAATAACACAAATAATAGCTTTAAAATTAGATTACTCGACTCGAAAATCATTCGAAGAACAAGCGGTCTCTAACGCCTTGAGTACGCCACAGAATTTATTTGAATTTCTTAACAAAAAATGTCAAGTAATGGAATCAATTCAAGTAGTACCGTACAAACCAGAAACAAATAGGTCAAATAACACTAGCCAACAGGTGTCTAGGTCAACTAAGGTTTCATGTCATGCCACGTCTCAACCAGCAACGGTATCCACATTACGGACACAAAATAATGCTCCCCCGTACCATCAAGTGTGTAATATGTGTGAGAATACAACTCACAAAATTTACTCTTGCCCAAATTTTTTAGCATTGAACATTTCTGATAGGAAGACCTTTATTGCCAATAAGCAACTCTGCTTTAACTGTTTGGGGAAAAACCATTCATCACACACTTGTTTTTCCAGAAAAAATTGTACTATGTGTAACCAAAGGCATCATTCTTTATTACATGACATCCCTGCTCAATACCAACCACAACAACCTTATCACACTCCTTACCAAAACACTGCATCCAGTTTCACTACTCCCCCTCCTCAAAGCTTTAATAATCAAGGGGCAGTAAGTAAAAATTCAGCAAACCGGTCAAGTTGACTATCACAAACATCTTTATCTGCAACAACTACTCATACAACAAGCAACTACGTGCTACTGGCTACTGCTCAAGTTAATGTAAAAACAAATTCAGGAAAAACAATTCGTGCAAAAGTCCTTTTAGATAATGGCAGTCAGATGTCATTTGTCACTGATCACTTTTTTAATAAATTAGGGCTAGATTGCAATCAAAGTTCAATTCAAGTAACAGGCATAGGCCAAAACGAGCAGACAGTCAGGGGCGTAGTTGACTTAAATCTTACTTCACTTCATCCACCTTTTTCACATTTCTACGCCACTTGCGCAGTTATACCTCAAATAACATACAAACTCCCACAGTTATCATTGGATTCCAAAACAATAAAAATACCTAGTCATTTGGAATCCCAGCTTGCAGATAAAGATTTTCATATACCTTCAACCATAGATATCTTGCTCGGAGCAGATCTCTATTATAACTTAATTAAGCCAGGCATTCATAAACTAGGTCTAGGATTGCCTACCCTAGTCAATACTCATTTTGGGTGGATTATAGCAGGTAATTTTCCTGGTTCACCCCAACCACACAAATATTCTCATCATGTACAGTTCCCCAGGAAGGATCTAAAAAATCAGAGTACAGTTCGTGCGGGCACAAAATTGTTGTCTGGTACTAATCACATTCATTTTGCAACCCCCACATCTGAAATAAATTTAGAGGGTGGAAGCGGTTCATCAAATCAATCATCAACCTTTTCGGGTGGGTTTGACGACCCCTTGATCAGCCCTTTATCAAACATACATATTTCAAACATTCATTCAAACACCCCCAACGCACAAGAGGTGCTTGGTGGTGATCAATCAAACTTTTCAACCCCTATTCCTGATCAAGAGTCAGAGGATAGTAGCGGTTTTTCAAATCATATTTTATATCAACAATCAACCTTTTCGGGTGGGTTTGACGACCCCTTGATCAGCCCTTTATCAAACATACATATTTCAAACATTCATTCAAACACCCCCAACGCACAAGAGGTGCTTGGTGGTGATCAATCAAACTTTTCAACCCCTATTTCTGACCAAGAGTCAGAGGATAGTAGCGGTGCTTCAAATCATCTTTCTTATCAACAATCAACCTTTTCGGGTGGGTTTGACGACCCCTTGATCAGCCCTTCATCAAACACAAGTTTTTCAAACAATCATTCACACACCCCTAACGCACAAAAGGTGCTTGGTGGTGATCAATCAAACTTTTCAGCCCCTATTCCTGATCAAGAGTCAGAGGATAGTAGCGGTTTTTCAAATCATATTTTATATCAACAATCAACCTTTTCGGGTGGGTTTGACGACCCCTTGATCGGCCCTTCATCAAACATACTTATTTCAAACATTAACTCAAACACCCCCAACGCACAAGAGGTGCTTGGTGGTGATCAATCAAACATTTCAACCCCTATTCCTGATCAAGAGTTAGAGGATAGTAGCGATTTTTCAAATCAAACTTCACATCACTCATCAAACATTCATTCTAACAGTTCGGACACAGAAACCAAACTTGTGTATGATACCAGTCAACACCAAATTGCAAATCCCAGCTCAGCAAAAGAAGCTGAAATTAGCTTACATTTTTCACAACATGTTCCAAACGTTTCTTCTCATGATGTCAAAATGGATAATCCCTTCAACCTTCTATTTGACAACAACGTTGCTTTGCACATTGCAAATCAGGGTCAAATTGACAACCCTTTTAAACTTTTAATACAAGATAACGTAGAGAAATCACCTACTACCACGCCACTGTCCACTGACCAGCTTTTGGAGCGGTTCTGGATACAGGAGGAAGTGGAAAACAAAATGGTTTTATCTGAGGATGACCAACTAGCTGAACAAATTTTCAAAAATACAACCATCCAGTTACCAAATGGTAAATTTCAAGTCAACTTGCCGCTGAAGAATGAATTGGCTTATATTCAATTAGGAGATTCTTTTCAAATAGCAAAGCATCGTTTTTTGTCATTAGAACGTAAACTTCACAACAACCCTCAACTTTTCGCAGAATATAAAAAATTCATCGATGAATACTTGCAGCTCAATCATGGTCGAATCATACCACTTCAATTAAAAACTGTAAACAACGAACAGAAATATTTTGCACCACATCTTTGTGTCATTCGTGATCAAAGTGTTTCCACCAAGCTCAGAGTTGTGTTCGATTTCTCTTGTCAAACCACATCTAAACTGTCATTAAACGACATTTTGTTAACAGGGCCTCGGGTCCAACCTGAGCTGGTTGATATCCTACTTAGATTCCGCACATTTAATTATGTTTTGACAGCTGATATCCAGAAGATGTACAGGCAAATAGTAATGAACCCTGCACACAATTTTTTGCAAAATATATTATGGCGAAATTCACCAACCGAACCACTCCAATGCATTGAGTTAACATCTGTTAGTTTTGGGCAAAAGAGTGCTCCTTACGTTGCTTGTCGTGTTTTAAACGAAATTGCTTTTCAAAACCCACATCGGACTCTGGCTCATCAAGCCCTCCTTGAACAAACTTATGTCGACGACATTTTAGCTGGTGCAAATACCATCGATGAAATGAAACAACTAAAAAATGAATTAATTCAATGTTTAAGCCCCCATAGTTTCGAACTACACAAATTTTGTTCAAATGTAAAATTATCAAAATCAGATCAGACTTCCGAAGTAAAAGATCTTAACCTAGAGGATGCTCCTTGCAAGATACTAGGTCTCAAATGGGATCCCAATTCAGATTCCCTTCAAATATCCACTCCTTCATCCCTTCCTACACAGCAACTTACTAAACGCATAATTTTATCAACCATTTCAAGCTGTTTTGATCCGTTAGGGTTGGTCAACCCCTTGCTTGCTCACGGCAAGTTGATCATGCAGCAGCTTTGGTTATTAAAATTAGGGTGGGATGAAATCATCCAAGATCAAAAGGTATTACAAGAATGGAGCGAGTTTTGTAAAAATTTAACTGTTCTGCATGATGTAACAATCCCTAGACAAGTAATGTTAAACAAAAAAGTTTCACGTGTCGAACTTCATGCATTTTGTGACGCTAGTTCCGTCGCCTATGGTTGTAACATTTATGTACGATCAGTTTATTCGGATAATTCGATCCATTGTTCATTGCTCACGTCAAAATCAAGGGTAGCACCCATTAGTAAAATACTTACCATCCCAAAATTAGAACTGTCGTCAATGGTGTTGTTGTCCAAGTTGGTATCTCGAATCATTCAAAATTTGAAAACAAAGATTCATTTTAACTCTGTCAATTTGTGGACAGATTCACACATTGCTCTGTCTTGGGTAAGGGGACATCCTTCTCGATGGTCAGTTTTCGTCAGCAACCGTGTATCCCAAATCCAAGAACTTACCAACGATTTTCATTGGAGGCATGTAAGATCCGAAAAAAATCCTGCAGACTTGCTGTCTCGAGGACATTTTCAAAAAGACAAGCTTGCGTTCTGGTTCAGTGGGCCACAATTTCTTAAAGAAAATCACACCAATTTTGATCAACTTGATACTTTTAAATTAGTTACAATTCTCCCAGAATCAAAAAAGACAGTTCTTCAAACTGTACGCGTCACCCCTGACCCCTGGGTCACCACCTTCGATACGTTCAATTCTTTTTCCAAACTTGTCCGATCTTTCGCATATTTGTTTCGTTTTTTGCACAATGTACGCCACCCAGGTAAAAAAATGACAGGAGCCCTTAATACTAGTGAAATTGATAATTCGTTAAAATTTATTTTATCTAAAATTCAATCCAGTTATTTTAGTACAGAAATTACTAGTTTACAAAATCAAAAGCCTTTAGCAAATAAACAAATACAATCATTAAACCCTTTTATAGACAAACAAAATTTAATTCGAGTAGGAGGAAGGCTTAAGCACTCTGACTTACCTTATGACCACAAGCACCCTATCCTATTGCCAAGTAAATGCAAGATCACATCTCTAATTCTCAAATCAAACCACATCCGTTTGGGTCACAGCAGCCCTCAAAATGTTCTTTCAAATGTTAGATTGCGTTACTGGCCACTAGATGGCTTGCGAGAAATAAAACGAATTATTTCCAAATGCACAACTTGTCATAAATTTCATGCTCAGAAACATTTTCAAATCATGGCAGATCTCCCCTCTTATCGTATTACTCAGGCTCGACCATTTCAAAGGGTGGGCGTCGACTTCGGAGGACCTTTCCTCATTAAGTCTTCTACTTTAAAAAAGGCCCCCATTCAAAAATGTTACCTTTCGCTATTTGTATGCATGGTCACAAAGGCTGTTCATTTAGAGCTAGTTTCTGACCTTACCACCGAAGCCTTTTTAGCAGCGTTAAAACGCCTAATTGCCCGTCGAGGGTGCCCAACACTCATTTACAGTGACAATGCCACAAATTTTCAAGGAGCCAAAAATCAGCTCAGAGATCTTCATCAATTTCTAGTTAATGACGATAATATGAAGTCAATCCAGTCTTACCTTCTTGCCACTGAATCAGAGTGGAAGTTCATTCCTCCACATTCACCACATTGGGGTGGATTGTGGGAATCTGCAATAAAAAGTGCAAAATACCACCTTGTTAGGCTCATGGGAAACTCTATTTTCACCTTTGAACAACTATCAACTGTGTTCTCACAGATAGAAGCCATCTTGAATAGTAGGCCGCTTTGCCCCTTATCAAACGATCCTTCAGATCTCAACTCACTTACACCAGGACATTTTCTTATAGGCGCGCCCTTGATGTCCTTTCCAGAAAAAAATCTCGCCGAGATTCCTTCCAATCGCCTTAAATTTTGGCAACAATGCTCAAAGTTACAACAACAGTTTTGGAACCGATGGAAAGTCGATTACCTTAACAGGTTACAGAACAGGCCCAAATGGATGGAGCCTACACCTGAATTCAAAATCAATGATTTAGTATTGTTAAGGGAAGATGACACCCCTCCATTAAAGTGGCCTTTGGCAAGGATATTGGAGTTAATCCCTGGAAAGGATGGCAAATCTCGCTCAGTGCGCATCAAAACCCAAGATGGAGTCTACGTGAGACCAATTGTTAAATTGTCCCTTGTGCCCAACACAGAGCTTTAGATTTTAAGTTAGGTACCTACTTTCGCATAAGGTTGTTAAATACGCAGTTGGATTAGGTCGAATCCAAATGCTCCACGAAAGGAAACGCTAGGATCTTGATCTGGGATAGATTCGCGAGTGACCTGGTCAATAACCTTACGCTATTTTTCCTTACTTATTGTTTATCAACTTGGTTTTCGTTTTATGAATCTGTCATATGTTTGAAATCATGCGTGGCTTGCGCAACAAACACCTGAGAAACTAAACTTTGTTATTCATACATCGTGTCAGTGCGATAACACTGGCTGGTCCTTCGAGTTTTTTCCAAGATATTTTTATCATTGTTATTCATTTAATTTGTCATCATTCAATGTTGTTTTCCTTTGTGTTGCGCGCGCCAGTATGGTTAAATTCTACAATTTCACCAGTAAAAACATCAACAAATTAATATTTTACACCTACTAAATAAATAAACAATTCTCAAATAGTTCGACTGCTTCTTACCCTAATATAATGTGAAGTCATAAAACTATAAATAGCATTTATCTCAGAATACCGAACGTCGAACACCTGTGTTTTTAAGTGCACAGCTGTGCATTGGAACAAAATGAGTGTCCGGCGCATAGTTAACGAAGCACAAATGACGTATTTCATTATGTCATGATGTTTTCATTGGTTGAAACCGAATAGGTGCGTGAACTATGCCCCGGACACTCATTGCGTCCCAACAGTATATATTTGGGTGAGCTCGACGCGAGGAGTACAGTTGTATGTTTGCCATCATTCAGTAGTTGTCTTAGTGCCACCAAAGAATCAGTTGTCTTTTTGCCATCATCGCTCACAGTTGTTTGCTCTCCGAACGTTCAAGTGCTTTCTGCCGGCGACGGCACGTTACTTTCTACATTTTTACAAGCGTTTAATGCAGTTTATTTTCTGGTGCAAGTTATATCTTCTACAATTATTATGGCATAAGAAAATCTACAAACAAATGTTTTCAAGTTGGTAACTAAAAAATCCACTGTATTAGTTAATCAAATTGTGATGAACTAAAATTGTAAATATTTAAAACTGTTTAGTGAAGATAAGTGAATCAACCACTATGTATTTACTTCAGTGAAAATAGTAAATTAAAAACACTTCTTCTTCTACTACCTATGACTCGTTAGTTATTTCTACAAAAGAACCCAATTCTTCTAACACCAGCGACATATGCTACAGAACATTTTTACCAAAGAAATATTCGGAAGTAACACCGGTATTTTTTCAACTCCTATGATAATAATTTCTCGACACTTGTAAATGATAACACTACATATTCTCATAATAATGACTTATGTACAGATCCCACACTCTCAGCTGATGCAAATAACCCGAGTCAGGATTTTATCCAGGCGCCGAGTTCCAGCAATCCGACATAATCTTTGTTAACGCATTAAAAGCAAATTTACCGTATATCAAAATTCCCGAAATTAACGCAATTTTTCTTATCGACACTGGCAGCTCGAAATCTTTAATTGATCCGAATTTGGCATACAGGTATTATCAAAATTATATAATCAAGGAGAAATTTAATATTCAGACAGCTCATAATATTTCATATCACGATGAAGTCGCTTGCATTCCTCTTTTTAAAATATTTAATTTGCAAAACTATCATAAATTTTATCTTTTTAAGTTTAGTAACCGATTTGATGGCATCATAGGCGTAGATTTACTTAAACAATTAAATGCAAATATAAATGTAAATAAAAATGAAATAGTAACCCCTAAAGCAGTTATTCCTTTAATTTTGGACACAGACCCTCATGACAACCGACAAAATAATTATTAACTGACTATACCCGAACGTTGCAAACAGATAGTAAAATTACCGGTAAATTTAAAAAATGGTTTAGGCGTACTTGACTATAAAATTCTAGGAAAAGGTCTTGAGATGCCTAAAGCTTTGGTAAATGTAACTAACAATTTTGCTATAACCACTGTCACTAATTCAAATGAAAATGCTGTAAACTTAGATATTTTTGAACCTTTTGATATCGAAATTTTGAATTTAATTGAAGTCAATTTTCTAGACAAAATGGAAGTCGATTCAGATCCGAATTATAACACTTTTCATGATAATAAATTAAAAGAAAATTTAAAAAATATCAGGCTTAACCATTGTAACAGAGAGGAGAAAGAATCTCTCAAAAATGTTTGTTTTCAGTATAGAGATATTTTTTATTGTGAAGGTATCCCATTAAGTTTCACAAATCAAATTAAACACAAAATTACATTAACGGATGATTCACCAATTTACACAAAATCTTATCGTTTTCCTGAAATACATAGAGATGAAGTTAAAAGACAAATAGCAAAAATATTTGATGACGGTATAATTGAAAACTCGACGTCACCATTCTCATCCCCCATCTGGATAGTTCCTAAAAAACAAGATGCAAGCGGGAAAAGAAAATGGCGTTGCGTTATCGACTATCGAAAACTTAACGAACGAACAATAAATGACAAATACCCCCTTCCGAACATTACGGAAATCCTGGACAGATTAGGTAGAGCAAATTATTTTTCGACACTCGATCTAGCTAGTGGTTTTCACCAAATTGAAGTAGACCCCAATGACGTAGACAAAACCGCATTTAGTACCCCACAAGGTCATTTTCATTTTAAACGAATGCCGTTTGGATTGAAAAATGCCCCTTCCACATTTCAAAGAGTAATGGACAATGTATTACGAGGACTGACAGACGAAACATGTATTGTTTATTTAGATGACATTTTAATTTACAGTACTTCCCTTCAGGAACATTTAGAACGTTTAAAAACCGTATTCGACAGACTCAGACAACATAATTTAAAAGTTCAGCTAGACAAATCAGAATTTCTTCAAAAATCAGTGATGTATTTAGGACATGTAATTACCCCCTCTGGAGTTAAACCAAATCCTGATAAAATTTCGGCTATTAAAAATTTTCCAATTCCCAAAACTCAGACTGACATTAAAAGTTTTCTTGGACTCTTAGGTTATTACCGACGCTTTATTCGTGACTTTGCTAAAATTACAAAGCCATTAATAAAATGTTTAAAAAAAGGCGCTCAGGTAATTCATAATAAAGATTTTATAGACTGTTTCCAAACATGTAAAGACATTTTGACAAACGACCCTATACTGCAATACCCAGACTTTAATAAACCTTTTATACTAACGACAGACGCTAGTAACTATGCTATAGGTGCAGTTTTATCGCAAGGTAATGTACCAAACGATAGGCCTATTGTGTATGCTTCTAGAACCCTAAATGACTCAGAGACAAATTACTCGACTATTGAAAAAGAACTACTTGCAATTGCTTGGAATTGCAAGCATTTCACACCTTATTTGTATGGGAGATCTTTTTATATATACAGTGACCATAAACCATTAACGTGGTTATTTAGTTTAAAAGAGCCTAACTCTAAACTAGTAAGATGGAGGCTCAAATTAGAAGAGTACGACTATAAAATCATTTACAAAAAAGGCAAAAATAATACAAATGCAGATTGTTTATCCCGTATATCACTTAACGCCCTAGAAAATGAATCAGTAGTTAATAATACCGGAGATGCAGGTAATGACATTTTAGAATTTTTGCAAAATTTAGCTGAAAATGTTCCAAAAGAAACACAACCTTCCACAAATAAAAAGAATAAATCCAAAATTAATATAATTTCAAATATAAAAATTCCTCCTACAATTAATGACACACGAAATGAATTAAATACCCCTGAACCTAACTGGACAGATGACACAGACGATTCGATGCAACATTCGACAGCAAACGAAACAACAAATAACGGCATACCCATCTTAGATGAAATCATAAATAATAAAATACACCAAATTTTAGTTTATCCAAATCTTTATCAAAAAACCGATATCACTCACGAAACTTATGAAAATCAAAAAATTATAAAAATTAAAATTCCAGAAACCGATAATGAAAAATTTATATTTGAATTTCTAGTTGAATTTACTGATCTAAAAAGTACATTTTACTTTCATTTTAATAGAGAAAACTTATATAGAGATTTTAATAATGTTTATTTAAAACACTTTTCGGAAAATGGACCAAAATTAGTTAAATGCACAAAATTACTTAACACTATTTCTGATAAAGAAGAACAAATTCTTTTTCTTAGAAATTACCATGAAGGAAAAACAACGCATAGAGGTATTAATGAAACTTTAGAAAAATTACGTCAAAATTATTATTGGAAAAATATGAAAATATCTATCACAAATTATATTAACGCTTGTTCTATTTGTCAAAAAAAAAAAAATATGCCAGACAAAACCCCTATGTTCCGCTAATGCTTACTGAGACAGCTACAAAACCTTTCCAAATTGTACACATGGACGTATTTACTTACGATGCAAAAAAATTATAACTCTAACTGACGCTTTCACAAAATTAGCTCAAGCATTCTTCATTCCAGGAAAAACCGCAATTCATGTCAGTAAAGCACATAAAATATTTCACTTCATTCGGCGTTCCTCAACTAATTGTAGTAGATAAAGGCACTGAATTTAATAACGAGACAGTAAAAAATCTTTTAGCATTACACAAAATTAAAGTTCATTTTACAACTCCTGGTCACCATGAATCTAACTCAATAGCTGAACAAATACATTCGACATTAATTGAACATTCAAGACTTTTACGTGAAATTTACCCAAATGAAAATGATTTAATGGACTATGCAATAATTGGATACAATAACTCTATACATAGTTCGACAAATTTTACTCCATTTGAACTTACCTTCGGACACACAGACTCTAGAAATCCTAACGAAATTTTCCTTCCTCATGATTTTTATACAGATTACGTTAATAAACATAAAGAAAAATTGGAACACGTTTACAAGGGTGTGCATAAGAATTTAAATGATAAAAAAAATAAAATTATTGAAAAAAGAAACGAAAAAGGTGAAACTAATCCGGAATTCCAAGTTAATCAAACCGTCTATAAAGTAAATCCAAAAAAGCGAAATAAAAAAGATAAAAGATTTTTAGGACCTTTCAAAATTACTCAAATTATTGATAGAAATCGCGTTGAAATTTCCAGAGAAGCATTAAAACATAAAAAATTAGTCTTACATAAAGAAATTATACACATAAACGAATTAAGGAAACCTCCTGTTGCAGATTCCTCTTCTGGACCACAGCCGCAAGACTAGACATTCCTTAATTCCATAACTTAAACGACAATCCAGGTCTCCTCCCTCTTCATTTAGGAACAGCACAAGTTAAAACACATTTTTGGACATTTATACATATTTATGACATAACAAACATTACAATAGACTTTTTGACATTGCAAGAGCAATATAATAAATTAAACATTTCTCTCTCTACAACTCCCGAAAGTTTTAGTTTCAAAGAAGAATTTCAAAACTCATATCACATGATTCAAATTATCGAAAATAAAATAACCATTCAATTAAATCAGTTAAATCCTTTTTGGAAGTCTAGATCAAAGAGATCCCTTTTCGATGGACTCGGTTCAGCAATAAAGTTTTTAACAGGTAATTTAGACCAAAACGATGCAAAACGATATGACGAAGCCATAACATCTTTGTCTATCAATCAAAATAAAATTAAAACTTTAATCGAGCACCAAGTTACTATTTTACAAAATTCAATTCAAAACTTTAAAAACAATTCTAAATTATTAGCTCATAATCAATTAATATTGAGCTCTCGTATTAATGAAATACAAAAATTAATTGAAAATTTAAATATAGAAAAAACGGAAACATTTCATTACTTTGCATTGGAAAGAATTGTCTCACAATTTTCTATTAGTTTTCAAATTATATATGACATACTGGAAAAAATAGCCATTAGCTTTTCAAAACTTAATACATTTCATAATGCTATTGCAGATCCTACAGAACTATTTTTTGAAATATCACTAATTAGTAAAAATCTTAACAATAATGAAAAATTTCCATTTGAACTCTCCTTAAATAATATTTTAAATTTTGAAAAAATAATCGAAATCAAAAGCTATAGTAAAAATAAAATAAAATTGTATTTCTACTTGAAATACCCATAGTAGAATCCAATAATTATAACTACTATCACCTGTACTCTCTACCTATACGTTCCATAGAATCCTTTAAAACCATTATTCCTCAATCCAAATTTCTTCTCTCAAATGAGCAGCAATATGCACTTTCAAACTTGGGATGCAAAGAAGTTACTCAAGATGGATTTCTCTGCCAAGATGTCCAGACCTTAAGAATCTCTCCGAATTCCCCTTGTGAAGTACAGCTGTTGAAGTATTCTAAATTTATCAATGTCAGCGAAATAAAAATCCAGAAGTTAGAAAAGTACCAATGGATTGTTATCACACCCCACAGTGTGGTTACAAAACAAAAATGTGGTAAAAATTTAGACAATGTCCTTATAAATGGTAGTTATTTAATAGAACTTAATAATTTGTGTGAAGTGATTATAGACAGTTTTTCTCTAAAAACATTTGAAACCAAAAATCCGAATTTTAGAAATATTGAACTGCCAAGTTTAAAAATTTTCAAAAACAATTTTAAAACCTCAACAATAAACTTAAAACCAGTGCAAATAAACTCTATAAAGCTCGATGAACTTAACAATATTCATAGTGCACTCCAGGAAGATAAATTGAAATTAGAAGACATCGACACATCCCCTGTGCATTTTCAAAAAATAAGTTTTTATACAATTGTATTATATATTATAATTATTTCAGCAATCATTTATGCAGCTTTTAAATTTTACATTACAAAGAAGTTGACCGAGAAAAAGAAGAAAGAAAATCCTCAAGATATAGACCTCAAGAATTTTCCGCTCATTTCGAACTCTGGTTCAACCCCATAGTTCTCATCTAGCCCCGGAGGAGTTATGGAAACAATCCCGCCGACTAATACAAGAATAGTGTTTACGTTGCACTCTGGACTAAAATTATAAATATAAGTCAGAATAAAAAAAGATCAGATCATTGTTAGCTTTCTGTTAATAAAGGTTTCATTTAAATTTTTGTTTTTTAAAAAGTCTTTTTCGAAGTGCTCACACTTAATTCGCATAATTATGGTGAGTAATAACCATTCGCCATCTATCGTCCTATATGCAAGAAGCCACATAAACATAAAGTAGAAGCTTCCAGTTCTTCTTATTAGATGGAGCTACAGTGACTTTATATGTTAAAGTCACTGTAGATGGAGCCAGTAGTGATGACGGTTAGGCGTTTTCTTCTCTCTGTAGCTAGATGGCGCTATCAGTACTGTCGTACATTTCCAATCCTCTAAATATTGCCTTTATTCATGCGGTATTTGGGCCAACATTTTTCCTTGTCACTTCGTTTGACATAACCTCAAATAATAAACTTTCAAATGATCTTAAAACATTTTTTTGTGCGGTGTTAAGTGTTTAAAATAGCTAAATATTAGTGTTACTTCAAAACCTGTTCATTTTTGTGCGGTTTATTTAACATTTTTTTACTCTCTTTCTAGTATAAATTGTTTTTGATGTTTTTTTATGTATCAATTATTATTAATTGATCAATGTTTTATGTAATTCTTTAATTTTATAAACGGTTTTTCTATAAAATGTCGAAAAAAGATATTGAACGGCTTAAGGCCAAGAAAAATCAAGCAATTGAAACCATTTCTAGGATTAACAGATTTATTTCAGATCATACGGATGATCCTGATAGTGATCAAAAAACTGATCAATTTTTAGCGAAAAAAGAATTACTTCAAGAAACTTTTAACAAAATCAGCGATTATTAGGTAGAAATTGTATGCCTAGATAAACACTACGATGACCCAATGGATGACATTGAAACAAATTATTTTAATATTCTCGTAAGTATTAATGAACATTTACCTAAACCCAATAAACCTAAGTCAAATGTTACTATCCAAAATGAACCTGTGCATTCTTCAGAAAGGAATGACATTTCAACCTCAAAATTACCCCCTATAGACATCCCAATTTTGGATGGTAAAAATCTCACCAAATTTAAATCATTTGTTGATATTTTCGCGGCTGTAATAGATAAAAATCAACAGCTGACAAATGTTGAAAAGTTGTTTTATTTAAGATATTACTTAAAAGGTGAAGCGTTAGATTTAATTGAAAATTTACCCCTAGAAAATTCTTCTTATAATGAAGCTTTAGGTCTTTTAAACAATAGGTATAACAACCCACATTAAATGACTTCTTGTCAAATTTAGAAAAACGTGCTTCTGCATTAGAGGCCAGCTGCAGTTATGTAACTGAAACAAAAACTAGAGAAAAAACATTCTCACATTTATTAACCAAACCCAAATCAGAATTTAAGTGTCCTTTTTGTTCAATTGCAGGTCACAAATTATATAATTGTAGAAAATTCAAGTCCATTCTAGTTAATGAAAGAATTTCCTTTATAGATAAGCAAAAACTTTGCAGATTGTGCCTAAACAATCATTCTGACAGATGTAAAATGACCTTTAGATGTGCTATGTGCCAAAGGGATCACAATACATTGCTGCATTTGGACAGACAAGCAGGAACGAGTGAAAAGACTTCTTCAATAATGGAAAATAAGGTAGTAACTTTTAGTTCTATTCAAAGTCCACAAGAAACTGTTCCTTTGGCTACTGTTAAAGTAAAAATTAAATCTGCAGATGGTAAATATATTTTTGTACGAGGCTTAATTGATACTGGGTCTCAAGTGTCCCTTGTAACAAGCTGTTTGGTAGAAAGTTTGAATTTAAAGCCATATAATAACTCTTTAAATATTTTTGGAATATCACAAAGTACCATGAAGGTTCAAAAATCTATTAATTTAAACATTGAGTCACATATATATGATTATTGTATTAATGTCAAATGTGCTATTGTTGATACAATTACTAGTGATTTACCACAGTTAAGCTTTGATGTGTCCAATTTTAATTTCCCAAAAAATATTAAATTGTCAGATGATAGGTTTAATCATACTGAAAAAATTGACCTTTTGCTAGGAGCAGATGTTGTCTTTCAAACATTTTTATCGGAAAAAATTGAATGCGAAAAACTTTATTTACAGAATACTCTGTTTGGTTTTATTGTTAGTGGTGTTGTTCCTATCCAACCATATTGTAACTTAGTTACACTTCATGCTACTTACAATGACCTTAATAAAACTATTTCTCAGTTTTGGGAAACTGAAAAGGTTCCTGAAATATTTTTGGAATATTCCACTGAGCAAGAAGCATGTGAACACAATTTTCAAAATTCTGTTCAATTAATAAATAATAAATTTCAGGTATGTTTACCATTAAAGCAAAATATTAATGATTTAAATTTAGGAGATTCTGTTGCGTTAAAGCGCTTTGAAAATTTAGAAAAGCGTTTAAAGGCAAACCCAGATTTGTTTTTGCAATATAAAACTTTTATTGATGAGTATTTAAAACTTGAGCATGCTAAAATTATAAACTTTGATTCTTATGACTTAAATAGCGGTTCAGTTTATTTTATGGCTCATCATCCCGTTATTCGGGAGGATAAAAAGACCACTAAGCTTCGCGTCGTTTTTGACGGCAGTATGAAGTCCAAAAATAAAAAATGTATAAACGATTTTTTGTATAATGGGGCCGTTGTACAAAACGAACTTTTTGATATTCTGGTATTGTTCAGAACATATAAATATGTTATTTTAACAGATATACGACATATGTACAGGATGATTTCAGTTAGCCCTGAACATCGCCAACTTCAAAATATTTTGTGGAGGGAGCCCCAAGGTTTGTTGCAGTGTCTACAGCTGCAAACTGTCACCTATGGCTTAAAAAGTTCTTCTTTTCTAGCTACAAGATGTTTGGTAGTAGAGCTTGCTCGTACAGAAGGTGAAAAATTTCCTAGAGCAGCTCAAGTTTTATTAAATAATACATATGTTGATGATATTTTAGCAGGTTCTGATACTATAGAAGAAACTGTACAATTAAAAGAATTAATTTCTCTTCTTCAACTAAGATCATTTTCATTGCACAAGTGGTGCACAAATAAGCCAGAAATTTTAAATGATGTCCTCAAAGAAAAAAAGAATCTTGATGAAGTTGACATGAGCAAAAACAATTTTATTGTAAAAACTTTAGGTCTCTCTTATGACACAAATGAAGATATTTTTAAAATGTCAACTTCAAAAATTGAAATTAACGAATGTGTAACAAAAAGACAAGTTCTTAGTTTCATATCAAAATTTTATGACCCCTTAGGCCTTGCAGGTCCAGTGTTGGTAGCAGCCAAGGTCATTATGCAAAAACTTTGGATTTGCAAACTAACATGGGATGAAATATTACCAAAAGACTTATTAGAAATTTGGAAAAAATTTGTAAAAAATCTAATTTATATGCCAGTTTTAAAGGTACCTCGCAATTTAGTTTTTGCCAATGCAGATAGCATTGAATTGATAGGTTTTTCTGATGCATCTATGATAGCATATGGTGCTGTAATATATGCGAGAACTATTTTTCCTGATAGGATCGAAGTAAATTTAATTTGTTCCAAATCAAGAATTGTACCTGTAGACAAAAAATTAACTATACCTAGATTGGAGTTGAATGCAGTTCTTCTGCTAGCAACTTTAGCTAAAAAATTGCATGATTTATTAAATTTAAAAGTTAACAAAGTTTTCTTATATTCTGATTCAAGCATTGTGCGTGCCTGGTTAAAAACAGAACCATTCAAATTAAATCCATATGTGGGTAACAGAGTTACAAAAATTCAAAATTTGACTTCAAATTTTAAATGGCTTTATGTCCATACAAAAGAAAATTCTGCGGATTTTCTATCTAGAGGTCTAGAACCTCAAGAAATTGAATTAAATTATCTTTGGTTTCATGGTCCTGACATGCTTGCAAACAAAAATTATTGCCACAACAGTATTCCTACTGATTTTCCCAATCCCTTGCCTGAGGAGAAAGTTGTTGCTAATGTTTTGATTACTAAGTTAGGAACATGTTTCAAAGACTTTTCCAGTATCACAAAACTGCAAAGAAGTATTGCTTACATGCTTAGATTCATTCAAAATGCTCGCAGTAAAGCTTCTAAAAGTGATAAAATTACTGGAAATTTAATTTCAGAGTTAGAAAATGCTCTAACCTTAATTATAAAATGTGAACAAAATAATAATTTTCCTGAGGAAGTTAAATGCCTCAGATCAAACTTACCAATGAAATCGTCAATGAGTTCCTTGTCACCTTTCTTAGATGGCAATGGTGTATTGCGAGTAGGTGGTAGGTTGCAGAATGCAAATATACCTTATAATCAAAAGCATCCTGCAATTTTGCCAAAAGGAAATCACATTACTGACCTCATTATCAGGCTAGAACATATAAAACTTTTGTATGCTGGATCAAGGCAAGTTTTAAGCTCTTTAAACCTGAACTATTGGCTCATAAATGGCAACAGGGAAATAAAAAAGATATTACACAAGTGTGTCACCTGTTTTAAATTTAAATCAAAATGCTCGGAGCAGTTAAGGGAGCGTTCAAGTATTACACGTGACGCCAAGATCAGTAAATGTTTTCGGTCGCTCAAGAGCAACGTTTTCTATTGAATAATTAAATATTCATTTTTAAACTGTACGACATAACTTTAACATTTATCTGGGTTTAGTGACAAGTTATTTTGATAACACCATTCAACAATCCGTGTTAAGTTTGCTGAAAGGTTCTCGCAATCACCTATCTTCTCTACGAGGCAGTATAGTTTTAGATCATCAGCATACAAAAGCAAATTTACATTTATAACATCTGCAATATCATTAATGAACATAATAAAAAGGAGGGGTCCTAGATTCGACCCTTGTGGAACACCAGAAGAAGCACTATATTCAGCAGACCTAAAACCATTAAGCTGGACATATTGCTTTCGATCCCATAGATAGGATTGAAATAGTGAAATTAAAGAAGGAGATAATCCAAAAGCTACAAGTTTGTTAAGCAGAATGCCATGATCAAGTCTGTCGAAGGCCTTAGAAAAGTCTGTGTAAATAACATCAGTTTGGGCTCTGTTATCAATATATAAATCAAAATAAAAATTATTTTGGATTTTTACCTGGAATTAGTACTGATGATGCCATGTACGAACGTATAAATAACATTAAAAATCCATTTGACAATAATGAGAAGACAATTGTAATTTTTCTTGATTTTGTAAAGTACCTCACAGACAGCTCATTGAGGTTTTTGAACAATATGGTGTTAGAGGTATTTGTTCTTATGCAGATGACACAGTGTTATGTTTTAAAGGAAAACCTGGAATATTGTTAAACATAAAGTAGTTGCACGTTTTGAGACAGGTAATCATTGCCTTGACTTTAGTGAATTAATCCTGAATGCTGACAAAACATTTTATATAGCCTTCTCTATGAACAATGCAAATGGACCTAGTTATAACTTTATCAAAAGGAACGAATCTGATATTGCTATTAATGAAACTAACACAATAAAGTACTTAGGTATTAAAGTTGATTAAAAGCTAAAATGGAATGATCACATTCAAAATCTGACAAACAGAATTAGGCACTTACTATCATAATTTTATACTATTCACAAAATCTTATCTAAAAAAACCACATATACCTACAAATGTATAAATTTTTAGTATAATCTCTCCTAAGATATCTGGGGGGCTCTATGACAATGTTATCCAAAACTATATTTTGCATGTAATATTTTTTAAAGACAAGCTTTTTACAACTATTATATAATCAAGATATCCTAAATATTAAATGTCTACTACTTTAGCAACTGTATACTGTCTTTAAATATAAAAACAAAATTTATAATAATCATCTCTACCAAATAAGACAATCTTAATAACATGATCATTTTAGTATTTAGAAGATATGATACCAACCAGAGATTTACTGCAATCATGGCACCAACAATTTTGAAAATACTATCATTGAGTTTCGATTCAGAATTGAGTATAAAAGGTTTATTAAGCAGTGTAAAATTTGTATTTTTTGCTCAACTTTTGTAATTCTGTAAGTTTATATATTTATTTGTCACTAAATTAAATTTTGGTGTTTACAATACTGATCTTTTTAGTGATCACAGCCTTTCTTACTGTAAAATTTCTTTTATGGTACGAAAATGACCTCCTAAAATGATTACTTTTAGGAATTTCACATATTTTGATTTATATCTTTTCACTGGTCTGACGATGTGTATATATATATAATATAGATAACAAAGTACAATTTCTTAGGTAAAACATTTTATATTTATTCGATATTCATGTACCTATAAAAACAGTTAAAGTTAGTAAACCTTAAGCTCCCTGGTTAACTGACAAATTAAAACTAATTATAAAGTTATGCAATAAAGTGTGTTCAAAATATAAGACTAAAAACAGCTGTAGTTGGAAACATTATAGAGTTAAGCTGCATATTTGTATTCTTTGTCAAAGGAAGGAAAAGCATCTATATTTTATAAAGTTCTAAAACATTTTAAAATACAATACACCAAAGCTTCTAAAATTTCAACACACTTATCTAATCCCAATGATATAAATAAGTTTTTGTAAATGACAAAACTGCATGTTCATTGTTCACGTAATATTAAGTACTATCAACATAACAAACATAATACAGAAAACACTTTCTCGTTTAGAATGACGGATATATCAACCATTTTAAATATAATACAACAAATGAAAAGCAATGCTAAAGGAGCAGATGGTATTACTTTACAAATGCTTAAACTTGGCTTTCGAGTTATAGGTTATTATATCACTCATACTATTAATTGCTGTTTTGAGATTGGCTTTTTTCTTAATTCTTGGAAAAAACTTTAGTGTCACACTTCCTAAAGCAGCGTTTCTCAAACTTTTGAAAGCCAAATATCCTTGAGATTTCCACATTTTTTTATTTTCAGAAACTACCGAGAAACTACCTACATAAAGTACTTTTTGGTGCGCCAAAAACTTTTTCGAAGTCCCTAATATTATACAGACACAGGGGTTATATAAAAGAATAAGTTTTAGATGTGATTAAAAGAAAAAAAACAGTAGTTGGCCTATTTAAAAACAGACAATAAGCAAAATCATAAAGACACTTACTCTTTTGGCAAATAGGGCACCCATATCTCTTTTTCTTTAAAATAACTTGAGCTGTATTTGTTAATGATTTTTTGGTATATGATTGTCCTGAAGAATCCGCATTCGGAAAATAATCGGTACTTTCATTTTTTAAAGTCGGTAAATCACAATGAGAAGTCAGTAGTTCAAGCACTTCACTTTCAGTTTTTGCTTGTATAAATTCACTAACTTCTTCTTTAATTTGCATTTCTTTAATACTGCTAGTTTTCTCCAGTTCTTTTTTAATAGTTTTATGAAAAATTTGCACGTTTTCAGAAACAGTAACTGGGTCATTTTTTGTCGGCAAATCCACTTCATATTCGATGATTTCTCCTTTCATTTTAAGATGTGCGAATTGTTCAATCGTCTCTTCAGATGTAAAAGCATTAAATGTACCACCACATACAATCCCTTGTTCGATTTTAAATGTTTGAGGTTTTCCAGGATAAAACTTGTTTTGCTCTGTTTGATGGGAATAAATTTCTGGTTTTATTTTAACTTCACCAAGCTCTTGACAGAAATTAAAGGGATCTTGCTCTTGTTTCACGTCCATCGTTTAATTATGAATACAAATTAAAAACTGAAAAAAACAATTAGATATTTATTTATTTTAACCTGTATAAAATTATGATGACAGATGACAATATATTTGACACTTAACTGTCTTGATGCATTGCGTTCGGTCTGCCAAGTTCCTTTAACTCCTTTAACACTTTTAACTCCAAACGACCCTTTTAGCGTTAGGTTTAGTCCGATTAGTGACAGTTTAACACGCTTAAATGTCATTTAAAAGCACCCTAAAATTTGTCCCGCTCCAGCCCCTGACTGACCGAACTCGCCTACAGTAGTCGTTTTCTTTTTACAACTATCTGAGCTAACTTACATCGACTAAAGCTGAGATGTACGTTCTTTTTATGATTGTAAGTCAGAATCTTTCTTCCCCCCTTAGTAAAATCCCAGTATAATGAACAATTAGGCATTCCAACGACCTGTCCAAATGGCTACCAGTGGGTAATGACAGTTTAGATATGGCAACCCTGTTGTCATGTTGTCATTAACAGGGTCAATGATACATATATAGTTATATAGATTGCTCAAAGCTGGTCGTTTACGAGCGGCCATATTGCCTGGCAAATATTTATTAATTTGAATCGGTTTAGCAAAAATGTGTTTTAAAACCAATTTTTAGCCTTTAGATATTTAAAAAAAAATAATTGCTTACATTTTTACTTCAAGGCATAAGTTTATGTTTATTTTGAAAAATATGGATGATCAATCTATGTAATTATCTATTTCATTGAACTTGTCAAATCACCAGGCCTACAGGGTTGCCATAATTTTGCCATATCATAACCCGTCAGAACCCACTGGTAGTCATTCAGTTTGGAATGCCTAATACAGTAGCGACAGATTGCGTCGGCTTCTTTAGGCGAGTTCGGATAGTCAGGGGCTGGAGCGGGACAAAAGTGGAGTTTTTTTAGGGTGCTTTTAAATGACATTTAAGCGTGTTAAACTGTCACTAATCGGACTAAACCGAACGCTAAAAGGGTCGTTTGGAGTAAAAAGTGTTAAAGGAGTTAAAGGAACTGGGCAAACCGAACGCAATGTTTGATGTCGGAGTGGTCAGATTTTCAATGACAGTTGACGTTTTTGTCGCTTATTTCTACACGGAGAAAAGTAAACTCTAAAATTGCAAATTAGCGATGTACACTTACAAAAAAAATTAAAACATGTACATATAACATTTTAATGTATTCTAGGCAAATAAATTAATCAAAATATTGTGTAACTTAAATAAATGAGTTCCGGTGAAAATCTAGATGTGCCAATTTTAAAATTTTATCATTAGATTAAAATAAATTACTTTTGTATGCCATTCATTGTATGAAATGTGTTAAACATTTTTTGGTTTCTTCCTGGAACTAATAAATTAACTCAGCACCTTATTTTTTTATTTAAAATGAGGTTATGTAGGTATCTTTTTAGAAGTGAAACAACATATACCAATAATATTTATTAAAACACACAATTACAAATTAGTAAGTTTTTAATGAATTTACAATACAAGAATTATTTTATTTCAATTTTTGTTTCTACGTACAAATTTTTGACTTCAGATGAGTTTTAGCAAATGCCTGTTGTAAGTCACCCGTTAAGCACAATGCTGCCCAATTGCTTATATTACCTATGTATATAATTAAATACTATTAACGTCACATCATAAAAATTAGATGTTTATATTTAACGATTTTATGGTTTAAAATTTGTATGGGAAAGGTTATCTGCTGCGGGATTTAAATATTTAATGGCTAGAAGAATCAACAGTGACTGTCTAGAAAAATTTGTTGAGTCCATTAGGCAACAGGGTGGGAATTTAATTAATCCAACACCTGTACAATTCGAAAGGGCATTTAAAAAACTTTTTTGTCAAAATTATCTTCATTGCAATTCCATGAATTGTAATGAAGACCTGGACAAGCACTTGCTACAATTAAATGTAAAAAATATTCTCTCTGTATCCTGAAATAAATAAAAACACTCGAGAAGCTGTTTTTCTTCTTAATTACAGCTACAGGACAGAAGATATAATAGTTCAAAATCCATTTAAATATGTTTGTGGCTATTTGATCAAAAAAGCTTTAGGCATACATGGATGTGATACATTTATTAAATTTTCAAAAGAATGTGAAGATTTGGATAGTTCACAGATTTAAACATATGATTGCAAATAAAGCACTTATGGAGGCCTAAAAACTCCAAATGAAAAGTTTATTATCTATATATTTAAATTATAAAAAAATGTTATATCTATTTTTAGCAATACCTGTGTAATGTCTGGTATATCGCATAGCTTTTTTTGATATTATGAAAGAAATAGAATTTAATCATCCTTGTCCTAATTTCCCTAATGTATATATCATACAACTGTTTATAAGTTTATATATATTATTGTTTAAGTGCTTAAATATTGTATAAATGAAACAAATCAAAAATTAAGAAACAGTTAAAATAATAACACCACAAAATACATTTTTACTTTCCTATCTGTATACAGATATAAGGAAAGTATAGGAATCATGATTTTTTTCGACCTCGAGTTTTCGACGGATTTTTACGTTTTGAGGTCCCCTGAATCCGTTTTGACTATTTTCGCGATGATGTCTGTCTGTGTGTGTGTGTCTGTATAACGCATAACTCATGAACCGATACACAAAAAAACACCAAATTTTAAACTTAAGCTTTGTTTCAGCGTCCAATGAGCTGATTAGATTTTGGGCAGAGTCGGAACATCTGGGGGGGTACTTTATAGGTGGTCATTTTTATATTTTATGGAATATATCTGTTATTTACGTTTGGAGAAGAAAATTCTTCAAATAAAAGTTACTTCTAATATAATTATCTATAATTTTTGTTTTATGCAAAATTTTCCTAAAATGGTCCGTATTCGAGAAATTTGAGAAAATGTAAAAAAAATAATTTTTTATAAAAATTGTTCAAATAAAAGTTGTTTGTAATATAATTCTCTATAATTTTTATTCTATACATAATTTCTTTAAAATGGACCGTATTTGAGATATTTGAGAAAATGTGTAAATTTCGAATTTTGAAGAAAACTCAAAAACGGATAAAGAAAAAAACATTAAATTTTAAACTTAAGGTTTATTTCGGCCTGACGTGAAATGATTAGATTTTGGACAAAGTCGGAACATCTGGGGGGGTACTTTATAGAAGGCCGTTTTTATATTTTATGGAATATATCTGTTATTTATGTTTGGAGAAGAAAATTGTTCAATTAAAAGTTACTTAAAATATTATTATCTATAATTTTTGTGTTTTGTCAAAATTTCCTGAAATGGTCCGTATTCGAGAAATTTGACAAAATGGGCAAAATTCTGATTTTTATTAAAATTGTTGAAATAAAAGTTGTTTGCGATATTAATCTCTATAATTTTTGTTTATACATGATTTTTCTAAAATGGACCGTAATGGAAAAATTGTAGGAAAAGTACAAAATTTAAATTTTTCAGTATTTTCATTTTCAATGAATATCTATAGAAAAATGTTTCGATGTAAATGTATGTGGAAAATGTATATATTTAGTTTATCCTCTAAACATTTATGGAGGTGCTGCAATAGGTTGTACAAAATAACCGGAAAAAGCCTGTAATAACTAGATAGGAAAGTTATGTGTTGGACACATCAGATTTTTTTGTTTTCTTTTTGCTACTTTACAAGAAATACATATATATTTTGATTAGATGTAGTCAATCAGAACATTTTTAATAAATTGACATAGTGAATCAAAGAACATCTAATTCATTATAATAATTTGGAGGTAGGATTTTTGATTAAGAATGTCCAAAGGTTGCACATGGTATGCTTTCAAAAATGTCTCGAACATGTTCAATGATAGTCTCAACAGAGGAAGCACTTGGTCGATGTATTAGGGAAAAGATAGACATTTGGCTGATGACCTAGATGGATAAAAAATGTGGGAACAGCAGTAGGCAATAAACGTTTACGGTTCAACGTTTTAGAAAAACAATTCTTCTCAAAATGTTTCTCACACAACCTGTAATTCCGATGAAGACTGTTCACATCTATGTTACTCAAATCTTCCCTATTACAAGCTCTTAACCACATGTTGGCCCTAAAATATAAAAAAGTTGATAACAAATGTTTAGATTGACGGTAGTTCAGAAATTATATATTGTTTACATTATTTTTGTTGAAATTGTAAAAATTGTCCTCAAGACATTTAAATAATAAATATTTGGTTGTCAAATAAATATTTGGTTTTCAAATATAAAAATTGAAAGTATTTTCTTAAGACATACCTTTCTGGCTCCTTGGGAAATGCAAAATAACTTGTCCCTTTGTCTGTTTACTCTGTTTGAGATGGACAAGGGCGATAGACACATCTCTTTCTTTTCTGATCAGGTGCAGAAGCCATTTCAAAAATATCACACAATAAATGAAAAACTAAAATAATAAAAATGTCTCAAAATATGCACTGCAAACAAACAAAAATAATGACATATTTACATTGCATTGACACTATTGACGTTGACGTTTTTGTCGCTTATTTTCGGACATGCGCAGAAAAATATGGACCCCTCATAAAAAATGATCTGTCGCTACTGTATTGTTCTTTATACTGGGGTAGAATGCTGGAGTAAACCAGAATGCTTGTCAATAGGCTTGAGATGCGACTCTATGGACAAAGACAGGTTATTTTTCATCTCATTCGGGAGTATTTATATTAACCATTTTCTATTTCACATTGTTGTCTGATCCACCAGCTTGTGGATTGAACAATAACAATGTGAAACAGAAGATGGTTATTATAAATAGTCCCGAGTGAGATGAAAAATAAAAATGGCTGCGCCTATAGAGTCGCACCTAGTTCTAATAGTACAACATGTACATTAGCATTCTACCTCCCTCCAGTTCATTGGACTAAACCGAACGTTAAAAGTGTCGTTTGGAGTAAAAAGTGTTAAAGGAACTTGGCAGACCGAACGCAATGATGTAGTCAAGAATCACGGTCCATCGCGATTCAAGTGCAACTATCACTTGCCATTCCCCTTTTGTTCGACTTGAGATTGTAAAAAGAACAAAGTCTCTCTATGGCGTCACAAACTCCGAGCAATTACTAATAGAGGGAGCGTGAAAACGAGTTTGTAGGCTATTGTTGTGTTAGCAACATCTGTAGAGGAAGTGAGGAAGCGGGAACAAGGGGGAAGGTAAACATCCTTCTTATTCAGTGGCGTATCATTTATCTATAAAAACACACCTTGTCCAAACGTTTTAATTGTAAAAAAAAACTAAAAAATTTGCTAATTTTACTATTTTTAAAATGAATACCGTCTTATGTGTCTAATGCAGGAAAAGAAACAAAATCACTGTAAAGGTCTAATTTTTTCAATTGAAGAATAAAACCTTAAAATCAATTTTATTATAAACACAGGAGCGACTAGTTTCGGCCTTACAGGAACATCTTCAGGCCTGTAATACAATAATTTTTAAAAAATATAATAGGTTGGTCACTTACGAATAACATTAAATAGTATAAACCACAAAAATGGATCCATATTGTAGCGTTACAGCATTATAGAATTAAAGCTGTGAAAATAAAAGAGCAGTGCAAACGTAACTAAAAATAAGAAAACTGAGTACGGAATCTACAAGAGAAGAGGTGAGAATGAGCAATTAATTACGAATGCATTTATATTGCTCGGGATAACAAATAAAGCTGATAATGTAGTGGTATATGTTAAAGAGAACGGCGTTTTCTCTGTAAATCTGGAGAATGTAAGGATGGAGGGAAGACGAATCTTGCTGGCTCAGGTGTAGATGGCTAAAAAAAGGAGCGTGTAGATGAAAGCTCCAGTAAATATCGTCACTTTCGTCTAATTTTTTATTCTCACTCGCCGTTTCGGCTTTATCTTCGAAATTCATTTTTGAAAGGAAATAAAAGTAATCATTCATACAAGCATATAATAAAACAACATGAATTCATTATATTTAATAAGCTAATAAACGTTTTTTTCAATGAAAAAAACATATATGTGAATATGAGAAATATATAAATAGATAAGATTAATATCAAAATCAATTTGAAAATACAACAGATAATAAAATGAAACAAATTAATACAAGTACAAATAGAAAGTTAATAACATACCTTCTAAAAGTAATACATTTTAAGTAGATAAATGTTTAGAGTTTAGAACATAACTATTCTAACGTTTTTCCCCTTTTTAATATTATGAGGGTTTTTGTAGTTGAAATGAAAATTATAATTTATTTTGGTCCTAATAAAAATTTAAACATAGGTTATCAAAGAGTAAAATTTATAATAGAACTTCATAATCTTAAATCGTTATCAAAAATTATTAATGGTAAAACTTCAAACAATAATTAGATTCTTAAACAAATTTCTAGTTTTTGTTTTGCAAAAGACTTTTTTGCCTTCTTCGGTTGCCTCTGCCACTTTTCTTTTAGTAGTTTGGAGGAGAATTTTCCTACGGAAACCAGTAGAACCATTAATTGGTTGGTAAACTTTTGATATTTTGAGTCTGGTAAGTCTTGTTAAACTTTCTTCTTAGGAAGCTATAACCTTATGGAGAATAAAAATTTAATAATGTTAGATCAAAAGCTCTTAATTGAGAATTATATTTGCAAAGGCCGTTTTAATAATATTTTCAAAAGTTCTTGGAATCGTTGTTAACAGAAACCTGCAAAAAAATATATAATTTTATTGCTAAAATATAAGATATCACACAATGCACATTCATATAATATCATTGTGCTAGAAAATACTAGGTAGTTACTGAGACAATTTAAAAAATGTATTTCGAGAAACTCAACTTTTAATGTCATCATTGTACTTAACTTTTTGATTGCTAAATTATTAATAATGTCATTTTATGTAGTTCGTTGTGATTTGTATAATATATATTATAAAAAACTATCGTCAATGTTAATGTGCCAAGTTTTTTTAATAATTATGTCCTTGTTATAGTAAAAACACATTTTTAAAGTTTTCTGGATTTCTGCTTTAAATTATTGTACAATTGAACTGACTAATTGTGTGTTTAAGTAAAGGTATATCTCTTTTTTGTTATAACAGTCTTTGTATATTGTTCTAACTTTTTAGATAATCAGAGAAAACAGTAAGACATTTTAATATATCCTATTTCACCAACAAAAATGTAGAATTATTAATCTCACATCAAACGAAAAAAGTAATTTTAGGATGTCCTAATAGGTTTTAACTTAAAAACTAAATAAAATGTATATTGCAACTGTGTTTAAATAAATGAATGTTTTTATACCTGACTATAGCACCAGACAAACATTTTTTTAGATCATAATGATCTGTATAACTCAAAATAGTCAAAATCCCCATTATTTAAGTTGTTCTAGTATTGTTTTAGCATAACGATATTAACTCCAATATTAAATATTCACATTTTTTTGGGACGTTTTTTAAGGAAATTAAAAAAAAACATGAATAATGTGATATTCTTGTTTAGTTTTGTACTATATATTATAGTTCATTAGGTAGTGATTTAGAAGCAAATTATGTTCTATTTATAGAATAAAAAATCACTCATAATATCTAAATATTTATACCTATTTATATTTTGGACAGGAAGACTATTTTATGTTTTTGGCTAAGAAAGTTTAATTGCAAATTAAAGGTGATTGCCTAATGCAACGCCTCTGATAATTAGGTTGTGTCTGTACTTACTTATGATATTATCTTGAAGAAGCATTTTCAACAGGCCTTTTACACATAAAGCATGTTTTCACCATTTTATTAAAGATAATAAATCTTAAATATACATTTACAACCCTTACAACGTTATAAATAATAATATTTTCCGTAAAATACAAATAAGAAATTGACATGTGTCAGAACTGGCGCTCACAGAACACTTCTGGCGCTGTCAAACTTGGCAACGCTGATTAAATAAGCCAATTACCGAAGAGGTATTTTCCCCCTCGGGGGGAGTAGATGATGCTAACAAAATTTAGCGCGGGGAAGGCTCCCCATAGATAAATTAATATAAAACAAGATGAATTTATTAAATGCCCGCCACTGTCAACACGGCGTAGTTCCCAGCATACTATTAGTTAGCGCCACCATCGCAATAGTATGAAAGCGATGTTGCCGGTTTCCGTAAACTTTCATGAGATGATAGTTATTTCAAATTCATTTTATTTTAATTTTTTATCAATCTACATGCGCACCATACCATCCATACAATGTCCATACTAGTGCTGAGATTTTTAAAAGACGGGATTGACAACCTTGTAAAAAATGAAAAACGTGATGGCGGAAGGCGGGATATGATGATAAAATAAAACTTATTTTTATTTTATGATGTAAGTTACATAGGTAGGTAAGTTATTTTTAGGTTAAGAAACAAACGGTGCTGATTTGATGTAATTAGTAAGTATTAACTTTAATTTAATATTAAGTATTTAAGGACTTTGTTTATCATTGTTTTCTTAGCCTTAACGATATATAGGTATCTAATTTCATATTTCAACAATTCCTTTTCTAATATTTGAAACAAAAATGTCTGGCCCGGGTATAGTTAAGTATTCTTGTTCAGCTCCTAATTGTTTAAATAAGTATTATTCTAATATTCAGCAAGTTGGTTATTCAAATAAAGCATTTTTTCATTTTCCTTCTGATGTTAAAGTTCGCCAGAACTGGTTTAAGAATTTAACTTTAGATAATAATACTCGCTATCTTTGTGAAGATCATTTTTTGCCAGTCTTTTAGTAAGGTTTCCTCAAAACGTAAACGACTAGTTGTACATTCTGTACCAATTTCTTTAGATAATTATGCATCCAGTTCAAATATACAACCGGAGAGCCAGATTTCAGAATATATTGAGGCTGAAGCACAAACACAGCAGCATAAGATAGATTTGCTAATCAGCAACGAAAATCAAGAAATTAGTTGCAAACGTAAACTAAATATTAGTGATGTACAATTTGAACAA
This sequence comes from Psylliodes chrysocephalus, assembly GCA_927349885.1. Taxonomy (NCBI): domain Eukaryota; kingdom Metazoa; phylum Arthropoda; class Insecta; order Coleoptera; family Chrysomelidae; genus Psylliodes; species Psylliodes chrysocephalus. Next base: position 43,146,477 of record OV651823.1, on the reverse strand, counting down.
CCCTCCAAACGGAGAAAAACTGTTTTGCAACAAATAAATGAAAGTAAAGTCAAAAATTTAAGTCCCAAAGAGAAAAAGCTGTATTTTATTAATAGAGAACAAAACGTTAGAATTTGTAAGCTAAAGAAAGCTCTACGTGTTTCCAAAAATAAAATCAAGAAAGCCTTTGAATTATCCAAAACTCAGTTATTTTCAGATTTTAATAATAAATTAGATCATTAGATCCGATTGGAATTAAATTCTTTAAAAGTAGTTTAGAAAATTGTAAGAGAAAGAAACCCTCTTGGACCACTCAGAATAAAATTTTTTCTTTAGCATTATATAAAAATGGTCAAGAGCATATAATTTTTTAAGAAAATGCATTTCGTTGCCTAGTAAATCTACTATCCAACAAATTTTAAGTGATTTACATTTTGAAACGGGGATAAATGATTCAGTGTTTTCCAGATTTAAAGAAATTGTTAGAAAAATGCCAGAAATTGATAGGAATTGTATTTTAATGTTCGACGAAATAGCTCTAACCGAAAAACTCACTTTTGATACAGTTAATGACAAAATTGTTGGATATGTTGACTGCGTCGTTCTCAATCTTCGTCAAATAATTAAAAATAACTTAGTTTTATAAAAATGGTCAACATTTTGATAAGAGAAATTGTTCAATAACATATATGTACACTTTTTGTTTTGTTTTTATAGGAAACACCTGACGCCCATCAAAGTATGGTCCATTTTTACAAGAATGTGGGGAAACTAGTATTCATTTCACTTACAATTGTTCTTTATTAACACATTATGTATGTATTACTGTATAATAAATAATTTAAATATATTTGTCTTATATTTTATTTCAGTGTAAATATTTTTTGTCTACATTTTTGTATACATTTTTTGGGGTTTTATAACTAAAAAAAAAACTAATATATATGTTAAATACAATATTTTAATATAAATATTAGTTTTTCTTTTTAAAGTAATGAACCCCAAAAAATATAAATAAATAAAGATATTTAAATGAACCGCGGTTACGTTAACACTCTTCTTTTTTTATGCCTCTTACTGACAAATCAATCAGCCAGTGTAGTTCAAAAAAGATCCGTTCCATACTAATTCGCAGCACTACGTTTCCAAAGATTAACACAGAATCCGACCATCTTCTTTATTAGTTTATCTATGAGGCTCCCTCTAGTAGTAATTGCTCGCTCGGAGGTCACAAACTCCGTACGCGCTCTGTTCGATTCGTCGAGTTCCAAACTGAACTTACCCATAATAGTCGTTACTCCTTTACTACGATCAGCTACTGTTTGACATTTGCTTCTGTTTTATGTCAATTATTTTTCGTTTTAATTTCAAGGTTAAAAACAAAACAGGCAATCTCACCGAGCACATTTTTGATTATTTGATTGTTTAAACTTTGAGTTGAACGTCTCTTAAAATGATGGATATGAAACAAGAACATTTTGAATCATATATTGATGAAATCGAAATAAAACAAGAAATTATAAAATGTGAAGAGCCCAAACTCGAACAATGGTCAAGATCCGATTTGTCTTTATTGATAAAAACGGAACACAATTATGTGCGTGAATACGAATACTTGCAAAATTTATCTCCTAAACTTGAACAACATTCGGATTTGTTGATAAAAGTCGATCACGATTATGTGCAAGAATGTGAATATTTGCAAAATGTTACCATAAATAGTAAAAATGAACATAAAGTGGATGATTTGTACGTGGGCGTCAATGATATTAAGCAAGAACCTAGTGAGAGTGAACTTTTAACTTTATTGACTACGTATTGTGATTTACCAAGGGTCCGGTAAAGGATCCTGAGGTGCGAAATTCACAAAAAAAATTTAAACCCTCAAAGGTAACTAGTTTCTATAGTAAATTTTCGAAAAAAAAATTATGGATGAAGCTGTATTTTTCGAAAAAAATTGAATTAATCCCAATTTTACAGGTTATAATCACAAAACAATTACCCTAAATGACAGTTTCTGACGTTTCTGTCTTAAAAATAACAAACGTTGCCAAGTTGTTAATAAAATTATAAGTTTAAGGATTATTTAAAATTTATAATCATTAATTTTTCGTTTGCTTCAAAAAGATAAGTACGGTAATAATCGTATATAAAATGAAAAAATTAATATATCAACAAAATTAATTTTAAAAATGCAGCTCAAAAAAACTACTTAAAAAATTAAAAAGTGAAATTAAATCACATAATATGTAATACCTAGACAATTTTTTTTAAATTTTCTTTCACTCAAAACGAAACAACGACTTCCGGTAGGGTGGCGGCTTCGCCGCCACCAAAAAATTTTAACCCATACCTGGCTACGCCTACCGGCATAGACTCCAACGGCCTGGACACAGCTCAAATTGAAATAAAATGTCTCACAACACATTATAATTTATAATCATAAATTTTTCGTTTGCTTCAAAAAGATAAGTACGGTAATAATCGTTTATAAAATGAAAAAATTAATATAACAAACAAATTAATTTTAAAAATGCAGCTCAAAAAAATTACATACAAAATTAAAAAGTGAAATTAAATAAATCACTTAACATGTAATACCTAGACAACTTTTTTTAAATTTTCTGTCACTCAAAACGGAACGACTTCTCGCCGCCACCAAAAATTTTTAACCCATACCTGGCTACGCCTACCGGCATAGACTACAACGGCCTGAACACAGCTCAAATTGAAATAAAAAGTCTCACATAACACATTATATTTTCACTTATAACTTATTTTCTTCTCATTCAAACAGAAATCTTAAACTTGGAAATTATCAGTGATAAAAATCAACAATATAGTATGGCAACGTTGCAAACTCGAGGACCTTATGTGTCAAGAACTGACAATTTCATGAATTACTTTATTTTAGGGGGAATATAAATCATTAAAAGCTAGCAGCATACATGTTATTAAGAAGAGAGTTAGAAAGTATATTTGCCCTGCTGTTCAAAACAGTAAGTTTTTTAATTGAATCCAAAAAATACCAAAATTATGTACAGATTCATTCTCCTAGAAGTACATAGGAGTAAATTGAAACTAACATTAACATTAACTGGGAAAAATTAGGTACTTATAAATTAAAAACTACAATTTAGAAATCATCCGATTGCAGTAAACCTAAAAAAGCAAACAATTAAATGTTCATTCAAAATCAGACATATTCATTTTTTACACAAAATATGATTAATTGTAGAATTCCAGATATTTTTTCAGAATTTTATTGATTTTTGACATCAGAATTGTTCAAAAGCACACATGACCCATTTAAATCTGCATGTAAACATTGATAGTTTAGTTAAAATTAGACATATCTAGATTTAAAATAAATTTCAGTAAATCAGTCAAACTAAGACTTTTGAATCGATTATTATTAGCTAGAAGCCTAGTATTTCTAATTAGTCTCAAGACTACTGAACGAATTAATCACAGCTTAAGGTTGTAGAGTGAATTTAGTCATTAAATTCAATTTTCTTTCTTAATCCATATTGAAGAGAATTTAAATTGTTTTTATATATTTTTGGTTATAAAAGTTATAAATTTGGATGAATTAATCAGCCTAACATGGTATGACATTCTATTATAACTAAATACATCTTTGACATCCACAGAAACACAAGCAGTTTTTGATTTTATTTGTAGGATATTTAGGTTATTTTTAAACCTCATATTTAAGTTATGTAACTCATTTGATATGTAAAGGCTTATATTTGCAAAGTAAATACATACTAGCTTCTTTTTCCTGTTACTTAAAAACCTGTAAATATTGCTAAATTCACAATTACGTAATGGCGTCCAATTTAAATGATTTTTATATATATTTTATAAAAGTCTTAATTACTCGAGCTTGGTCGTTTCTCCACTTAAAGCATCTCCATCCTAAATAAAAACTAACAGTTTAGCATATTAGAAATAAGCAAAAATTGTATGAACAATTAAAAAAAAACCTTATGTTCTCTTAAGTTGAAAAAATTCAAAAAAAAAATAATAATAATAAAAAAACAAAAAAAAAAGAATAGTAACAACAAAAAGAAACGAATAGAACAACAACAACAACAAAAAAAAAACTAATAAAAACAACAAAAAAAAAGAAAAATATATAACAAAAAAAAATATATAACACAAAAATAAGAATAACAGAAACGAACGGCTAACAAATACTAACAGTGGATTGTGAATTTGTAATTGTTTGTATCCAAACAATGTAAATTAGTCTGGCCAATTGGCAATGCCAAGGCCATAAATTTTAAATAAAAGAAAAGTCTTAAATTTAAATGGATTAAGCAGGGGCTCAGTGGTAGAGCCTCTGCCTGTGGATCCAAGGGTCCCAGGTTCGAATCCCACCGTTGGCCGGGATTTTTTTATTTAATTTAATTATTTAAAATTAATTCTGATGCCTTGGTAGGATTCCCCACTCGACCATTCACTGTTGGGTTCTAATTAACAGTGCTGTTCCTGCAGTGGCGCTGGGAAACAGTAACAAAACCTACACAGAACACACATGATTTAGAATTTAAAGCACAAACTTGAGACTGGCATATTAGGTATATACACCTAGGCCATAAATAAAAAAAAAAAAAAAGCAGCCTAACATAATTACTCTGACATTCTATTATAAAGAGACATTTGACATTCACAGAAACACAAGCCATTTTTGATATTATCTGTGGAATATTTTGGTTATTTTTTAAAACTTGTATTTAAGTTGTGTACCTCATGTCAAAATGTAAAGGCTGGTTTTAAAAATTTAAATCTACACACATCATTGTAAATGAAAACACAAATCTGGTATTTATAATCTGTTTGATTAACATAATCCTAAAATGTCTATATAACATCTCTGTACCTACTATAGTGATAATTTAATAAATAAAGGGACAAACATTTTTTTGTAAATTTGTATAATTACATAACTGTGGTGTTTCAGTGCTTATAAATCAAGTTATAAATGTTATGTGAAAAAGAGGTACTATAAATCCAAACTGCAAGGCAGGCATGTTGGGTGCTAACCTAGGGGCAAAACATCTGAGAAAAATTGTACATCACAATTCTACTTTCTTAAAAAATTCCAATGAATTCTTCGTACGTCTACTGGAATTATTTTCAGTAAATGTCATTACAATTTAAAGGAATTCCACTATCACTCACAGTAGAACCTCAAGTAAAACAATGGAGAAGAACCCTTTATGTATTTATGCAAATTTACAAATATTGGAAGAAACATTTTTACTTGGATACCTTTTTAAACAAAATAAAAGTGTAAAACTAGAATGTGCATAAGTATTTGAAAGTTTTATTTAAAAATTTTAGTGATTTTTGTCTTAATACATACTCATAGGGGAATTATGCCTATGATGGCCCCCTTCCTATGATGGCCCATACGTTGTATTTTTAAATCTCCCGCGATTCTCACTCAGTCTGTAATTTTACCACATCAAATAAGTCCGTTGTAAGCTACATACCATGGAGGAAGGATAATTAAGAGTTGCCGTTTCTTTGAAGAAATATGGCAACAGGTTTGCTTGCAGCGCCACCGGTAAGGGATTTGTCCAACTATTTCTCAGTCGGTAATATAGATACCTGCATATTTTATTTTATTTAAAAATTAGCGGGATTTTGTTTGTAGCTCTACTTTAATTAGTATAACTAAAATTTTGCATTTTTATTGGCATTTTTTACAACACAGACAAGGTGCAAGATGTAACAAAATGCCAATCAAAATGTAAAATTTTATGACCCATAATTTTAGGAAGGGTAAAATAATTTAATATAAAATAATTGTATTATCTATTACATCATTAAAACTAATTTATAATAAATTTTCTAAATAAACAATATTTTAATAAAACAACTAAAACTTTCTGTAAACTTGGGTAGGTAACAAAACACATTAAGGAGAACCATCCATATAATCTGAAACAGAAAAAATTCAAAGTAGTATTTTAACTTCATATCATTTTGAATCTCTTTTTTCTTTTAGACATTGTCACAGTTTTATACTTTCATTATAATATTTTATAATTAATAATGGTAGTCCCTTCATCTTTTAATTAGATGTAGTACTTTTAAAAAAACAGATGTCTGCGGGATCAAGCTTTGAGGTCCTTCTTTGATTCGCAAATTTTACTTTGCTGTTTTCTAATTATAAAATAGAGTTTTTTTTCCCTTGGAGCTAACCATTCACTGGATTGATTTAAAAATCCAAGAGCTAATTATTGTTTTTTAGGTAATAATTATATTTCATTGGATGAAATTTTAATCGAATGTAACTTTCTTTTCACTGGTAATTTGTTTGACGGTATGATAACAATATTACTTTAGTATTACTCTTTACTGTTAATTTAGCTTTCAAGGCTACCAAAGGTAAAGCCAATTTACAGTCTTGTAACCTATAAATGGTTTTTCGCAAGTGGAATGATGAAGTTTATGCGGCATCATTTAGTTCCTTGCTTAATATCAAAAGGAAATAAAAAAAAATGTGTTCTTAAAATGTACAGCATAAATTGGACAGTAAATTGTACTATTTACCTTTATACAAACAACGCTATTACAATTAGATATTATGAATTTATTACGAACAGGACTTGCTAAACACATGTTAAAACATCAAAATATCTTTGCTTAATTTTAAATTTAACATAATAATAATAATAATAATAATAATAATAATAATAATATTTATTTACCAAATAATTACATATTATGTAAGGTTAACAATGTAAAATATAAGCCATATTAGGAAAAATAAATATGATAGTCCCACAGAAGAGCAAGTCTGTGCGTGGGATTAACTATAAATAATTAGTGTCTCTGACAAGTGTTTTTATAATACTTTCATCTAATTAACATATTGCACTATAGATTAATACTAATAACCATCTAATAATAATAACAACAATAACAATAATAATATTAATAATAATAATAATTAATAATAATAATAATAATAATACCAATAACAATACAACAATAGTAATAATAATAACTATAATAATTAATTATTATAACTTTTTGGTACCCGTAATACATGATTATAAGAGGAACAAAAAAAATGATTTTTTTAGATTTTTTTTTGTTTTTTTTTATTTTCAATTATTTTTTTTTTTTATTTATTTATTTACCCTCAATTAAGACGTGGTTATCTGAGCAACTTAATGTATTACACCACTTTTTGACAAATTTTTTGAATAAGTTAAAGTGATTAAGATTTTTTATTTCTGAGGGGACTAGATTATAACATTTTGGCCCTAAATATAGATATGATCTTTGTAATAAATCTTTTTTTGCCCTGATGACGGAGAAAACATCATTTGACCTATACCTGGTAGAGTATTGGTGATGAATTTTGGTTAATTCCTTTCGATTTTTGTGTTGATGTATAATGAGATTTACAAAATATAATTGTCGAATATCTTGAATTTTGGTTTCACTATAAAGTGTACTACTAGTATATAATCTTGGTTTTTTGAATATTATTTTGAGTATATACTTTTGAATAACCTCTAATTTGTGTATGTGTATCTTATATGTACCTCCCCAGGCAACAATTCCATAAGATAAATGGCTTTGAAATAGTGAGTAATATATTATTTTCAGTTGCTCTGTATCGTAATACCTAGTTAAATATTTTAATTTATAATTGACTGTTCTTAGTTTTTTTAGTAAATATTCGATGTGTATATCCCATTTTAGGTGTGAATCTAGTATTAATCCTAAGTATTTTATCTTCGAAACAGATCTAATGTCCACCCTTTCTCCATCCAAATCTATTGACAAAGTAGTATATTGGGGCAAATAACTGGAATATGAAGCAAATGCCATGAAGTGAGTTTTGTCTGTATTGATTGTAAGTTCTTTTTGATCAAACCATTTGATTATGTTTGCGAAATCTATTTCTACTAGACTTTTTAGATCTTGCCAATTTTTGTCTTGATATATTACAGCCGTATCATCGGCAAAACTCACTATGCGACCCTTGCTATTTATTTTAAAGATGTCATTTAGATATAGATTAAACAACAGGGGACCCAGGACAGTTCCCTGAGGAACACCGTATTCACTCGTTAGAAAGGTACTTTTAGTGTCGTCTATTTTAACGCATTGTTTTCTGTTTTGAAGATAACTCTCCAAAAGCTTGTACGGTGTTCCCCTAAATCCTATTCCATCCAAAACTTCCATAAGCTGAATGTGACTAATGGTATCAAAAGCTTTCTTTAGATCTACAAATATACATATGGTAGACAAACCAGAATCGATACTTTTGACAATGTCGTTTGTGAGTGATACAAGCGCATCATTTGTTGATTTTCCTTCTGTAAAACCAAACTGGTTTGTCGACAATATATTATATTTTATTAGATACGAGTTAATACGTTTCTTCAAGAGCTTCTCAAATATTTTCGCAAGGCACGAGATTAGTGATATAGGACGGTAATTGGTTACGCCCAGCCTATCTCCATTTTTGTAGATCGGCGTTACGACTGCGGATTTAAACGCTTCTGGACACCGACCTATTTTGAATGCCATATTTATGATATAAGCTAGTGGTTCTGCAATTTTAGAAGAAATATGTTTTAAATCATCTGCCCTGATAGTATCTAATCCTGGACTTTTTTTGTTTGTCAAGCCTTTGATTATATCAATAATTTCATTTGCTGTAGCGTCCATTAAAACATGTTTAACTAAAACTAAAATTAAATAAAAGTAAAAGTACTTACCACGTTTTATTCAGCAACCATAGCCATATTGTTTTTGTTCAGTTTTGTTATTGTATCGGTTCGAACGGGTGACAATCCCAAAGTCAGATTTATAATTGTACAAATAATTGATTAATTCATGTTTTTCAAATAATTGTAGTATTTATATAAATATATAATTTAAAAACAATACTTACCGTGTATTACTTTTGTTATTAAGCGAAATATATTTAAATTATTCAATTATTCAGTGTACTTTAAATTTAAATACCATTTTATTATTGTAAAACGGACTGATATGCGCGGATGTGTTGCGCACTAACCTGTTGATATAACGCGCATATGTTATAAGCCCCCCTGCTACTGGCTACATACGCAGTATGAAGTCAGCGTCGGCCATAAGAATGTGTCGGTGTGCGAAAATAAAAAAAGGTAGGTCCTGATCTAATAATTTCGTTGCAAATATTAGTAAATGTTTATCTTAAAACAAGCAATTTGGAATTGGATTTTACATCAAATGTTTGTGTTTATATTGTGTTACTGTTTTTGAATCGAAATTCAGGTTAGAGTAAACAAAACAAATTATATGAAATTTAATAAACTGGTATGCACTTTTGCCTATGATGGCCCCATGTATTCTTTCATTTGATGGACTATGTTATGTTATGTTGATAATGGAGTGTTAATACACTGTGACCTAAAAGATCTATTGTGCCCCCTTCTGTCGCCACTGCACTAAGGAAATGTCTCAATGCCTATAGCGACCCTTCCAATCCTATTTTCTCAAGGAAGTGTAGGATTTGAAGTGGCTTCAAGTTAGGTAAGTCTCCCTCTTCTATTTGATATCCTCCTAGATATAGTGCCCTTGGATTCTGGAGTGCTACACATTCAGTTAGGATGTGAATGGAGGTTTCGTCCTCCTCCTCACAGAATCTGCACTCAGTATCCTCTACTACTCTCAGTTTACTTAGGTGTCCTTTTAGTCGGCAGTGCCCGGTAAGGATCCCTGTTACAATACGTAGCCTGTTCTTGCTCAGGCAGATGCAGGCTTCCGATCTTTTTTGGTTATATTCACCCAGAAGTATCTTGGCCTGTCTCAGCCCCAAGAGATTGTTCCAATTATCGGTTCTTCTACTACCCAATTCTTTTTTAATCTCTCCTAATATTATGTTACTGCTGATACCGCAGAACGGCTCAGGTCCTACAAAGGGTGTTTGAGCCCCTTTCCTTGCAAGACTATCTGCAATCTCGTTACCCTGTACCCCGTTATGTCCCGGGACCCAAGTGAGAGTAACTCTATTTTTCTCGCCTAGCTCATTCAATTGTTCTAGGCATCTCTATACCATTTTTGAGCTGATTACGTAAGAACTCAGCGCTTTGATGGCTGCTTGACTATCGGACATGATGATAATCTCTTGTCTATGATAGTTTCTCTCGATGTTAAACTGGATACACTTCTCGATGGCGTGAATTTCCGCCTGGAAGATGCTTGGGTATTTTCCCAAGCTTTCGGAGTGCTTGGTTCTCGGCCCATACACTCCTATTCCAGTTCCTTCTATGGTTTTGTAACCGTCCGTGTACCACTAAATAGCACGTCTTTCGGTTGCAAGCGCGATGGATTCTTGGCTCCATTCTTTCTTGCAGCCCAGCTCTGTGGTTTTGAAGTTTTTCACAAAACTGTACTTCTTTTTCATTTCATCCTGGGGCATGTCCCAGGTATCTTTAGTCCTGAAGCAAGTAGACTTTCGTCTGATTACTCCGCTCCTGATCATTCTATATCGTGTCCTTTTTGCCACATTCTCTATCATCAAATGTAGAGGGGTGAGGTTTAAGATCACCTCCATTGCGGCCGTAGGACAGGTTCTCATTGCACCAGTAATGCAAACACAGGCTAGTCTTTGTACTTTTGAGATATTAGCTCTCGTAGTAACTAAACTAGTTGTTACTCCAGGCTATAGCCCCATAAGTGATGATTGGTCTCACTATTGCAGTATACATCCATCGCAGTATGTTTGGGTTACATCCCCATCGTTTACCCGCCATGTTTCTGCATACCATTAGGGCTTTTGTGGCCTTATTTACTACTTCCTTCTCATGTGTGTTCCAGAGAAGTTTGTTGTCCAGGGTTAGGCCTAGATATTTGACTTCATTTTTCCATTCTATATCTATCCCGTCTAATTTAACGGTTTTGAGATTAAGTTTTCTTTTCCTTGAAAAGGCTACTAGTGTTGTTTTTGTTGGACTAGCGGGCCATCATAGGAATAACATATTATTATGCAATTTATATGTAAGACAGTAGGTAATGCATACTTTTTTATTGTTTTAAGATATGGCTACTAAAAGACAGCAATGGGATGAGGCTAACATGGAACAAGCTATTAAGAATGTACAGGCAAAAAAATGGGGTATAAGTTAGCTGCTAAAACTTTTAATGTCCCGAAAACCACGCTGAGGAGAAGATTGACCATGAACAAAGGTGCTCTTAAGCAGGGGCTTGGAGGAAAACGAGCCACTTTTTCTAGGGATATTGAAAACGAAATTGTTGATCACATCATCGACATGGAATCACGTTTTTTCGGTCTAACCAGCACAGATTTGCGTAGGTTGGTCTTCGAAGTAGCTGAAAAAAATAATATTAGGCACAATTTTAACAAAGAAAGCAAAATGGCTGGTTGGAAATGGGTCAAATATTTTTTAAGACGAAATCCCCTCATATCTTTAAGAAATCCTGAAAGTACTTCGTTAGTTAGGGCTCAGGCTTTTAACAAGCCTAACATTCGGGCATATTTTAAGTCATTAGCGTCGATTTTGGACAAAAACGAATTTCTTCCTGAGAACATATACAATATGGACGAGTCTGGTTTGACAACTGTTCAAAGGAAGTCGCAAAAAATATATGCTTGTAAAGGTCGCAAACAAGTTGGTGCCCTTAGCAGCGCAGAACGTGGTCAACACGTTACTGTCGTATGTTCAATGAACGCCATTGGTTCTTACGTACCTCCTGTTATAATTTTTCCCCGTCAAAGAATGAAAGATGAGCTAATAAATGGTGCTCCACCGGGATGCATTTCGTTTGTACAGGAGAAAGGCTGGATGAGCAGCGAACTTTTTTGCAAATGGTTAAAACATTTTGTTAGATATTTGAAAGCGTCTCTGGAAAATAAGGTTCTGTTATTATTAGACGGTCATAGTAGCCATAAAAGCCTTGAAGCCTTGCAGTATGCAAAACAAAACGGAATTGTAATATTTTGTTTTCCTGCCCACTGTTCACATTATGTCTAGCCCCTGGACGTAGGATTTTTTCGACCCTTGCAAACTTATTACGGACAAGAAATTCAACTCTGGTTGCGGCAGAATCCTGGTAAAATTGTAACCCAGTTCCAAATAGCAAGTTTATTTAGTCGTGCCTATCTAAAATGTGCCATACCTACAAACGCTATTAATTCCTTTAGGAAAACAGGTATACATCCGTTTAACCCGGACGTTTTTGAAGATTGGCAGTTTTCACCATCTTTAACAACTGATAAACCTCAACTAACTCAAGAAGATGTCCTTAAAACTAAAGAAAACGATTCATTGTCCGAAAATGCTATGCCAGGATCTTCCAATCAAGGTAATAAGGACTCTCCAACTAATCAACAAGAAAATAGGGTTCAACTGGAAAGGTTTGTTTCTTTGCCAGTAACTTGCACTACACAAACTATAACTAAATCACTAGTTCTCAACGTATTATCCGAATCAGCTCTTAATATATCGATCAAAGATATTTGTCCTCCGCCTTCAGCCGCTGAAGTTCGGTCAATTCAACGAAAAGGTAGAAAACGCGGAAAAACAGGAATATTGAATTCTACACCGGAACTTAATGAGCTTAAAGAAATAGCTCTTCAAAAGACAGTCAAGTTACGAAAAATTAATGCGAGAACAGCGAAGCGACAAGTTTTTTTAAATAATAAAGATTCTGTAAGTGACAGTGATGAAGAAAATCAAGGGATTCTTGAAAAATATCTGGACCAAGACAGTTCGGACGACGTTGCATGTCTTTATTGCAATGAACTTTATTCACAATCAAAATCAAGGGAAAAGTGGATTCATAGGCGCCGAATCCTCGGGGCTCTGGGTGCGCAAGCACCCAGAGCAGTTTTAAACTGGGTGCGGAGCACCCGTAGCACAACGTGGACAAAAAGTGCCAATAAGTGAAATGAAGAAGACAAGAGCTCTTTACATATGCTATCGAGCAAATACTTGAGGGGAGAACATTTGGAAGTTGCTCCAGATCAAGCAACGTTAAAAAGGAACGTTCATTTAGAGTCAGAAACAACTCTCTAGTAGTGCCTCTCTAGTTTTACCTCCTGAACGGAGACCTTCTAGCGGGGATGAGACTCAACCCTAAAATTTTAAATACATGCAAAGAGAAGTCGAATGATAGGTATTTTTACCTAGATTATAACCCCTGAGTTTTACATCGCTGCTATCTATGTAGCCCATACAGAGGCTAACCAAAAATACAAAACCGGTTTAACGAAATCTTTACATTGTTATTAAAAAAAAGAAATTTTTTGAAACAATTTTAGTTTTATTGTTATCAGATGACATTTTTTGGTCGCCGTAAAGTAGTAAGGTGTAGTTTATTTCGTAATAGAGTAGACATAAAAGTGGCATCAGTGATAATAGTTTACTCAATTGCTGAGAGGGTGCAAATAATTTCACTTTGCGAACAATGAATGTGCTAATAGAATTGCCCAACTTTTTAACAATCAAAATCGGCAAGTCCATCGCAAGTATATTTTGGAGTTAGACCATAAATTTTGGGAGGTCAGTAACTAACAAATAACGTGAAATTGAAAATGCTGTAGTAAATGGTACAGAGGTGGCGATTTTAGGTCATATTGTTCAAGAACCCACATTGAGCACAAGACAGTTGGCGATAACATCTAGTATTAAGAGAAGAAGCATTCAGAAGATATTGAAAAAACACACGTATCATCCCTAAAAAATATATCTGGTACAAGAACCTAACTAAAACGATTTTGATAGGCGATTACAATTTTGTGAAATTATGACTGAACGAGCAATAAATAATCAGGAATTTCTTTTCAACTTGTGTTTTTCTGACGAACACACTTTTTCCTAAATAGTACGGTAAATCGTCACAACTGTCATTATTGATCCGATTCAAATCCTAGAATATTTCATGAACTGTATACGCAACATCCGGAAAAACTGAATGTTTGAACTGGAATTTTTGGAACCTGTATAATTGTTCCCTTTTTTTAACTGGAACTCTAATCGCAGAAATGTATCTGGAATTATTAGAAAACGACATTGATCCAGCATTACTAGAATTGATTGAGAATGACGATCAGTATATAGCAAACTTAATATTCCAGCAAGACGATGCGCCACCCCATTTTGCACTGACTATTCATCAGTATTTGGATCTAACGCTTCCAGGTCAATAAATCGGAAAAATAGGAAGTAATGAGTGGCCCCCACGATCTCCGGATCTAACCCCGTTAGATTTTTTATTGGGCCACTTAAAACTTAAAATTTATGTCACCCAGTCAATATCACTGGAAAATCTGCGACAACGGATAATTGATGACGCTAGAGATTTAAAACTCGGGGGTTATAATCTAGGTAAAAATACCTTCAAAATAATATTTTAGGGGAAAGTTTCACCCCCGCTAAAGGGTTTTCGTTCAGCGGGTGAAACTGGCAAAAAAATATTTCCCCCTAAAATCAAAAATTGACGGGTCCGGGCGTTTTTTCGTAAATAATAATATAATAATAATACTCTCCCTAATTCACCCCCTTACGAGTGAATTTTAACCCCAAAAGCTGAGCTTGTGCGGGGAAAGGGACGGCTATTATTATCATTTGCCGTGGCGCTCCGGGCTACTTAAAGATGATTGATGGTGCCATTTGACTTACAGATGAGGAAAACCCGGAAAACCTCACCCACCATCATCGAGACGGTAATGCATGGCGATTTTATAATCTGCATGTCATATCAACAGAAATTGAATTTCTATTAATACGGCACACATCAAATCCTAAACCCCTAAACCGGACCATGCCATTTAATTAAAAATCCACATGGTCTGGTCTGGGATTCGAAGCCCAGCAGTCTCTGGCTCATAAACTTGCCTATAAATGAATATAAGCGCGTTAGACCGCTACACCACCGACCCGATCGTGCCCAAAATTGGCTCTGTTTCGCTTTCAAATGGCCATATATACAATACTACATTATGTGTATATTAATAAATCATCAAAAATCTTCTAAATTCATGGTTCAATGTTTTATATTGTGTTTCTACTTATTTCATTGGTACTCTAGCACCGCAGCACCACAAAATACCAGTGCTGGCTGCACCGAGCATATAGGGTTGCTAGAGGCCAGATATCCCGATTTAGGTGGGAGCCTCAAGCATACCGATTGTTGATACTACTGTCTACCGTTTCAATCCTCAAAACTCCAGCAATTCGACATTGGACAATACCTTTTTTTTTTTCAAGAAAATTTTCATAAATTCAACGCTTTAAAATGGCTTTTAAAGTGCTTTAAAAAACCGGTGGTGACCCTAAGTGTTGTGTGGAGGGGGGAAGGAGCTCCCTTTTCCCGTATATAGGCCGGGCACCCAAAGCAATTTTTGAGTTCCGGCGCCTACGATTGGTTGTTATTTTTTAGAAATACATTTTAATCCCTCTATCAAAATTTATATAAAGAAATTTACTTTCGTCATGACAAAATTGAAATCTCGATTTTTAGTAGAATTGTAACCCAACTATTTTCCACTATAAAAGCGCCCTTTAATTTACACTCTTTAACATTCTTACATAAAAATAGTACCTACTTTTTAAACATTATATCTTCTCAACGTCAAATCACCTAAAACTGTAATCTATTTAAATAGATAGAAACAAAACAAGATGTGTCAATTATTGGAATTCGCAATTTGCAGTTGTCGATGCAAGATTGAATACGTTTTTGGGGTTGGTTATAAATACGCTATTTCTACTGACGGTATTAATGTTGTAATGAACTAAAATTTAATTCCTATTTTTAATTAACTGGATCAACTCTTTTCTTAAAGTTCCCCGATTTTTAAATTATTATTCTCTGAAATTCCCGCGATTTGCAAATAATTATTGATTTTATTTTAACTTTCCTATTGCAGTAAATTCATCGCGTCCCCACTGCTAATCTCGCGCACTTGAGATCGGCGCGAGAACTGAAGAACGTGGGTCAGTCGAAAATAACGGACGATTATTAAATTTTAATCTCTCTTCGCGACAGTTGTTTTGAGACCGAACTGCGATACCGCGTGAATTTCGTTAGAATTTCAAAATCTCTTTTGTTTTTTCGTTGTACACTGTTCCGATAGGTAATTAGATTATTCCTGTAGTTTTATTCAGCCGAGTGTCGCGAAAACCGTGTGAAACTAGCAGGAATCCGATAAATTCCCGAGTTGTTTTTATTTTCTTTTTATTTAATTTTTTATTTGCAACCTTATCAGTATTTTGGAAGCAAATCCGGATATTGTCTGCTAATTTTACAATAACGTTGAGAGCCGTATAAAATAATTTAATTCATTTCAATTAAATATTAGCTCAAATTAATTTTTTTAATAAATAGAATTTAATTTGTTTTAAGAAATATTAATACTGAATAAACTGTTAAACTAAAACTTGTAAATATTGGTTTCGAATATAGTTATACCGAGGTTATAAAATTTAGATTCCAATTTGATTGCCGTCCCTTCCCTTTTCCCCGTTAGGGTTTCTAAATATTTCTTTTGTATATTCCGTTGTAAAATTCCCTGAATTAGAGTATCATCTGAGTTGTTATTGGAGACAGTGACTACTTCCCCAGAAGAATGGGCTAATTTGGTAACAAACTCAGATGATATGTTCCGGATTTGCTATTGAACTGAAGTGAAGCTTAGCTACCTTTGCTGCCGTTTCGTACAAGTCTGTATCATTCTAGTAAATTTCTTTAGATCTGCGATTAATGTTCTTTTAGTTTATTTAATTCTGGTCCCTGCCCTCATCGTTAGTTAGACCAGTTGACAGGACTCTGAATTGTCCCAGAGTCTAGTTTATACGAGGATACATTGCCTGAAGCACGATCTTCAGGGGTTGCGTCGCTAGGACATTATTCTTGTGGTCCGTTAGGCCGTAGTTAGATTTGTAAGTTCTCTGTTGCACATTACTTCCGCTTCTGTCCAGTCCTCCCAATGTCTCTATATTTCCAGCTTTAAAGATAACCGAATAGTCAAAAGTTCTAAGACGCTTAAAGGAGAAATTCATGTAAATCCGAAAGTTCGCCCTGCCGAAGACCGTAGACTTGCTGCAACACCGCTTAGTACTTCTGGTTTGACCGCCGTTTTCCCGATACCGTTTAATTCATAAACCCCTCATTTGTCCGATTGAGTTTTTATTTTATTTTGCCAATTAATTTCCGTTACAATTTTTTTTTATTCAGAGTTAGATCCCATAATTTGGGGAGAGCTTGTAAATACAATTATTTAGCTTCACCGAATATTAACCGAAACGATTGTAAATACTGAACAATATATGTGTCAAATTGAAACCTGGCATTTCATTCCCTTATCGTAAATCTTTCTCTTTAAGTACTATATAAATACTATAATATCGTTGATCCTTTGGAATTTTCTTTCTTTACTACAGCTACCTGCAGCCCTTCTTGGAACTTGTTTCAGTAAGTAAATTGGAGAAAACCACTCTAAAACAAACTGGCGCCCAAATACACTCAGTTCGAACATCATAAGTGAGAGTATTTCTAACCAGTTGAGAAAACCTCTCACAATGTGACTAATAGTAGTACAGTGAACACCTATGTAACTTTAATTTTGATTAAGAAGTGAAGCGTTGTAATAAACAAGAATAAACGAAAATGAGTGTTTTAAATTGTAATTTAACTAGGAGTAAAGTGGAATGTTCTATATATGTGGCCGACAATTGAACAAATGCTACGAAGTATTTATATCCAATGAACTAAAATATTAAAAATATAGTGGTAAAAGAACCAAGTTTTTAGAAGTTTGCTATGAACTTGTGTCTAAAATTGAAACCATTTGGAAAGGGGCATCAATTCCAACTGTTTCAAAAGACGAATTGTGCAATTAATGCGGAAGTATTGTGAAAAATATAATTATTTAAAAGCCCCTCCTTCCACCACAATACGTCACCATATCAATCTGCGTAATATCATATCTTCTTTTTATAGTATCACGTGTATTTGCGTGTTATTTGAATTGAAGTGTTAGGTTTCCGAGATGACGGTTTTCATTATGGTAATAAAATATTTGTTTATATCAAAAATATGATTTTATAAAATACACCTTAAGCAAAATAAAGTCTATCCAAGGAATGCATTACTTTCTTTTGTTTATTGAAAACGAGAAAGGTAATCAGACCACAGGAAATGAAACTTTAAAAATGAATTTGGATCTGTTTCCGAAATGAGAATTTCGGCTTTAAAATAAAAAATTCATAAAAAAGTATGAAGTATATGAATCTTACATTTTATATGCCTGTCAAAATATTACCGTGGCTATCAAATAGCGTTGGGTTTACTATAGTAAGTACATGAAAATCATACCAAAAAAGAAGTGTTGCCGTACATCAAATAAGGTAGTTCTGATTTTTTTATGAGTTGGTAGTGATGAAATTGGTAAGGACAAATCCAAGTTTTCCACCTCGAAAGCCCTTTGGATCACAGTTAAATACTTGAAAATTCATTTAAATTTAAGAGTTTTTTTTTACCACCAAGACCTACGTGACGGCAAAAGTTACTACTACTTTTTAAGTAGACTAAATTTGCAATTAAATGAGAATAATTTAGTTTTGGTAGGCCAAATAGTTTTTAACATACGACTATTTAAAAGTTTGCAAATTTTTTTAAAAAAAGGAAGTATTTAAGTTTTTTTAGTTTTCAACGATTTTTACCCCTAAGTAGTGGGTTTATTGGAAAAGTTATTAACAAAATGTCAACTTACACCTGATAGTTCCTGAGACACAGCTGTTCAAAGTTGTTGAGGTAAGTAAACAATTATGTAATTTGGTTTTGGTAGGCTAGATAGTTTGCAAAATTTTAAAAAATGGATAAATTACAATTTTTTTTAGTTGTCTGGTAGATTTTTACTGAAAGTATGTTTTTTTTTTAACTTTTGTGTGTAACATAACATATATTAAATATTTTAACAGAATTTGTTTTTACTTTTATTAGCAACTAATATCACGGAAGAAACAAGACCACAAAAACATGTGTCACCGATTTGATATTCAGACCAACATGCTAATGTCAGTACCCCGCGGGTGTTATATTCGAAGAAACAATCATTGCTTCAGTTGCTCAGGACACGTTCCTATTGAATGACAAGAATAAAGTTAAACTCATCGACATACTGAAGGTTCACCTAAAGAAGAACAAAATCTAACATTACAGGCAGAGGAATATGCTGATAGGTTAATAGTAACCACAGCCATATCCTTCTTACGAAGTAGCGAAGATCGTCGGCGAGGATATAGATCTGTTGGTCTTACTTTGTGGTTTGTTATGAGATAGAGTAAACCACATCCTTCCAACACCAAATAACAGTATTATTAAAGGGAAGTAAAAAGCTCAAAGTCTGTCGACCACATAAATTTATTAGGTTGCAAGCGCTTTCGACCTAAAGGGTCATCATCAGGCAAAAAAATTTTTTGTGAGTAGATACAATCTGCAATAATAATTTAAGGTCACAGAACACTTACTCTTTTAAGGTATAACAAAACGTTTTTTATAGAAATGCTAGGTGTCTTACCACTATGTGTCCACAGAAAAATAAGTATGTTGAATTAAAATGTAAAATTTAAGTAAATTGTAAAATGTAAAAATTGTAAAAAATGGCACACACTGCCTCCCTCATTCGAGGTTGGATCCAGTTCTAGTTTTGAATTTCGCCTGCCTCCATCTGATGAAGGTGGTTTCGAATAAGATACATTTTGAAGTTCCACATGTGTGCTTAAGGCACCATGTGGAAAGTGTTACTTTTTGGAAAGGTGAAATACAGCTACTCCCCCTATCCCCAGTACAAAAGGGGTAGACGGAGTCCCACTCGTGTACACCCTTAAGCCTAAGCTTAAGGGGTATCATTAAATATTAACTTTTTTGGAAAAATTCACTTTTGACACTTTCGTCATCCAACGGTGAAGTTAAATGAGAAAATGGTGGAGATTTACGACATTTGACAACTGACATATGATGGAAGACACGTAGTTACAATGATGGTTGAGCTAATAATTAAATTTGACATTAGTTAAATTGAATATGTTAAATTAGTTTTGTGACAAATTTTATAATATAAATTTAAACAATTTGACTTTGGTGTCTTGACAGGATGTCCAAGACTTTGGAGAGGACACAAATAAGCTCTGCTGGTGTTATGAAGTTAGAGTGACATTTGCTTTTTTAAAAAAGCAGAATTTGACATTAGATTGGGGTTAAGGAAATTTATAATAAATATAAATTTTTTAAAAAAGGGGGCTATTATATATATTATTACAAGTAAAAAGTTGAAGGATTTACAAAGGATTTCGGAAACTTGTAAGGATGATAGGATTCATTGTAGTTGTTGAATTGAAAATACTAGAAGGTTAATCTGGAAAAGATAGGCTTATATGTAGGTTGTAATTGATCATTTAAACAAACCACATCTGGGTTATTAATATGTTGATGAATGTAGTACATTTCAAGTAAGTCCAGCTTAATGCCTTTGGGGCATTGGCTAAGAAGAGAGGCGTTATCTGGAAAAGTGAAGTTATGTTTAGTATAGAGAACATGATTAGCAAATATGGAATTGGTATCTGAAATATTCGAGGATTTATATCTGTTGATAGTTTTGTAATGTTCTAAAATTCGGGTTTCTGTCTTTCTTCCTGACTGGCCGACGTAGATGGCATTCCCAGCTAGCACAAAAATATCCCATCTACGTTAATAAGCTGCAATTTTAGGTTCTTTAAGCTCGCATGCGATGTACTTTTAATGTAACCCTAATATCCCTGCAACCACCGAATGTCCGCAACGGCAAGACTTTTATAGCACATCTCGTAGAAGTTATAAAGTGAAGTTCAAAAAACATCAGCGATTTTCGTAACAAGACTCCAATAACGAGTTAGATAGGAGGGTAAGACTTATGATGCTCACTGTATAGTTTCTTCCGTAAAAATAACTTTGTAGATAATAAATTTACTTGTTTATTATTAAAGAAAATAATATGTATAAAGAAAATGAAAAATATGATCCTTTAAATCGTTGCACCTATTTTTAGTTGATTTTTACTTACTTTGTTTTTTAAATAAATAATAACTGCACCTATTTTTAGTTGATTTTTACTTACTTTGTTTTCCTAAATAAACAATAACCTTTATTTTGATTTTTACAAATTTGATACTTAATAATGATTGTTCAACTTATACAGAACAATGTTTTTAGCATGATATTCTGATGAAAGAAAAAGAAATAATTTCAGATGTTATATATTCTTCTTCATCCAATTCTGTATTATTAACTTTAGCTTCTAAAATTCCTGAGATTTTTACTTGAATTATAATCCAGCACAAAGGAAACCTACAACACAATATTTTTAAAATTTATTTGTAGTGATTAAAATATTATTACACTAGGGTGACCATACTTACAGCAATTTTGCTGTATTGTAAAGCATTTTTAAAGTTTGACCAGCAATTGGTATTGTGCAGCAAATGTACAGCAAAACGGCATAGGTATATGTCCAGTGAAATGCTGTATTTATCCACCAAAACGTCACTACTGTCCAGCAATGGTAATACTTAATTTACTGAAACAACAAATTTAAATGTTATTTATCTTTAGTGAACTACATGAGCACTTCTATACTGCTGTCCTAGCAAGAAAGGTTTTATCTACAAAATTAGCAGTTTTTTTTATTTATGTGCATTTGTCTACATTTTATCTTTCTTGATACTGAAACAAAATGTCTTATTAGCATCAAAGGTACTAAAATGTTAATAAGTTACACAAAAAAGGTTTAAAAGATAATAAATATATCTGTTAAAAATAGTTAAAAACTCGATTATTTTAAAACAACAAATTTTCACATAGGACCTCTCTTGCTAGGATGGCAGTAGGTATATGTATATGACTTCTCTGTTTTTGTATTTTTATAGTTGGGAGTAGGGTTATGAATATCGGTCAAAGGTATCGATACTGGTATCATGTGAGATACTTTGTGGTAGAGTCATCGATACTGTTCGATATTATGTTAAATATATCGATATTTATAAGTATCCAGTAACAAAGTATCGAACAAGTAAAATATTTTTTTTAAACGGCTGACAACCCCCATTCAGGCTAAGTTCGGTTTGGCGTTCGCTGTACTCAGAGTGCACTCGGTATGCCTCGATTGTGGTCGGCTTGGCACTCAGAGCGTACTCTTTTGTGTTCGGTTTGCCACAGAACACGTACTCAGAGCGCGTTCACTCTTCCCCGAGTTGGCCGATGGAGATCAGCGGGTATCTGTAGGAATGTGTCAAAAATGTCAATTTTCTGATCGGTGATTAATCAGTTTTACACGTAATATTTCTTGTTTTTTTCTGTTATAACTTTGCTATTTGATTAAAATTATTTTTTTACAGTCCATAGACACACACACAAAAGTGTATTCAAGTGCAAACTACCACTAGTGTCATATGTCATTCCCCTTGTGTTCGTCTTGAGATTGTAAAAAGAGCGAACCACAATATATCCCCTATAGTAGTGCATCTCACTTGTTAAAGAGTTGGCACTAAGTTTGCAGCGCAAGAATGCGTCTGTGTCTGGCCGCTCAACTAACTCGATATGGCGGTACATTCAAATATAATTTAAAGGCGAAATTTAAATTTCCCGCCAAAATTGTAAATTTTCAGCCGCGGAATGGCGGGAATTTTTAAATATATTCATTCGGCAATAATTATTGAGAAGTATATTGCATGTTCGATTAAACGAGCTGTAAATCCAGGCGCTATTTTTATTTTGATAGCTAAAAATAATACTAATTCTTTTATTATTAGCTATTACAATAAGAGCAGCATTTGGATTAACAACACATTTAAAAGAACATGTAATATACTTTTCAATTTTACCTAAATCACTTATTTTTTACCTATAGAGGTTAGATCTGAAAAAAAATTGGCTCTGGTAAAAAAACAAAAAATTGTATAAAGTATTTTATTTGAAAAATTATAAAACTTATTTAATATATTTTAAAGACGAAGATAACTCTAGCCATATCCATTTTACTGAAAAAAAAAAGAAACTATTAAATGAAATCATTTAGTTATTAAGAGATGTTTGTGATAATACAGTGGCAGCTATCGAATGTTGTACAATACGTTTTGCTAATGTCCAAGTAAAAACTACAAAGAGTTAGCATTAGTGGGAGAAGGAATGCATCACACCGTGTGCCTGTTCATATTACACAGCACACAAGGCAACATTCATATTATTCGTTTCCTGATCGAACTAATGCGCTAACTCTTTAGTTTTATTTTCGATTCTAGCCAAGCGTATTGGAAAGTGTTCATTAGCCGATACTGTATATAAATGCTAAAATCAATAAGTGAAATAAAAAAATTTAGTTTAAATGGACATCTACTTCGAAAAAAGTAAATTATTATACTTGAATTTTAAAGGCTGTTACCACTGGAAAACTATTATCTAGGGCTTGGATGACAGCCATAGAACTCCCTCCTTGAATCGTGTCCATAGGAAAGCATAAGATCATAGTTAAATTATAATATTAAGAGGGTAGGTATTAACTGAAAAATTATTACAAACTTGGCACCTACATTAAAAGAAGGGAAAACGGAAACATAAAATTGTTATACTTGAATTTTAAAGGCTTTTCCCACTGGAAAAGTATTATCTAGGGCGCAAACCCTTGGATGACAGCCATAGATAGCAATCCCTCCTCGATTCCTCTTTTTCTGAGTTTGTTGTACGTTTTGTTTCCCATATTAAATAAGAAAGCACTTAATACAACAACACAAATCACAATAAATATCGCTGAAACAAAATTAATATTAAATTTCGTAGAAGAAAAAATCAAAAAATTATCACTTGTCAACACTGACACTTCACGCTTCACTTATAAAAACTCAACGCTAAAGAATAAAAGATGATTCGAAATAGAAATTATTAACTGGTATCTCTTTCTTTTATAAGTATCTAAACAAAGAGAAGGAGTGGGAGTAACGCTCCGATCAGATTGTTTTGAATTCGTCGTCAACCAATGAACGTGCCGAAGTTAAAAATCAATAACGATACTAGCGCCATGAGACCTGTGTCTGGCCGCAGCGTAACTCAAAGCCATTTCTTGAATCCCAGTTACATTACTATAGGGGATATATTGTGGAGCGAACTCTGTCTATGACGTCACGCACTCCGTGCGTGCTCTGTCCGATCCGCCGAGTTCCAAACCGAACTTACCCTCAATAGGAAGGAGTGAGGAACTTAACTAAAAACAAGAGTGAATCAGTAAAGTATATTCTGTAGTTGACACTTCTTCTTTCTCTACAGGTACAAGTTATAGAGTCAATAACTGGCAATTTACCTTATAATTAAATAACAAAAAACAGTGGTAACGCTTAATCATATTACCAAGTATCACCACATGCGAAAACTAAAATATTTCGGTACAAGTATTTGAACAAACCTTATTATCCCTGACCATACACATAGCGATACGATATTTGTTTCTAAGTATCCATATGGCGATAGTATTGGTAATTCAGTATCAATGCCTAAATATCGATACTTTCATTGTTTAATATCGTTACTTCTATAGTATTGAGACATCTATAAGATCCCTATTATCGTGTAAAATATAGGAAGTCATTTAATTGTATCTACTCCTTTAACGATGATTTATTTTTTATTGTATTTGGAAACTGAAATATTCAATCTAAAACAACAGACAATAAATTAGAAAATATGTTTATATTTTATTAAAAAGAAGAAAAGAACTTACCAAACTTATTCAAACGTATAAATAGTTTACAATTTCTTTAAAATCTCAAATACCACGAAACTTCGTGTCAAATACATACATACCAAAAAAAGTGACAAGTGACATTTTTTTATGTTTTGTTGGTTATGACAAATGAATGGCTACGTTCGAAAACAAGATGATGTTAATAGTAATTCTCGTGGATACTTTTTTAGCAAGTTACATTATTTCGTTGTGTTATCATAACAGGCAGGTTAAATACGTAAGTAACAAATAGATGTTTCGCGAGGTTTCGATTTCCCTCAACAACTTCTCATGAACGTTGCAGTTACGTTGTATGGTAATGTTATTACGTTCCCTCCCTTAAAACAACATCGCCGAAAAGCTTGGCAACGTTATGTGCTAGCTGGGAATGGTCTTCAAAATAGAAACATTAGACAATTTAAAGTCCCCAAACTGAATTTTGATGCTCAAGACTACACGGAATTGATAAACTAGCAGTCAGTTAGCGTAACTGAATAACCACTTACAAGAAAAGTATCAGATGATGCCTTGCAAGAAATGATTGTGAGAGTTCCTGACAACATTAAAATTTCAAAATACCCTTGTCATACTCAAGCTGTTGAGAGATGTATCAGAACAGTCACTGAACCTCTGGTTTAGTAAGGCTTGATTCGAACTAGGATTGCCTCCAGAAAAAAAATTCTGAAAACTGAGACATAACGGTAATTTCTAAAGGCTTTAGATCAATAAATTTGCAATTTTCTTGAAAATATGAAGGTAGGGAGGGAGGTAGGGAGGAACTCGCCATGCAGCCACCTCCACATGGTGAGTTCGGTGTTATTTCATTCATTAAAACTGTGTTTTTAATAAGTAAAATAAGCGAAGAGCTGCATGTTTCAATCACATTTCAGTATCAAGCTTCGTGGGAAATTCGAGGGGAACTAGGCACCTGAAGACGGCATTTGTCAGAGCCGAAATTTTGCATGAATGATTAACAACAGTAGTGACAACTTTCTAACACCCAGGCTAATTGAGATCCCGCACTTTATTTTTTTCCCGTATAGATCGGCTCACCCTATTACCCACATTTAAATAGGACTACGAAAAGCGCATTTTCAAGTGTTCACTGAATAAAATCGTTCTGCCCCAAACGTGTTTTAAAATAAAATTTCAGCATTTGAATATTTAGAAACGAAAAAAATTACCTATTTTACTTCAAGACACGATATTATTTAAGGTGTTTTAAACACAAATTTTTTCGTATCCACATCGTCAAATAATATTAAGAGATTTAAGCAATTTTATAACAGGAAAATAGTAACAAAGCCTACACAAAACACATAAAATCATAAACTGAGATATAAAATGGGCAATCTAATTTCATAGCAACATCCTACATTAGTTTTAATTAACAATATAAACTATCTGTAAGGTGGGAAAGGTAGATACTTCCACAGCAATTGGGCCCATTGTGCATCCTCCAGGGGTATATAAAACCTGTCTCTGAGAGATGTCTAGAGACAGCTGCATCTTCATAGTTCATTAAATCCCTGCAGGTTAACAACCCGCCAAAAACCTGCTGGTTGACGCTGAGGGGTGTCTACAAACAGTCATCTTCTTAACTAATCAAAGTCCTGCAGAAAGAAAACCTGCTGGTTGTCGCTGAGGGGTGTCTGCAGACTACAGGCATCCATCTTCTCAAATCATCAAAGTCCTGTAGATTATTAACATCGCCGAGAGGTGTCTCTAGTTGCCCCATTTTTTTGAAGTGGACATTTGGTGGGCTTCTACTAGCCCAATGGTAAATGTCCGGGTTAATTATAACTATAAAATATACATTTAAATCTGTAAAAATCTTAATGACAAAAAAACACTACATAGCTGGGCAGTACAAGTATACTCAAAATTGTACTTAAGTACTCCCTAAAATTTGCGAAAGCACTTATTTGTTTTAAGTATTATTCATATGAGTGAGTATTCATACTCCGATACTTATTATGAGTATTATGAAGCTATTCATTGTGAATTACTCATGAGTGCTTTAATGCAATACGCTGAGTCTGACACTATGTTTACAATTTATAACTGATTACTCAAAATTGAGAGAAAACATTGCATGTATTAGTGCCGCGTTTGAATATCCACATCGGATGCATATAAGATGTTGTAAATCATTGATCACGTGATTCAGTATACGTAAATGAAGTAGGACAGATGTGTCCGATGTGGATAAACAAACGCTCGAGATGTAAAAAATGCATCGGATGTGGATATTCAAACGCAGCATAGATATAGAGAAAACTTCGCCCAATGAAACCCGCGTCTTGTCTAGTCAATTTTGGTGAAAATAAATGTAATTTTTGTTAAATAGCTTCATTAAATGATATGGGACATTAACAAGCCTTTAGTTAAAGGTTCAATAAATATTTTATGTATTTCCATAACTAACGAATCCCTATAATGACCAGTCCTGGATTTGTCAAAAGGCCGCGGCCTAGGGGCGGCAGATTTCAGAGGACGCTCACTCGATTTCAGAGGATAACAGTCAAAAATTCACTGGTTTTCTCATGATTTGTTTTGGCTGAGGACCTTTTTTTTTTAGAAGAAGAAGGAATTGAGGCAAGGGGAGAAAATAGTTTTTCGAGGTGAGGACTTTTTTTTTTTTTTTTTTTTTTTTTTTTTGAAGACGAAAAGTTTTTGTTTCAGATGGAAAATTATTAGAAAGGTACATGGGGCGGCGGTGGAAAATAAGCATACCCTATATTTTTTAAATTTAGCTAGGTTTTTGTTAAAATGTCCCACTTAGAAAAGAAATAAAAGTTGAGAAAAAAATTATACACATCAGAATTTTGAAAATGGTCTACATATTGTGACAAAAGCATAAAACAGGATATACAGGGAGCTGTTAAATATAACCAACATAAATACACCTTTAACGACCAGTAATATACATATCATACTAGACTTATAAAAGAAAACTTTTCCCCTCCTCTGGCAATCCGCCCTGCTTTGACTCATTTTGAAGACATCACACTTATCTTTGTCCTCTTTTTAATAAAAAAAGTTTCATACATAATAGCTGCATTCAGTCCTGAAGACACCCCTTGGGCAGAAACCGAAACATTTTAAACACTGAAAAACATTTTGTTGTATTGACTTTTAGTACTTAGCTAT
Organism: Psylliodes chrysocephalus; assembly: GCA_927349885.1. Classification (NCBI taxonomy): domain Eukaryota; kingdom Metazoa; phylum Arthropoda; class Insecta; order Coleoptera; family Chrysomelidae; genus Psylliodes; species Psylliodes chrysocephalus. The sequence continues at coordinate 43,118,549 of OV651823.1, read as the reverse complement.
ATTTTTTATTTTTGTTTATGAAATTGACCACATTCAAACTCTTATAATTTAATATCTAAATAGTTCATGAAAATAAATGTTGCTCAGAAATTTTAGCTTCTATAAATGTATATCGTTTTTATTAATAATAAAAAAGTAGAACACCATTAACTTTTTAATTTTTATTTGATTTTTAATGTACGTTTTTGTTATTAATTTAGAATATAGAACAGGGTACCTAATTAATTTCATTTTTATATTCTGTCATGTTGTTCCTTTTTGTTTCCCAAAATGTTATTTTCATTTGCATTATTAATAAATTTCTATCACTGCATATTAGCTTTGGATACAAGAAAATATTATTTGTAAATAAAGAAATATTATTTCTTATAATTAAAGTACTTACTATAAGTGAATAATCCTTTGTTTTCCATCGTAAAATCCACATTCACATTGTTAAATCTTCTTAAGAGGAGTATTTACTTGACTTTAGAGCAGAGCATGCAAGGGTTTCGCAGTACCCCCACTTTTAAAGTTTATATTTGACATATTTTAAAAGAAAAAAATATGTGCGTGTAGGTAAAGGTTAAATCTGTGCTCCTCTAGAAACACTTTTTCAAAATTTCAATTTGTTTTTTCTAAGAAAAAACACAAAACTCGACTTTTTTGATCCATTTTCTCAATTTTTTTAGAAAAAACTAAATTGAATTTTGAAAAAGTGGTTCCAGAGGAGCATAGATTTAACCTTTATCTACACGTATATATTTTTCTTTTAAAAATACTTAAAAATAAACTTTAAAAGTGGGGTACTACGAAACCCTTACATTGCAAGATTTTTCGTCTGGCAAGTGGCGCCTCTGTTAGATTTTTAAGAAAAATAATATTTGTGAATGAAAACAATTTACAAAATATTTTACTGATGTTTTACGAGGGATAATTAAAGTTTACGTATTTGTAGGTACACCTTATTGTTTTATGTAAATCATTTCTGTAATACTAATATAGACATATTTATATAATATGCAATGGGTTTCATAGTACACCAATTTTACGGATTATTTTTTATTTTTTAAAAATTTTTGTAATTACAGGTAAAGGAGTCACTTTTTGAACATTTGAATTGGTTTATTTTGAGGTTTGATAATGTCTATAGATGAGAAAAAATGAATGTGACAAGAGATCAAGCTGATTGTGGATTGTAGCAAAATGAAAGACGAAAAATTTGGAGACATTTGTAAAAAAAGGAAAGGCATTTTTTAAACAATCTCATAAAATCTTATATTTTTTGCTAAAGCCTTTTAATATGACATGGACAATAAATCCAGAGCAAAATAAGATTTGGAAATGTATTAACAAGAAAAAGTTTTTATGTGTGGACTTTTATTGATTCCGAATTTAATTATGATCCTGCCAGTCCAGATGGAATTTAAAACAAAAAACTCTATGATAGAGTTAAAATGTCCATATGAAGCTAGAGTGTCTACTGAAGAAAAAGGAATATGCAGTAGAAAAATAACTTTCTGGAAAAAGGATAATACAATTAAGGGAAACCACAATTGGTACTTTCAAATTCAGGGCTAGCTGCACATTACACAAATCAATTTTTGCATTTTGTGCGTTTGGACTTCTCGAGAAATAAAAGTGGAGGAGATTCCTCATAATGACAGCTTTTGGGAAGAAAAGGTGCAAAATAAAATTCAAAATTATTATATGCAATATGCCTTACCAGAACTAGTTGACAGCAGAGCTAATAGAGACATGGAAGTACGAGACAGAATGCCAAATAAATTATGAGTTTAACAGTACCTACGGGTTTTTTATGAATTTGTTCTAGAAGTTGTACCTCATTATAACAGATTATTCAAACAATAAAAATAATTTTTGTTAAAATATAAATAATAATAATATGCTTAAACAATATATTTGATCGCTACATATTATAAAACCAGAGGTACCTTTTCATTTAACTAACTCACACATGGCTACTCCAAGTTTAAATATTATAAATCCGCTTGAATATAAAAATAACAGGTATAGAAAATATTTTTTAAAAACCTAGTTTAATTAAAAATATAAAATGTCATGAGACCGTTTATTGTTTGTTTACATTGTTCTCCTGTTTTTGTTACTTTGACTTTTTGTATCGAGGACATATTATTATGTGATATAGAAGGGAATGTATTGCTAAACTATGGACGCTTTTCTACTCTTAATCAATTATTATTAGTAGAGTGTATGCATTAAAATATTCGCTCTAGAAAACGATTTACCCCCCTTTGTCACAAGCTGAATTTTTCAGAGATAAAAGGTCATGATAAGGTAACCCTTATTCCGGAGGTAACACAAAATTAGACTGTGCAGAAGGGCACTATCATCAAAAATCCAGATACTGACCGCCGAATAAAAAAAAATATTTATTTTTTGGTCCAATGAACAATAAAATCTTTGTGAGTAATTTTTTATACTTATTTAAAAAAAATTTCAGCCCTTCAAAAATTTGTTTAAAAAGTCATTTTTTTTAAATATAATTTTATCATTTAACAAAAGAAAGGCTCTGTTTCTCTCTACGTGTCGGCTGATGCATCACATTATTGATATGCTCAATTTTTTTTCATTTTTTTATTATAAAACTTTTCGTTAGGTGCCAATGGACAAAGTGTCATATTGTCTGTTTTTACTAAAAAATTAATGTGTGTTACATATTGAAGTTCCTAATAAATTGGGAAGAAATATAGACATTTTATAGGTTTTTATTACATCTACATTCATCCTGTTATAGCTGAATGCCTGAATATATTTGGGTAAGTTTTCGTTAAACATTTTAATTACGGATTTGTTGTTGCAAGAAGCAAAGACACAAATGATATCAAAATATGACTTCTTAATCCTTGCATGGTCAACAGTTTCTTCACAATATTTTATTAGCAAAGGATATGGACAGAAGCATTAGGTAATTATGCCGAAATATTTAAGTTTGATGTCTCTAATAGTAAATGGGTATCTCGGCACCTCTACAAATAAGAGTTTATTGGGAAATACTTTAGAGCAATATGACCCACAAAGACTTACCTGCACCTAGGTGATCTTGCAAAACTTGTCACATTTTTGATAGGATAGCAATAGCTCAAGGCTTGGGAAAGTCCAAAAGTTGCATAATCATTAAAGGAATATGCTAATATATTTGTAAAGATTATTTTTAAAAATAAATTTATAGCTCAAAGGATAGATGTGGTATTTAATGATTATAAAGAAAATTCTATCAAAAATACAACACGTCAAAAGAGATGATCCCAAAAATCAATTTTTTCTGTCAGGGCAACTTCTTGAAAATTTGTATCTAGTGATGGATTCGCGAGTATCAATAAATATGGGATGAATTTTGAACCATCAAAGGACGATTTCTTAAATTTAAATCTGCTGATACTCGTATCTTACTGTACATATTATCAGCCAGAAATTCGGGGAATTCACGCTGCATTATTGATTGCAACGATACAGATGTTCTAGTCTTAGAACTAAAAAGATATGGTTCATAATAGGGCAAGGAGACTCGTGACGATTTATAACAGTACATGATTTAAATTTGGATAAAAAAAATTTGCCTTATTTTCATTCTGTGACAGGTCGTAAAAATCCAACCAATTGTCTGGCATTGGAAAAAAACCTGTTGGAAAACCTACCTTGAACACCATCACCTTTTGGATGGATTTGGCACTGATTCGTAGGTACTCTGAAAACACATTCTCTAATCTTGAAAAAATTTTCATAAAACTGTATTCAAAAACTGCCAATGTTACTTCCATTAACATTTTGAGGAGATTAATGGCCCCTTTAAAATAATTGCTAAATTGCCATTGACTGAAGACGCCCTAAGATTACATTGTTTAAGATGTTTTTACCAGCTAAGTATTTGGCTAAGCTCTTTAAAGACCCAGATGCAGCTTCCTAATGTTGAAGAGTATGAATGGAAAGTAGATCAAGATTGAAGCCTGATACCCACTCTTAAGATTATGCTCGACCTGCTACCAGAAATAACAGAACTTATCATGCAAATGCAAAAAAGGTACTATACACCGATAATTTTCATTATATGTACAATATGTTAACAATATTATTCTATTCTAGACTATGAAAGCAAAATTTGCAAATGCAGAAAAAAATATTGGCTACATCGGTTAATGCACCTGTATTGCACAGAAAAACTGCAGAAATAGTTTGATCATAGCCGCTAATGTTTTGGAAAATGTAGATTAATGTGGTGAATCTGATTTTGATTAGTTTGAGTCCTGTACTTATATATTTTAATATTATTAATTTATGCTTTATATACTTCTAATTATTGAAATTTTTATTAGGAATTTCTGTATTCTGCAAAGCAATAGCCTTACTGTTTATAACCTATACTTATATATGTTACGGTTAAAGTGTTTACCTGGCTAGTTTATAGACTAGCTGGATAGCATGCAAACTATCCAAATGTCTTGCTATTTTGATGGAAAATCATATTTATACTAAAATAGCTATGAATGTTGGTTAGTTTGTATATTATTCGGCTAGTTTACAAACTATACACGATTTATCGTTAAAGTAAAACCCACAAGAAAATTAACCGATTTTTGGTTAGTTTACAAACTATCCACAGTATTTGGATAAAGTGTGAACTTAATATCCGTAGTAATACATAATAACCAGCTCGTCGGTTAGTATGTAAACTCACCAATCCTCTTTGGTTAATTTAGTTTATCCACTATTTAATTGAATAATTTTTCCCAACAAAAATAAATATACTGGCATTTAAACTTAAAAAATAAAAAAGAAATGGATCGGCTGTGAATCGAGTTTGGGCCGCCCGCATGGCAAGTGACCACTGAACCACCTATTCGATTTTGCCTTAGGTACTTCATTCATAGGAGTTATATTTAAATACAGATTATTGATTGTTTAAATAATTTTATTTTAGGAATTTGGAATAAATTTTATTTGTTATTTGGCCACTCTGTACCTACATATTGAAAAAATACCTACCTCGTTTGCAAATTCTCGACCGTTGACGCTCTTCAACAGACTTCCTAGGTCTACAAATACTTTAAATAGGTGCTCAGCTACTTCTCTAGCCTTCTTTGTTTTCAGCGCTCTCAACCTGACGTATTTGGTTAGGTGGTCTTAATAGGCAAAAATAAACTTGAAGTCACCATTTGGTCTAGGTTGTCGATAAGATCGATTTGGCACCGACAGTTTAAATGATTTGATACAATTATTGGTTTCACAACAATACCTTTTTTAGTTTTGTTCCGTTTGAGCTGACAGGTTTTGCAAGTTTCAATAAATACTTTTTCCGTTTCCTGTGTTATAGTTACAGTACATTTCATTTAATAATTTTGTAGTTGCTTGACGACATCCATGCCCAGTTCTCTGGTGGGCAGCTTTAATCGCATCATAACATTCACTCAAACGTAAAATAATCTTTTCAGATTTTTTGTGTAAAATTATATAAGATGGTTCGATTATCTATAAACCGCAACTCACCACACACTATTTTATATTATTAATAATTTATTTATTGTTTTCGAAACCCGCTATACACCATTTATAAATTTTTTTATTATTAAAAATCACTTAACCTAAGCAGGGATTGAACTCACGACACGTTCATTGTCGTTCTAGGGCAGTGGTCGCAAACCTCACAATGTGTTGAGCTACTTTGTTAATTTTGGAATAAACAGCGAGCTACCCGCACGGAAGCCACGTAACGCAACCTAAATGAAATAATATACAGTTAATTTATCATTATATGTATTTATTTTATTATTTAACTGGTAATACATAATACAAACTGCGCTACTAAAGCCATTTCGTTGAAATCCTTAAAACAATTTTTGAAGTTATTCTTCAGGGTAGAAACTATTCCTACATGATATTTGCTGTCATAGGGTTCTAATGGATTTTGAGATATTTTTTCTGAAATAATAGGAAAATGCTTGGCATCGCTGTTAATTAGGTTTTGTTCCCAAAACTCCAGCTTTTTAATAAATGCTTTTATATCAGAAATCATTTCCGCTAGTTCTTTGTCTCTCCCCTGAAGCTGCAATTTCTCTGTAATGTCCACGAGAAAAAAACCAAAATCTCTAAGCCAGATTGAATTTTCTAGTTCCGGAGTCGGTTCATCACGTTGTTTGAAAAATTGAACTATGCTAGATAGGATATCATTAAAACGTTTCAGCACCCGTCCTCTACTTAACCATCGGACTTCAGAGTAAAGGAGTAGGTCCCCGTATTGACAGTCAACTTCATCGGCCAAGGTTTTAAATAATCTTCTTTGTAACGCTTGAGCTCTAATCTTGTTCACAATTTTTACCACCAGTTTCATAACGTTGTTTAGTTTCAGGAAATTTCCTCATAATGCTTGCTGATGGATAATGCAGTGATAACAGAGAAATTGGGGAAAAGTTTCATCTTTATGACAACGCCACCAGACCCTTATCACAACCCACCATAGCTGGAGCGCCATCGGTTGTCAAGCCTACCATTTTCGATATTGGAATTTTCTCGGAAGAAATAATATCTTTTAAATGAGAAAACAACTCCTGTCCAGTAGTGTGTCCTTTTAATGGAATAAACTTCAAAATATCTTTAATCGTAAAATCACTAAAAACCATCCTGACGAACACGGCCATTTGGACAGTGTCAACGACATCTGTTGATTCATCCAGTTGAAGTGAAAAATAAACACAGTTATCTAAGTCAGTTCTTAACTGTAAAAAAATATCATTGCTCATTACTCCTACACGTCTCATCACTATATTAGCAGAAAGTTGCATAGATTTTATAGCTGAAACTATCTCGTCTTTATTTCTAAAGTTGGCAAATAACGAATCAGTAGCTTCTAAAAACTTTTTTTGTGCAATTATCTGGGACACACGGTACAATGCTTCAGTTGCAGCTTTATTTTTGTCGACTGTTCTTAAAAATATTGATTGTTGTCCAATTAACTGCTTTTTTAACTGTTTCAGTTTCTCCTTTCTGGCGGCAGAATGTAATGGGAATGATTTTTCAAAATTAGAATGTACAGTTTAATGATGTCTCTCAATATTTCCTTTTCTAGCAACGGAGACCGAAGTATTACATAACAAATACACATTTTTATCTTTAACTTCTGTAAAAAAGTATTGTTCTTCCCATTTCGAATGAAAGTGGTATGTCTTTACCTTCTTACAACTGCTTGCCATAATATTATTTTTTGTTGTTCTCTACTAACCCAACCGCTGGACGTTGGTTACGCGTTCAGTTTTAAACTAAGCGCAATGTCGCTGCGCCGTGTGTATTTATCCCGTTCAAAGCAATCCTGATCGTTCTCGAACACTAACGCGCTGGTCCGGCTGGTTGGTTCTAGCCGATTCTAGCTTGATGGCATCAGCGGCAGATCGCTCACCGCAACGTTGCCGCTGTTTATGTTTAATATTATGACAATTAGATTTTTTTGTGGATTTTCGGAAGCTTCTCTGATTTTTGCAGTTTGTATTTTTTAAATTAAAATCGTTGTGATAGCTACCAGAATTGCCTCCGCGAGCTACCAATAGCTCGCGATCGACAGGTTGGCGACCACTGTTCTAGGGTTTCAAGCGCTAGGCGCCCTCGACCAAGGAACCACTTGCAAAAATTCTTACTACATACGGTATTAATAGAATAAGGTTTCAAACTTCCGCTAATAGAATGAAATGTAATAGATTCAATTTGCCAATTTTTAATGAGCAATTCTATTTAAAAAAAGGCAGTGTATATAGATGGGTGTTATCTGGTAGGCTAAATAAATAATGACCTAAGATGGACGTCCACTGGACGTCAAAATAATACTAAACTTAAAATTAAGTCTAAAAACTGACGTCCTTTGGGTATCATCAAATTAATGATCATAAATAGACGTACACTAGATGTCTGAATACGGATATGGATGTTCTGGCCCTCAAATGGATATAAAGTGATCGTCCATTGGACGAAGTGTGCTGTCTGGGTAGAATCACTGTCATTCATTAATTTTGAATTTTGCCACTTTTGCTCGTAAATTTCCAAAAGTTGGTTTTTAAATTATTGTTGTTGATTAATTTTTAATAACCAGATACCTCTTCTCAAACCAATTTTACAAGACACCACAGTAAGAGTAAACAATAATAATACACAATTGCCATAACTATAAACTCACTTTTCTAATAAATTAACCAAAGCAGATTGGTCAGTTTACATATTAACCGACGAGCTGGTTATTATGTATTACTACGAATAATAAGTTCACACTTTATCCAGATATTCTGGATAGTTTGTAAACTAGCCAAAAATACCGGTTAGTTTGTGTACTTTTTTTGTGGTTTGTACTTTGGCAATAAATATTGTATAGTTTGTAAACTAGCTGGTTAGTATACAAACCAACCAATATTCATAGCTATTTTAGTAGAAATATAATTTTCCATTAAAATAGCAGGACATTTGGATAGTTTGTATCCTATCCAGCTAGTCTACAAACTAGCCAAGTAAACACTTTAACCGTAACATATATACTATACTATACTTATATATACCTTCCATAAATAGTTTATATTTTATTTTTTTATTTTCCTCAACAAAAAAATCATGAAGTAATACACCCTATAAAACATTATTCGCCTTCATAGCGAATAAATCAATAATACCTATATAAAATAAAGTAAGAGAGTCAAACAGATTGCATACATTTCATCCCTGAGAGAGACGCATACAGTCAAGAGACTGCTTCCTTTCCTGTAAAACCATGATATTAGTAATTGTTTACTGCTATATTTTTGTTAATTTCTTAGCAAAAAATATAAGGAAAGCACTATTACCTTGTCAATACACAGGCGAAACTTTTATGAAGAATATTTTTTTTTCGTTTAGGCCTTCGTTTTTCGTCAAATGAAAGGTATATTTCTAAAAGAAGATTTTTTAACCAAATTTGTCGACAGCCAAAATAAGTTTTAATCTACACCATACTTATATTGTAAAATACATAGGTAATATTATTTTGTACTATTGTGGAATATTTTTCGGTTCCTTTGTCTTCAACTTCGCGCGTTAAAGTTAAGAATATGCATCCCTCGTATCTACATGCAATTGTTAAAATTATGAATGAATGCTGATTTTGTTTGGTCTCGAAAGTAATTTTGTAGTATTTAGCAGGGATGTTGCGGATGTGATATTTTCCAACATCTGCAGATGCGGATGCAGATTTTTTGAGTTCCATATCTACAGATGCGGATGCGGAAGTTGAAAAAAAAAACAAAAAACTAACATACTATTAGGAAAATTAACGAACGAAGACATTAAATAAAACAAAATACTAGAAATAAGTAGGTGTATATTGACTAATAACTAAATTTTAAAAGAGGTAAGTTATACTTTAAAAATAATAATTTAGCTGCTTTGTCAGCTTCAAGTCGATTACGTAGTGGCTCATAAATTAGCCCTGCTCCACTAAATAGTTGCTCGCTTGGTACACTACCTGGTGGCGCCGATAGATATTTTCGCGCAGTTGCTGAAATTGTCGTGTATTTGTGACCGTTTATATTCCACCAGTTAAATGGATTTTCAGTTATCGGCAACCTTTTTTCTTGAGAGTAGTTTTTAATTTGTCTAGTAACAAGTGAATCTGAAGTTGATGTAGCACAAGCACTAGTTTCATCATCGCTGGAGGAGTCAAGCATCATTTCTAGTTCACTTTGTAATGACTTACTGCAGCAAGGGCTATCAATAGATATTTTTTTAATTTTTTTTGGTGGACTCTCATTGATATTTGCGTCACTTGTAGCTATTTTCAATAATTCACTTTCAATTTGATCTTTAATAATGGGTTCAAAGAATTTGGCTTTGTATCTAGGATCCAAGTAAGTCGCTAAATTATATAAGAAATTACTGTCCAAGTTTTGAAATTTGGAACTGATTTCAGTTTTAATTTTGGTTACAAATTTCTTAATGTTTTCCGGATTCTGGTCATTATTTAGCTATTCGTCCATTTTTTTAAATAACATGTAAATTATTGGTTTCACAGATGATATCAAAACGTGCGAGCTACTTAATTCTCGTGTTGCCTGCGAAATTGTTTTACGGTACGCTACTGCTGAGAATTCAAAAACGAGTGAGAAAGCCTTCATTAGAAAGAGAGATACTGATTATATGATAGCGACATTAATATTGTATAACTTTATGCAGTGGTGGCCTATCTGCTATTATATTATCTAAGGGTAACATTCGCTAGCTCTGTCAAAGTTTATTACTTTTGACAGAGCCTGAGAATGATTTCTGCTTTAATCACATTGATGTCAAATTACGTATAGTCTAATAAACATTAGTTATTGAGAGATTTAACAAGCCTTCTTGCAACTGGGCATCAGTCTCTTCTATAAATTCGACAATATGTAAAAATTTTCCAAATGACAAATGACGTTTTTTCATAGAAAAGCCCTCTGAGATCTTACTAAGTACTCAAACCATCTTTAAAGAGTGAAAATTTGATAATATATCAAAGCTGTCAAAATAAGAGATGACATTTTTTCATCATAAAGTGATCTAAAACATTTCACATTACTAAAACCGTCTTTGAATCATAAAAAATGTTAAAATGAGATGAGAAGTGAAACCTTAAACTTATTTTTAGGAGCCAGTCTAATTATATATCATAAAAAAAACTAAACAAATCCAAACAAAAAAAAATGGTATGGTTTTGTTTTTAATACAAAATATAAAATTTTAAAATGAAAAACATGATCTAAAAAAGATATTTAAGTACTTACTTATTTTGCATTCCTTTTTTGCCTTTTGATCAGCATCGGTGCTCATATACAAAGAATATTCTTCGGGGTGCATCGATTTTAAATGATTTTTGAGTGACGTAGTTGTTCGTCTTTTCCTTGAATAAATCTTATTACAGAGAGCACATTGGGCGCTCTCATTTTCCTTAGGATTAAAATACTTCCAAATAGTACTCTGTGTTGCTGGAGCCATTATATAGCTTATTTTAAAAAGTCAATAATCACTATAAGTATTACAAAAACTATTTTTTCATCATAAACACGAATTTATAAAAGTTTTATTTGCAGTTCTAACGCATGCACACGAAATTTAGCAAGCCTACCATACCATCTTATCATCATAACTTATAATAACGAACTAATCGTTCTCAACGCTCGTTGCATAACTCGCGTAGTCAAGTCAAGACTGGCTCACCGCTGTTCAATGCGATTGGTCAGCAAGAAAATTACGCGTTAGTCGTTGTTTGTTTTTCCACGATTCGCACATCCGCATCCGCTTCACCTCCGCTTCAAAATTATGCAGATATGATGCGGATGCGGAACTAATAAAACTGATGCAGATCTTCCGCATATACGGATGCGGACATCTGCAACATCCCTGGTATTTAGGCTCCACCCTTAAGTTGTAATTTTTATACCTACTAAACTACTGTTGCCCCGCAGGTCTTTTAGTTTGTAATGTAAATTTTCCTCTTAAAATTCGTTTTCTTTGCGTACTTTCAAATAAGTATATTTTGTAAACAATTCTCATGTTAAAAGTTCGTCTAGTCTCGACTCTTGCCGTTTGACTTTCTTTACAGGCATTGTAATGCGAAGCGACATTCCTTATGACAAATTTTGAGCTCATTACAAAAACATAACTTTCGTGTTCACCTGTCGAGTGTTTTCTTAAATGGGACGACAAAGACAGAGAAAACTCTTGATAGGGACGTATCTCGAATATCGACACATTTTACTTCATACTGTCACTTGGAAAAGCGCCGTTGCCAAATTTACCATTTAGAAGATAATTTAGGGAGTGAATAAAGTTACGAGTTCATTAGCTAACGAGAGATCGTTCTTGTAACCGGCTGATTATGTTTCATCCAATAGTTCTGTCAAAAGGCGCAATTGAGCGTTTACATTCAGAATCATTGAACATTTAAGAATTATTAAAGCAAAAAATAATGGTAAAATTGACATTTTAAATGATATGCCTTATGCTATTTTCGGATATAATAATTCTATACGCTCTGAAACTAAACAAAAACCAATTGACGTTACAAATGGTCATTTTGATAATAAAGATTTTTTTCGATATCGACATTAATCAAAAATTAATTAACAATTACTTTCAGGAACATAGGGAGACCACAACCGAAATTTACAAAAAATTAAATGAGAAACTAATCTCGCAGAAAGAAAAGACAATAGTATATCACAATAAAGATCGACATAAACCACTAACGTACATACCTGATACTGAGGTTTGCAGAAAAAATAGAACTTATATAAACAAATACTTAAAAGACCAAAAACTAACAAGACAAAACTTTTACAGGACGCCACTGATCCTGGTCCCTCTACAAGTAAGGCCTCAAGAGATACAATTGACGAACCTAATTAATAATCCTGGTATCCTTCCCTATCTTTTAGGCACAGCTAAAGTAAAATCAACGGTACATACATTTCTCCATTATTATGATTTAGCACCTATAAAAGATGAAATTGAAATTTTAAAATTTGTCTACAAAAATGTAACCGATGCAATTCAAGATAAGCTTAGCAGCCCTTATCATATAGAGTTAGAAAATTTTGATCGAGCACTTCTTTATCAGTTAACATTAGCAGATAACAAATTAAATTTCCTAATGCCTCCTAGTAGAGTAAAACGTGGTCTTATTGATGGTTTAGGTTCTATAATTAAGAGTATTTCTGGCAATTTAGATGCATTTCACTATGATCAAACCATTTCTGATTTTCAAAACAATGAATTGATGTACAAAAAGTAAATCAACAAATTTCACTTACAAAAGATATTCAAAATTTAACAAAACAATTTATTTAATAAAAAGTAATCAAGAAGTATGTGCAGGAATAGAAGGAATTCGAACTGCTTTAAATCAATTTGTTTTTCAATTTAATGACTACTTACAAACTCGAAATATTTTAGATCAATTAAATTTAAGTTTAAGCATCATTATAAAACTTTTAGGAGAAATAGAAAATTCTGTAACGTTTGCACGATAAGAAGTTTTACATCCTAGCATATTAAAACCTGAAGAGATAAAATCAATTATAAAAACTGTTTTAAAGTACCATTCGATAGACCAGTGCTCCGCAACCTTTCCTCATCTGAGGCACACCAAACTGCTCCCTAGAATTTCGTGGCACACCAAAATCTAAAATATATTTATAGCAGTGGCGTAGCTAGGTCGGGGGTCAGTTCACTCCATGTATGCTAATTATTTATGGATGTCCAAACTACCTTAGTTTTTTTTATTGTTTTAAAATGTGAAGAAGCCCCTTTCAGATTTGGGGCATCAAAATTTTCACTCAGGACATAATACATATTTTTTTTTTATTTTTTTTATTATTCAGATAGAATGAAAAATACAAATAGGTACATACATGAGAACTATACTAAATACTAGGTAGGACAGGTAGGTATACTAAATTTACTTCTGTTGACACGTCAATAGTAATAAATATTTTGACATGATGATGACTGATTAATGTGATACCTGCGCTTGCTTCGTTGAACATAAAAGTTTTATATTCGGCTCAATTTTAGACAGCGCAACTCTCATTTCTTGGTCAAGATCTTTTAAGCATGACCGTTTATCATTTTTAATTAATACAAGCGTTGAAAAACTTTGCTCACATAAATATGTTGTGGAAAACGGAAGTAGTGTGAAGATGGCCTTGTCGGTGATGCGTGGATATTCTGTCTTGATGGAAATCCAGAAAACATCTAACGGAACTTCGTCAAATTTAAGTTTTAGGGTCATATCATTACTTAATTCTGTGAACTCCTCTCGAGTTTGCAATGGCAGTGCTTCCGTGGAACTTATTGCATTGGTTGCGAAAGGATTTCGAATCCAATTGTATTGTTCCGTGTTGATAAAATGGAAATAGTATTCAAATTTTTGTTGAAGCATACTTAAATGTTGTTGGGCCAAATCCACAATCAACTGCTTGTTTTCGATCGTACTGTGGTTGGTCCTGTGATACATTTCTAGACATCCTTTTTGCAACTGTTCCTGCCAAAGTTCAAGTTTCTTTTTGAACCCTTGTAATTTATCGGAGCACGTCAATATATTTTCATTCCGTCCTTGCATTTTTTTATTAAGTTCATTCAGATGTTCGAATATATCCGCCATGTATGCAAGTTTGGCTATCCAGTATTCATCATGAAGGTGCTGGCATAGATCGTACATATCTTGACTTGAAAGAAACTCACGCACTTCGTAGCGAAGTTCAAACAGTCGAGCTAAAACTTTTCCCCGGGATAACCAACGAACTTCTGTATAAAACAGTAAGGATTCATGTTCGCTTCCCATTTCTTCACAGAGTACCTATTCCAAAGATTCGCGAATTTAAGGCTCTCGATTTAATTATGTTTATGATCTTAATACATTCATTCATTGTGATCGAAAGCTGTTCGGGCAAATTTTTGACCATCAATGCTTCTCGATGTATGCAGCAATGTGTAATTTGTATTGACGGATTTTTTTGTTTTACACAAGATACAAAACCTTTCTTACTGCCCATCATTGCAGCAGCACCATCTGTACAAATAGCAACGCAATTGGTCCACTGAATATTATGTATTTTAAAAAAATTATCAGTTACTTGGAAAATTTGTTCACCGGTAGTTCTCTCTGGAACCTCCTTACAAAATAAATAATGTTCTTTAATAGAGTCCTCGTCAACGAAACGTACAATAGCCATCAGTTGTGCTTTATTTTTAATATCGGTTGATTCGTCGATTTGAAGCGCAAAAATTCCAGCCGAAATGATTTTTTTAATTAGTGTTCCCAAAATATCACTTGACATATCTTGGATACGTCTTTTAACAGTATCGGCCGACAAAGAAACTTTACTCACGTCCTTAACTTCGTTTGGCCCAAGCATAAGTCTAACAATTTCCATGCATGCTGGTTTAATAAGCGTTTCACCGATAGTGTGCGGTTTTTTTTGTTGTGCAATTAATTTTGCAACAAGGTAGCTTGCTTCTAATGCCTTTTCAGAAACCGTAACCGCCGATTTCATAAACTGCTTTTGTTTCTTATTTTGATCCAAGCGCCGTTGGAAAAATTGAATGTCTTTTTTGACGCAACTGGGATGATTTGTGATCAAATGACGGTTTAGTTTGCTGGGTACCATTGCTTCATTTGACAACTGTTCACCGCAAATGACGCATTCAGGCTTTGGAGCCGCTTCGTCGCCACACCAAGTGAAACCATATCGAAGGTAGTCTTGATTGTACTTCCTTTTCAGCACCTTTTTTGCTCTTTTTGCAGCACTTATGCTGGAGCTTGTGCAAGGTTCTTCGTCATCTGCTCGTGATTTCAGCAAAAATTTATCCATATTTGAAGCACTATAGTTATTTATAAAAGTAGATACTGCAACAAAACTTAGTCCAGTTCACTTATTTATAAGGCACAAGAATTTATTTATATAGCAATTCACTATTTATTTCACTCTACGATTTATTTGTTTGCCCGCGTATTTATCTGATTCACTTGACTATTCGACTCTCTCTGAGTCTCTGAGCGACGACAGGCGCGCTTATATAGGCAGTGGCGATGTTCAGGAAAACATCGAGTCGCGCCTCGAACGGCACGGATCTTTCTAGTTTAGTCGCCTTCGAGAATCAAGCCGCCGCGCCGCGCCGCGCCGATAGACGGATAGACGTTTACCATCGGCGCTGTTGTCAGATTGCTTTATTTTTCGCGGGTCTCGCTACAATACGAATCTGATTCGTATTGTCTGCAAGAGCGGCACACCTCAAGTCGGCTTACGGCACACCAGTGTGCCGCGGCACACCGGTTGCGGAGCACTGCGATAGACGAACATTTTTTTACAAATTCAATCAACGATATTTACAAATACTATGAAATTCTAAAAATATATGCTTATTATTCCGATTCTAAGATCGTTTTCCCATAGCTTTTCCTGAAAACTTTTCATACTATCACCTTTATTCAATTCCTACCCTAAATTCCACAACTATAATTCCTCACAGTACCTATCTGTTGTAGAATGAAAAGCTCTACCAATACACATCGCTACCATGTATCAACCTGAAAACCAACTACTTCTGTACTGATGATGACCTAGTCGATGGAATCGAAACAGAGGATTGCATATTTCAGTTGCTCCAATTGCAATCAAATACCAGGGGATGCCAAAGATCGCCAATCAAAGTATCAAGGAATGTTATCCAACAAATTGACGAATCACACTATGTTGGTATTTTTGTGAATAAAACTAAAATCGAAACTAAATGTGGTAGAATTGATTTTATCATACTCCAAGGCAGGGCCGCCGAGAGCCAGATCGGGCCCCGGGACAATTCTCTACATCGGGCCCTGTGACAAAAAATCTTAACCAAAAACTTTTCGTTTTCTAAAAAAAAAGTCCTTACCTGTAAAAAAATATTTAATCCCTACTTCAATTATTATTATTCTTCTAAAAAAAAGTCCTCTGTCGAAAAAAACTCCTCTAAGCTAACACTTTTCCTGCAACTTTCAATCACATCACCTCCCCTTATTTCTCATGCGGAAACAGAAAACCCTATTGTCGGGCCCCCCTTATAGCGCTGCCGGGCCCCCATTTGAGCCCGGGCCCCGGGAATTAGTCCCGGCTACCCCCCTCTAGTCGGGCCTGCTCCAAGGAAATTATATAATTTTTATACCGTACCGATGCCAAATTAAAATTGAAAACAAAATTTTAACCGATGAAAATTATCTGTCAATGGGCCAACCCCTATTGTTACCAGAGATAACTATCCCATACTCCGGAAATACAGAAGAAATAGCAGAAATTAATTTAAAAGATAAACCTCTTGATGAAATTAATTTAATTCAAGCGAGACAGAATCAAATAAAACCAATAGTATTACACCACCTCAAAAACAATTATTCAGTAAACCCTTCGAATATTATAATGTATTTATTATTAGGAGCTGTCATAGTTTATGCCATCATTAAATTTATTAGAAATAAGAAAAAACCAAATTTACCGACATCCCAAGTCAAAAAAAAAGAAGCTGTAGAAGAAAGTCAACCACTTGAAACCCCCCAATCCAATTCCAAGGGCATTTTTCACTTCGTAAAATATGCCATATATGGAGGATTTATGATCGATTCCCTATATACTTTTTACAGGAAAACGGTATCTGGTTGCCGGTAGTGTAAATGAACCTCTGTGAACTGTGTGTGAATTGCTGACTCTATTTTTCCCTAGCAACATTTTAATAAAATAAAGGCTGATTTCATAGCTTGTAACGATAACATTAACATTAAATATTACCTAAATATAATTTATTTTGGGTTTTTATTTATGGAAAAGTAAAAAAAATTCTTTTAAAAAACATTTCTCTCAACGAGATACTTATAAGTTGAGTGTCCACTTTTACTTTGCACACCTCATTTTTGAACCAGCCCCATAAACAATAATCTAGAGGTGTAAGGTCTGGGGATCTTACTGATGGAAAAGAAATAACCGTATCTAATCGATACCTAGCTCCTTGTGGGACAGCTACTGGAATTGCATCCATTAAATCAGAGGTGTCTACTCAGACTACTTAACTTGTTATTATTTATACATCCTATATATATTTGTCAAAGTTATGTTCATTGTCACGTTAATGTCAAGCGCATTTCTAGTTTAATAAAGCCTAGTTTTTCAATGGTTCTCATTTCACTTACAGGCCAATTAATAGAACCACCTCGACCAATAGCGGCATTTTCGAAAATTTATTAAAATATCGCTACGATCAAAAAAACGTTAATACATGAATGAAATTTTGTTTTACCCTGTAACTTGAAAACAAATAAAAATCGAATAAGAACAACTTATTTTGTAAGTGTATAATAGACTACTGTAATTTGGTCAGTTCCTCCCCACTCAACCTGTATGTGACTACCGTTGGTATGCTGCAAGAGGAAGATAGAACATAAATAAGAACAAAAAACCCGAAGCAGAAATTTATATACAAAAATATAATTTTTATAAACCTTCTTATAATAATTGTAAATATTTTTATTTTACACATTCAAAAATAAATTTAGTTTTGAATAAAACTTGAAATTGTTTTCAGAAGAATTTATTGGTAAACTAATATGGACCACTAAACACAGATTATTGGAGTGTAAAATTTTGATATGAAAAAATAGTTAATATAAATCGCCTGAAACAATACCAAGAAATACGCCGTTTTCTACATTTGGCAGATAATAATTCTATTAATGACGATCGTTATTAATACTGTCACAGATCGGGTTGGACAAAATTGTTTAAAAAATTCAAGAATAAAGGACCAATTTAGATATACATGTACAAATCAAAGTCTTACTTTTATTAATTACATTTTTATTGGAAACGATTTAATAATTCCCATTCAATTTTAACAAAACCTATCGAACCAAAATTTAATTACGCGTATTTTTGGTGTTGCCAAGTTAAGGGTTAAACAAACTTTTTCTGTAACTGTTTCAAACGTATTTCACACTCCAATAATACATATTATACAGTTGAAACGTTTTCTCGCAGTTTCCGAACTAACTTTTTGAGCAATGGGACATTTTTCACACGAAATGATTTTTCTACTTTGTAAATTATTAAGTGTTTATTTAAAACGCCTTTTTGGATAAACTGTTTCGAACCTTTTTTTTAACTTTGAACGGTTTTTATACCTACAGTGTGAATTTTTAAATGCATTTTTAAATCTCTTTTCTGCACAAACTGTTTCGAACATACTTCACATTTGAACCGTTTTTCTCCAGTGTGAATTCTTAAATGCACTTTTAAATCGCTTTTCTGCACAAACTGTTTCGAACATATTTCACATTTGAACGGTTTTTCTCCAGTGTGAATTCTTAAATGCACCTTTAAATGGCCTTTCTCGATAAACTGTTTCGAACATATTTCACATTTAAACGGTTTCTCTCCAGTGTGAATTCTTAAATGCACCTTTAAACCACCTTTGCGGATAAACTGTTTCAAACATATTTCACATTTGAACGGTTTTTCTCCAGTGTGAATTCTTAAATGCACCTTAAAATGACCTTTCTGGATAAACTGTTTCGAACATATTTCACATTTAAAAGGTTTTTCTCCAGTGTGAATTTTTAAATGTATTTTTAAATCGTTTTTCCGTACAAAGGCTTTCGAACATGTTTCACATTTGAACGGTTTTTCTCCTGTGTGAATTCTTAAATGCCTTTTTAAATCGCTGTTCTGCACAAACTGTTTCGAACATGTTTCACATTTGAACAGTTTTACTCCTGTGTGAATTTTTAAATGTGTTGTTAACTTGACTTTCTGTGTAAACTGTTTCGAACATATTTCACATTTGAATTTTACTCCTGTGTGAATATTTAAATGTCTTTTTAAATCGTCTTTCTGGATAAACTGTTTTGAACATATTTTACATTTGAACGATTTTTCTCCTGTGTGAATTTTGAAGTGCTTTTTTAAATGGGATCTTTGGGTAAACTGTGTCGAACATATTTCACATTTGAACGGTTTTTCTCCAGTGTGAATTCTTAAATGTATTTTTAAATCGCTTTTCCGCACAAACTGTTTCGAACATGTTTCACATTTGAACGGTTTTACTCCTGTGTGAATTTTTAAATGTGATGTTAACATGTATTTCCGTGTAAACTGTTTCAAACATATTTCACATTTGAACGGTTTTTCTCCAATGTGAATTTTTAAATGCATTTTCAAATTACTTTTATTGCTATACTGTTTCAAACATAGTTGACATTTGAAAAAGTTTTTACGAGTGGGCATTTTCGAATGATTATTTAAATTTCTTTCAGTTGGAAATGTTTTAGAACAAATTTCACACTGCAACAGTTTTTCATTGCAGTAAAATATAGTATTTGCTGCAGGTGAATGTCTGACTATGGGGTGTAAACTATTTTTACACCGACAATGTTTATGTTGTCCATATTTTCGCTTACAAACTTCTGTTACTTTCTTAACATAATGAACAACAAAAAAATGGTACAGAAACTGTGTCTTTGTAAGAAAAAATTGACCGCAATAGAAACAAGTTTCGTAGCATCTTCCAAAGTGGCCGTTGAACAGATTTTTTCTAGGAGACCTGAAAACTAAAATGAAAAGTATAATAATTTTAATCCGGTATTACTAAGTGATATACAGGGTGTTATTGAAATACACGTACATATTAAAACTGGGTATTGCGCAGATCCCCACTGAATGTAGAAAAATATTATTTTTTAAAAATACCCCTTATTAAGGGAGTTATTAATTTTTGAAAATTAATTCTATAACAAACGTACTTCACTGATATGTTGAGGATGACCTATATAAATTAGGTTTATTTACCTATTTTAAACATCAACAGTAATTAATATGCAAGTTTTGTCAGATGATAAGAAAACTAGTCTTGTAAGAAATAACCATGTTGCCAAGATTTTCGAATTAATTTCTATTTCCGAAGACTGGTTTTTACTACCCTCGTTATCAAAAAACTAGAATATTTGATAAATGATTGTTTTTAAACTATACATTTTTGAAACTATAGATTATTAAAATTTTAGTTGATTTACGAATCTGGCTAACACGAGCGCGTCATTTCCAAGTTGGTAAAAAGTGTTGTTACGATTACTTTTAAATATTTTTTTACGATGCCCCTATTTACGAATATTGAACTAACGGATATAGTGCTGGTTTATGGGGCAGCTGGAGAAAATTCTCGGCAAGCACAAATCCTGTATCGCGAACGGTTTCCAAATCGGAGAATTCCGGACTGTCGTACGTTTATTTCAACTGTTCAGCATCTAAGAGACCATGGAAAATTTGAGAGTGTCAATGCAGATCGAGGGAGAACAAGAACACAAAAAACATTGGCGGCCGAAGAAGAAATATTGGAAGTTGTTGAAAACCGGCCTCAATTAAGTTGTAGAAGACTAGGTCTTGAAATTGGAGTGTCCTCATTTGTTGTGTGGCGGACACTTAAAGAACAAGGTTTACATCCTTATCACATCCAAAAAGTCCAGGCCTTATATCCAGGTGATGAAGAAAAGAGAGTGGAGTTTTGTGAATGGATGATTCAAAAATGTGTTGATATTCCTGATTTTCTAAAAATATTATTGTATACTGACGAGGCTTCATTCACTCGTGATGGCGTGTTCAATATGCACAATACGCATATTTGGAGTGATGAAAATCCTCACGCCATTAGGGAAACTGGGCATCAAAGAAAATTTTCAATAAATGTTTGGGCTGGCATAATAGATCAGTATTTAATCGGGCCTTATGTTCTCCCGAACAGATTAAATGGGCCAGGATATCTCCACTTTTTAGAAGATATTTTGTCAGTACTCCTAGAAGAGATACCGTTACAATTAAGGCAACGGATGTGGTACCTACTAGATGGCGCTCCTCCTCACTTTGATTTAAACGTACGGCAGTTTTTGAACATTAGATTTCCTCAAAAGTGGATAGGCAGAAATGGACCTACTAAGTGGCCTCCGAGATCTCCGGACTTAAATCCATGCGATTTCTTTTTGTGGGGTCACATGAAACAACTGGTTTATAATGAACCTATTAATAGTGTTGAACAATTAACCAATAAAGTTAATGCGGTAGCCGAGGAACTACGACAAAATCCAAGACTAATTTCTAATGTTCAAAGTTCTTTGGAAAGACGATTGCAAGTGTGTGTAAATAATAATGGACGGCATTTTGAACAATTACTGTAATAAACTTTATTTTGAATTAATTGGTTTTGCTACGGCAACAGTGCAATTTCTATGGGTAAGTTCAATTTCGATTTATTTTACTTCTTTAAATATGGAAACTAGTAGGTCGGAAAAGGGGACTCTTCCCCAATATTTAAATTTTAGAATTTGAAGTTAAAATTGGTGCCAATCGTTTTTGGTCATTACATACTATTCCCCATTTTAATATGTACGTGTATTTCAATAACACCCTGTATACAATATACACAATAAAAGGTAAAAAATGTTCACTATTAACTTTTCTATTAAGAGTTACTTTGTTCTCCAGATCGACCGTCGCAGAGTTAAATATTGGCAAAGAGATCATTACACCGGCACACAAAAAAAAGTGCTCTGTTCTTTTGACCGGACCCATCTATCTCTATGTATTTTGACCCGCTGAATCCGAATCTGAGGTCAGTTTGGCCAATACACCTCCAAAATTTCGAGAAAACTTTAAAAAACCGAAAAAAATGACGAAAATCGGCAATTTTGGTGATAGAAAAAATTTTAAGGACTTAAACCAAGCATGATTGTTATGTATTTCGATCCGCTGAATATGAATCTAAAGTTTACTTAGACCATAAGCCCTTTAATATATAAGTAAATTCCAAAAAACCCTCAAAAATTGCTGAAAATTGCGATTTTTATGAAGAAAACATTTTTTTTTTCGAAATTTTTCATGATTCTCATGTATTTCGATCCGCTGAATACGAATCTCAAGCATATTTAGTACATACATACTTAAAAATGTACGTAAACAGCAAAAAATCCCCGAAAATTTCGAAAAATTGGAGTTTTCATGATGAAAGAAATAGAAATTACCTCTATTCATGATTTTTATTTATTTTGATAGACTGAATCTCGATCTGGAGCGTAGCAATTACACGTAATAGTCCTGGAATTTTCAGCAATTTTTGAGGGTTTTTTGGAATTTATTTATGTATTAAAGGGCTTATGGTCTAAGTAAACTTTAGATTCATATTCAGCGGATCGAAATACATAAAAATCATGCTTGGTTTAAGTCCTTAAAATTTTTTCTATCACCAAAATTGCCGATTTTCGTCATTTTTTTCGGTTTTTTAAAGTTTTCTCGAAATTTTGGAGGTGTATTGGCCAAACTGACCTCAGGTTCGGATTCAGCGGGTCAAAATACATAGAGATAGATGGATCCGGTTAAAAGAACAGAGCACTTTTTTTTGTGTGCCGGTGTTATTTACAACCTGGAAAAACTAATCTTTACTAGTTTCAACGGTTGAGTGCCAACTAAGCATATCTCCCGGTGGTAGATCGAAGAACTTCCAGGTTTTTCTTGGTTAGTGGTAGACATAAGTACAGTGAGAGAGCTTAAAAACTCTCAAAATCTTTTGCGAAACCTACCGCCGCGAACTAACTCCCCCAATCTGAAGTGTAAGGTAACGTATCGACGGATAAATTGTCACAGGGGCAGATGCGGTAGCAGGCGCTTCCCTCAGGAAACCATAGAGAATCTACAACACTAAAACCTAAAGAGGCTGGACGTCAACGCTCACCTTCACTGAAGGAGACTGGACAACAAAGTCCAACTCTAGCGCAGGAGGCTGGACAGCGACAATCACCTCAAAAAAAGGAGGGTTATTGGGCGTATGGGATTTGGATGGCCAATTTATTGTTGAGATCGACTATATCAGAAGCTAATTTTTTTTCAATAGGTTTGGATTTAATTTATTGTAATTTAAATTTCTAGCAACCATAGGTTGTTTTTATGTGGAAATAATTTTTTATGATTTTAAGTGACAAATCAAATCTTATATAGCAATTTATACTTTTTCAAGTGGAATAATCAACGATTAATTAAATTCATAGATCATTAATATTTAATTGATTTTATTTCACTATTTTACTACAAGTAACTCATTTTTGAGCAGTCATATTCAATTAATCCCTTTTAAATTTATTTGTGATACCGCTTTATAATTTTTAAAAAAACCTGGGCCGTGATTATTAAAGGGTAATTTACCTCATGTAAAGGTTTATTTTTGCCAATGATATTAGCTATTTCCGAGTAATTTTATAATTTTGGTGTATAGCCCTACCAATCAAGCTTAACTTTAGCATCGGCGCTATCGAAATTTAAGATTTAGTTCAGTTTCTTAGTAAGTTAACCTTCTGTAACTTATTTAGTTTTAATAGTGATTCTTCCACATAAGTGGATGTAATTGTTACAGACTAAAAGGTCTAGGACCTAGTTGTGGGTATATTTCTGGGGAATAATACCATTCCTTCTTTATTAGCAATCTTTTGGCAATTTACGTAACCTCAGAGGTAGTAAAAGACGTCTTTTAATCACCATTTTTTGTGTCGCCAATATAAGTAGCTCACACACACCTATGTTTTATTTTCATGCACTGGAGTATTACCCCAGTATATCTATCAGTCAGTATTGGTACTCCGAGGCGGCACGATTGATCTTTAAAAGTAGACATTTTAGTTGACATTTGACGTTTTCAGGATATGAAAAGTTTTCTTTACACGGACTTTGTATATCTGGTTAGTTGAATTTTTGTTCTGCTACTTTTCAAATTCGTGTGTATGAGCGAGATGTGAGATACCTTTATATACAACGGTTGAAAAAATTAATTACTTTGAAGAAGAAAATAGATTAGATATCAGGGCAGTCTTCGCAAATGTAAGAAGGACAGAACCGTTTTAATTTTTTTTATATATGTTGTTACAGCCCTTTGTATATTACAAGTTTGTATTCTATACTTATGTATTCTGGGCTAGCTATTTGTTACGAGAGCGAAAAGGGGTTCATGCACCCAATTAAAACAAAACTTGCGGTGCATACATTTATTGGATAGACAATCTGTCTGGTTAGTTTCTAGCTTATCGTGATATTTGGTGACATTAATTTTATATACAAGGGATACCCAGTACCGAGGGTTGCCCCAATTGGACCAATTGGTTCACACAGAACCGTAATTTAATATATTTACACTACATAAATTTTAGGTACTATTATTATCACACAAACAGTTTAATGATGAATTATTTTCGTTTCAGCTCAACCACCAGTAACAAAGATACAATAAAACTGGAAAATTCTTACTTGCAATCAATATCCAGGCTCAAGATGCAGGCACTAAACAGCAGGCAGGCTCTAGCGGACGAAACAGAGCTGGTAAAATAGGACGAATAGCAAATAAGCAACATGCAGGAAATAGCATCAACAGCGCTGGAGGACTGCGGCAAGCAACAAGCAGCATGCATTAAGATCTTGAATTCTATCTGATGTGCCAGCAACGTCACCTTGAGTGTTACTTATAATCAGTTAAGTAGTTTTTTTTTTTCAATATAAGTACGTCTAAGAAAATAGAACGAAGAGTAAAAGCGTAGAATAAGAGTAGGAGAAAAAGAAAAAAAAAGGCCTAAAAATAAAGAAACAGAATGTAAAATAGGTATAGGGTATTGTACATTTCACGAGGTACTTACCGAAGTTGGGGATCGGCCTTGGGAAATTCAAAGGTTTAAATTGAATTACGGGAAATCCACTTATAGTCCAAATTTTCAACAGAAAACTAGTAATTCAAATTTAACCAGTTTATTTTTGTTTCAGAGTATAAAATCCGTAAAACGATAACTGCAACCAGCACAAGATATACCCAAAAAAAAAACAATTTCCACAAAAACTAGAGGAAAAAAATCAAGCTTCTAGAAGTTCCTCTCCCAGACCAAAAGCTTATACCATTTAAGACAATTAGTCACCTTCCAATAAGTGAAATTACTTAAGATACCCAAGGACTAAAATAAAAGAAGAAGTACTTAGGTTGACATAGCAGATTGGAACTACCTAACCTATATAAAAATGTACAAACAATTTTTGTAAACAAATCAACTATCTACTTATTTATATCAGGAACTGAGAGTATGGAATGACTGAAGTTTGTAAATATGATTTGCTTTTTAATTTAAGTAAGTTACTTATTTATTTTAATTAGACTTTCTGATTTGAAAATATAGTTGCGGTGAAACCGTAACAATGTGAAATATTACTTTTTGGTGAAAAGTTTAATTACTTTTAGTTCAAAATATAAAGTTAGTTTGTCAAGGGAAATATATAACACACAAGGTTAGAGTAACAAAATAGAGGTTTTGCTTTATTTCTTAAGAATTACTCTAATATAAAACTTTTCAAGTATATTGTAGAAATTTATTCCATACGTTATTTAGGTACTGCAAAATCTATAGGAAGTATGTAGTTTTAAATATAAAAAATTATAACGGAGACATATTTAGTATAGTTTTTTTTTACAAATATATACTATTTAACATTTTTATTAAATTCACTAATTTAAAATTGACTTTAAACTAAGTGACTACACACAGAATTGTTTGACAGCAGCCATAAGGTATAATTTATTTATTGGATATTATAAAAAATTAATAATAGTTACATGTAAAGTTTTAAGTAACAAGAAATTTAAAAACAAAACAAACCTTTATATCTATAGTGAATTTAATTTAGTACAGTCCTTAACTTTCTTAGGCTAATATTAAAGATATCTATTTGGACCTCTCTAAGAAACTCATTGGTAACACCCATCATCTTGTTAAAAGGAGATGTACTACTTGGATCTAAACTAAATAATTTTTTCTTACTTGGGATTCTTAGATAAGTTTTTGCCACAATAAAATTTATATAGTCAATCAAATCACAATCTTTGTACTTAAAATTATTTAAAATAGAGTACAAAATATATCACAGCCTATTCCTTTCTTCTTTGTAAAAAAGATTTAATCTTACAACTATCGAGCATAGTTTCATATGAGATCTTATAAGGGTACTAGTGATGCCGCGAGACAAGACGAGACGAGAGAGTGGCCTCTTTCGTCGCGTAGGGCGAGAGAAAACTGTTCTCTCGTTTCGACGAAAAGGCGCTTCTCTCGATCGAGAGAGCCTTCCTCTCATCTTGTCTCGTCTCGTTTCTCTCGTGATGAAACAATATCAAATTTAAATTTGAAAAAGACGAAACATCCATGTGTTCCAAAAGCGTGCATTGAAGAGCAAAAAAAACAGGAAAAAGAAATTTAAACCATCAAATTAAACGTGACGCTTAACAAAAAACCAAGAAACATTGAAAAGAAAATCATAGATGTTAATGTAAAAAGCAATGTTAGCAAATAACATCGGATTAAAAAACATCGATGTTGAACATCGATAATCGAAACCTAAAAATCGATGTTTTTTAATCATCGATACATCGTGCACATCCTTAATTAGTACCTAAATTTGGCAATAGGAAATACGTATGTCTCTCTGTCTGTCACAGTCGTTTTACAATTGAAATTTGAAGTAATAAGTGGCCCAGATTAGGCGTTAACTAAAAATGAAAATACTTTGTTTTGTAAGTCAGTCGGGGAGGGGGGAAGAGGTTAAATTGGAAGTTAGTTTTTTTCTAATGCAATCCTGCGATGTCAAAAGAAAGCATTTTGTAGTATGTTTTCAAAATGCAAGAAGATAAAGACATAAAACAAAAAAGATGTGAAATTAGAGGAATATGATATTTTTGTTGTAATGAAATGCACTTTACTTGAGACGTAAAATAGAGGGCGTTACTATTTTTAAATTTTAAATTTTCTGGAAAGTAAAGTCATGTAATACCTCATTTGAAAGATATTTTGATTATATTTACTTCCAAGCAAACAGTTTTAATTTTGTTATTTTGTTGTGTTTTTTAAATTATATTCTTGATAATCCTCATGTGTCGCAATAATCCAAGAAGTGTTGGATAATGTTAGAAGATAAGTTTTTTTTGCTAAGAAGTTATGAAAAATGTAATACGTCAAGTGGTTTTTAAATCACCTTTGATAGTCTTAATTTATTTATTTTAGTAAATACAAGAAGCGTTTCCTTAATAATAAACAATAATTTTTAATACGAGAGTTATCAAGAATGTAATTTATTAGTAAAGGCCCAGAACATGTCTGTATAAGAACAAAGTACCAGCTACAAAAAATTGTCATTTGTGCAGTGTTCCCTCTAATAGTAAAAAATTGCTTAAAATTATAAAAGATACTGACTTTACTCTGTACTAGCCAAAATGTTAATTATCCATTGTATATTATTGTAAAAAACAGCATTTATAAGGTAATATAGCTCCGGTAATAATCCTTTGAGGTTGAAGCGGTTAATAAAAAAAAGAATTTAACCTACTTTATGAATTTATTTAATGTAATTTCTGTAAAAATATAAAAACCTAAATCTGTTGTAAAAATATAGAAATTATCTTTTAAATAACATAACCCTACTTTCCATAAGAAAATTTAAAGCTTGTAACTCCCTCTATCATACGTGTCTCAAGTAAAGTGCATCTCGTTATAACAAAAAGTTTTACCTCGTTTTTGTTTTGTTATATTTTTTCATTTAGAAGTTAAAATAGAGGTGGGTACAATTTTCGTCCCCACTGTATATAATACATTCGTGTGTATTACCTTTTCTTTGACAGTTTTTCGAAAAACCGCTTAAATTTTTTTAACTTATCTTCAAAAGTAACCTCACCAAAGCAGAATGCATTAAATATAAGAAATGATTGTATAAATTTTAAATAAATGAAATGAGAAATATGTTTTCCTATTTATAAAATCCTAATAACAAGTACCATTTGTTACCATTAAATATTTATAGAATAGGTGTGTTATAGTTAACTTTTTGACTATCTCGAAATCTAATATGTTAAAATTTTAAGTTACGATAAGCAATTGAAAATTTCAAATAAGCAAAGAGAAAATTGTTCGAGAGAGTTCGAGAGAAACGAGAAATTCTCGTCGAGAGATGACACTCTCTCGTCTCGAATCTTTTTTCGAGAGAAAATGTTTCTCTCGTCTCGTTCAAGACGAGACAAGAGACGAGAATCTCTCGTCTCGCGGCACCACTAAAGGGTACGAGTATTTTTTATGATATAAAGGTACCGTAAAAATATTTTGTATATTGATTATCAGGTATCAAAAATATGTGTATCTATATTTGTGTATTTGTTGAAATATGTTCCTATTGCTTTTAGGACCGATTCCACCGTTGTGTTAAACGGAGATTAAAATGACGTTGTTAATGTAAAAATGTCATTTTAAACTTCGTTTAACACAACGCTGGAATCGAACCTTAATCTTTTTAATAGGTTCTTATTATAGTTGTAAATAAAAATCAACACTTTTTATCCGTCTATTTAACACTTACAAACATATGCATATTTTAAGTTGTAAGGATCCGTAGCCTCATAATTTTTTACCTTAGACACAAAACCTGTGTTGTCACAATAAATCGTGAATATGAGGTAAAGGATTTGGGAGTTGTATTTCAGTCTAATTTCAAGTTCAATAACCACTTCTTACACATAACTATAAAAAGCAATAAAAGCTTTGAGTTTTTAAATCAGAAATACAAAACATTTTAGGATTACCACCAAAATGAGATTATATAATGCCTTAGTAAGACCCCATCTTGAGTATGTTTCACAAATATGGATGCCCTTGGAAGCCACATATATTGATCATATTGAAAAAGTACAAGAAATATTTTTCCGCCTACCTCTATCCAAAGTATACATTTCCTGGCCTCATTGCAGGAAACAAAGTCGTACTTTTCCTCCCTAGGGAGATAAAGTAAAAGTGACGTCATGGTATGTCATAAATGAAATAGTTTATACGGCATTGACGACCTAAACTATATCCTATTATATAAGTATAAATATTACCGTTTATTTATAGAACACCCTGTATTTTGCAAAATAGTAAAAAAACAGTAAAATGTTATTTTAATTTAACGATTTTTACATTAATACTTTGATTTCAATTCATAGATTCATCCGATTTTCGAATTTAGGACAGAAATATTATAGCATGCTATGGTCAATTGACAGATCAGTTTCAAAGTGTGTTACGCTATAATATATCTACAAAATATAAAATAATATTTAGAAAATGAGTGATTCAAGCGAATTTGAAGATATAAATAATACACCACCGGATATTTTGGAACAGGTTACTGCAACAGTACAATCTTTATTACCCCAAAAATCTAAAGAAAAATACGAAAAACAGTATTTACATTTCAAGCAATTGAAGCAATGGGCCGAAGAAAAGCATATTCGTACTTACTCAGAAAATGTTATTTTGGGGTATTTTTCGCTATTAGCAAATACATTAAAAGCCTCTACATTGTGGTCCAAGTATTCAATGCTACGTACATACCATGTTTCAAATAAAAGAAATTGTGGATATTAAATACCCAAAATTAATTGCTTTCTTGAAAAGACAAACCAGGGATATAAACCTGATAAGGCAAAAACCATCTCAAGAGAGGAAGTAAAAATTATTTAATAATGACTTGTTATTTAAGGGAGGCGGAAAAATCATATGTATTACTTGGGAGTAAAGTGCCTTTTCCTACCATGGAACTTCATCCTACGGGAGGAAAACTGGCACTTTCCTCCCTATTAATACAAATAGCTATTTTGGAGTAGCAACAGGTTTATTAATACACAACTGTTATTTGTTACAAATATTTATAATTAGCATAATAATAGTTAAGGAGGTCCTTTCGCCACCAATGTTAAATAAAAAATATTAGATTATGACTAAAATAAATTTTTTTCTAATAGTAGATGTCCTTATTTATCTAATAGTGAACTTTTAACTATACCTTACCGTGCAAATTTTTGAGAATTTTTTTTTAAATGTGTGTTTGTACAGTGTCTTATGAGAAAGTAAGACTTCAACAACAATTTTCGAATTATAATTAATTTTACTATTATTTATTGATTAGATGGAGTAGAAAAAAACTAAAAATAAGGTTTTTGAAATATTTAGGTTTTGTTTTTTACAATAAAATATATAGGTTACCGTGAAATTTATTGAGAAATTATTATTAAAAAATCACAAAAAATTTTCAACTAGGTTACTTGAAAATTTTTTGTGATTTTTTAATATTAATTTCTCAATAAGTTCCACGGTTTACTATATATATTTTATTGTATAAAACAAAATCTAAATATTTTAAAAACCTTATTTTTAGTTTTTTTTTTACTCCATCTAATCAATAAATAATAGTATAATTCGAGAATTGTTGTTGAGGACTTACTTTCTCGTGAGGCACTGTACAAATACTCACATTTTTAAAAAAAAAATTCTCAAAAATTTGCAAGGTAAGGTATAGTTAAAAGGTCAGTACTAGATAAATAAGGACTTCAACTATTAGAAAAAAATTAATTTTAGTCATAATCTAATAACTTTTTTTTAACATTGGAGGCGAGAGGTGTGGCGAAAGGACCTCCTTAAGTCCTTTAAAAATAAAATATTTTGATTTGTTGAATTTATACATAAGCAATTCTACCAGGAGAATTGTGTTGTTTACAGTTTGCAGATAAATATTGTATTCTGGTTTTAGCTGATGAATCATGTACATGTAAGTGGGTTGAATGTAGACAATGTTAATGTTTTTGCTACTATTGCAGGCTAGGAATGCTGAACTGAAACACCAACAAAAAAAAGGAAGTACAAACCACTAGATCAGTGTCTATCACTTATAATTTACAACCATTCAAGTAACTAGTAGCATGTTGGAAATACTTCACGAAAACATATTAAACATAAATCAGTCGAATGCAATGTATTTTCTTTTTATAACACATCTTTTTAGCTTAATTACTTCTAGTACTCTATTCCAATGTCCTCAAATAAAACGAGCAATAATACGTAACAATAAGGATAAAACACACACTGAAGTGTATTTGGGGTATTTTTGATCTAAATCCACTATCAAAATAAATGTGGTGTAGTTTATGGAGAAAAACTTTAAAAACGGAGGTGCTCTGCTGACTTCATTCGAAGCTAGTAGAGTACCTTAATTTTGGTAAAAAAAACGAGGAGCATTAAATTTGTGAATAGGGTAAGTATTAGTGAATTTAGCAACGTTTACGAGTTTTTGAGAAACAGAAATAAAGCTAGTACTTATTTCCTTGGCAAATATAAAAATGTCGTCAGCCTTTACA
The DNA here is from genome assembly GCA_927349885.1 of Psylliodes chrysocephalus. NCBI lineage: Eukaryota > Metazoa > Arthropoda > Insecta > Coleoptera > Chrysomelidae > Psylliodes > Psylliodes chrysocephalus. The sequence goes on along the minus strand of OV651823.1, from coordinate 43,086,764 downwards.
TATCGACATGAGGTACATAACTTAAATATGAGGTTAAAAAATAACCTAAATCAGGGGCGGTTGCTCCATTGGTTCATTTGTGCAGTGAACACCCAGTTAAATTTCATAAAAACACATTATTTTAATATTACATAAATAACAAAAATATAAATTTAATTTTAATATTTTTATTTTCATACGTGTTAATCTATATTTTTTGTACATCATTGTCCTTTGGCTTATCGCGTCTCTGTGTCACAGTATACCTAAGTATACTATGTCTGTGGCGCATTATGATGAGTGAGCCTAACACGAGTGAGACGATATGCCGAATGCATATAGCTAAAAAGAGAAGACAACACGCCAACAGATCCTTCAAACTTCCAAAGAACACATTATTTGGCGCGCCGCTCACAAACAAGGTTGTCAAACCAGTATTGCCAGTCTAATATAATTCACAATTGTACTAGATGTAGTACTTTCTGCGTGCATTAGTGGTCACGTGTAAACTATATACAGGGAGTCCCGAAATAAGACGGTCATATTTTAACAGCATAATCTACATCCTAAAATAGGAGTCAAAGTTTATATAAACATAGGTCCGAAAACGTTTCTTTTCCGAGATACAGGGTGTTAAAAGTGAAGTCCTGATAACACTCTTTTGTAAATATTTTATAAACGTTTAAAGATAACTAAGTGAAATTTGGTAAAAATGTTTACGTTTTTACGCTTTATTTAATGGACTAAAACACAGTTTTTGATCATCTTTATAGGTGGGTAAATTAGGAGGGGCTTAGGGTAAAATTGCCCTAAGTTTTTTTCGTTAAGTTTTTAACATTTTTGACTATAAAATTTGGAAAATCAATGTTTTCTTTATAATAAAGCTACTTTTGTTGCATCTCGCTAGGACGCACCATTTTCAAGAAAAAACCATTTGAAAATTTCATGATAAGTTATTCGAAAGTTTAAACAATAATTAGTAGGCCTGTGAAATCAGAAATTTTAGAAAATATTTACAAAAATGTGCCATCAGGACTTCACTTGTAACACCCTGTATCTCGAAAATGAAACGTTTTCGGACCTATGTTTATATATGGTACATAACAAAAACATATTCTGGCAACACTGTATCAAATCAAACAAACTGTCACTGTCATTCCTCTGCTATTAAATAAGGCGTGTTCTTTTATTCGGCGCTGCATCCAGCGCTTGCAGCAAATCATTCGTAAATTAAGCGATGGAAAGACGATTGTATGTGTCAATTGTTCTTTTTTCCAGCTTTGAGTTCATCAATGAGCCAACGCGTCCATTGGCTTTAAAAACCGATGGATATGTGATTGATGAATGTAGGGGATATAAATTAATTTGTTTGAACGTGTAAACACGATTATTTAGATAAAAATTAACCTACAACATAAGAGTTTAAATATAAAATGGCCACAGAAGATATAAATTACTGTTAATTTAAATTAAAATAGGTTAGGTTTAATTTTTAAAGCGATATCAAACGTCAAATTTTTCGTTTGAGAAATGTTATTCGTTCTTATTTTCAGTGCAAATACCTTCCACCAGAAATTAATCAGTGACGTCATGACATCAATCACTGATGGAACAATTGTTGAATAAAAGAATACACCTATAGTTTAAATAAAAACATAAGATTATTTTAATTGTGCTTATTTAAAAAAATGTGTTTAATTAAGAACTGTGTCATCAATAAATTGAAAGTATGTGTGCCAATTCAACGAGTGTTCCCGAAAAACTTCTATTTTGTACTCAATTGTAAATACTATGAAGTAAGAAGTAAGCACAAAACCCGCTAAAAGGGAAAATTTAATTAATCTGGTGAGGTAACTAGACATCATTATGGAAAAGAACAATAAACATTTTATAAAGATAAAGAGACAAATGGTTTTTCATTTTAAAAGTCTGAATCGAAAAAATGGATCAACCAGTTAATTTAATATACTCGATGAGAAATTTTACCTAAGAAATAGTATGTACATTTAAATAGTTTACCTATATAAAGTTATGTTTGTCTGTAATAATCAATCGTGTTACTTTCTAACCAAGATCGTTTGTTGCATACAAACCAGAAATCTTTTATTTTAATTACATTTTTTTATTGCCTTGATTATTAGATGTTATGGTAATTTGAATCACTACAGGTATTAAATGAAAATAAGGCTATTGGTAAATTAGTTTACAGTTGGTAATAAAGAATGTCTCGAAAAAAGTCTTGAAATAAGTATCAAAGATAAATTGTGATATTGATTAGGCACTTAAAAAGTCACATCCCACATATCTACATGCTCTGGCTAATCAATCCTATATATATATATCAAAACATTAATACGAGCCTCTTCCCATTTCAGTTGGCCCACCTATTAATATTTTCTTTATATAACGACAATAAGAAAGTATTAAAGATTACATGCTTTTTTAAATCATAAATTAATTAACAATGCATTAATTTAGAATTATATTAGAACTAGAACTAGAAAACATCAATTTTTTTATTTATTTTAAAATTTATTAACACATGGAGCATTATTGCATTATTTCAACTTGAATTCAATGCGTTAGAAAATAAACCAAAATCGAAGGTAGCTTTGAAAAAATAACAAACAATAATGCAAATAACTGTCACAAGACAATTTAACCTCTTTTTAGCTAATTCTGTCTAATAAAATGGGTAGAGGAAATATCATTGACGAAAAAATACGTTTTCTTGTTATAGAACATTGCAATTCTGGAAAATCGAACTCGGAAATTGCAAATATATTAGATTTATCACGATATAGTGTAAGAAATATAGTTAGAAGATACAAAACTACTGGTTCAATCAGCCCAAAGCCCCGTCATGTTAGAAAAAGCAAGATTACAAATGCCGATAGACGAGCATTGAGAAGAATTATTGAAACTAACCGTCGTGCTAATTACCTTGAATTAAATGCTCAGTGGAGTGATGCTGTTGGAAGACGAATTTCGAGATCTTCATGTCATAGAGAAACTCGCAAATTGGGATGTGGGACTTACAAAGTAAGTTTATAATAATAAAAACAATAAAAAACATGGATTGAAGACACTAAAACAATCAAATATGGAGGATTTAAGGGGGTTGAAATTAAAAAAAATTAAAAATGAAAAGCTATATCAACATGAAATTTTTAGTAAAAATCAAGCTGTATAAGGAGTTTAGGCCTATTGATTATGAAAACAATCTGGTTGAAAATGACGGTTAAGGGGTTCTGTTAAACTGCGAAGAGTATCATTTAGAATGCCAGGCATTTTATATCTTTATTCTAGTTTGTGTCTGTGTAATATTATGTATTGTAATAGGACTGATCTTATAAAATAAACATTTAAAACATTTTAATTCTTATTTTATTTGCCAATAAAAGGTATTTAAAAAATATATTTTTTATTTTACATCTGTGACAAATTGTGAAAATGATTAAACTTACAATAAAAACTAAAAAATGGTAGGTAAAGTTTCATATAAAATTTTTTACACAAAAATCAATGTCAAACTTTCTACATAACCTGATATATATTTAAAGATAATATCGAACTATGAAGAAAATTCAGTTTCCTAACTAATAATGTTGTATCTATATGGTTTTCAATGTATTAAAAACAAAACCAATATTACAATAACTAAAATATTCATTTATTAATAGTGTTAGTGCTTGAAAACAATATGTTGTTGATAATAATAACTACAATTAATACAAACTCAAATAATAAAAAAAACAACGATATTGATTCTTGTACAAAGTTTTGATCCGAACTTACAAATGATAAAATTATTGGAAAAAGTGAACAACCATTTTAAATTATCACGAGCCGCCACTGATTCCGAAAGCATGTAAATTTTCTTTGAAGCCGTTGATAATCCCTAAATTATTTATAAAAAAATTAGAAGTTCAATGAAACTTTAAATTGCTCATGACTCATAAATCTATTTTTAACTTAATGCCTCTTGTTTTTAAGCCCACGATTTATAATGTAAAACGTAAATAATCACCTTAATTTTTATTCTAAATGACTGTAATTTCATATGCCAATATAACTTTTAATTTTAAATAACTAAAAATTAATAAAAAGTAATAAAAAGAATAATAATTAATAAAAATTAATAAAAATAATTAAAAACAACTAAGTGGAACTTCTTACGCCCTGTTATGAAAAATAAATAAAATTAAAATAATTCAAAAATAAAAAGAATAATAAATAATAAAAATGAATAAAAATAAATAAAAAGTAATGAAAACTAATAAAAATTAATAAGAATTAATAAAATTTATTAAAAATTAATAAAAATTAATAAAGAAAATAAAAATTAATAAAAAATTAATAAAAATTAATAAAATTAATAAAAATTAATAAAAATTAATAAAAATTAATAAAAATTAATAAAAATTAATAAAAATTAATAAAAATTAATAAACATTAATAAAAATTAATAAAAATTAATAAAAATTAATAAAAATTAATAAAAATTAATAAAAATTAATAAAAATTATTAATAAAAATTAATAAAAATAAAAATTAATCAAAAATTATTAAAAATTAATCCTTGACCATAAAAAATTGTGCCATTATGCATTTTCAAATAAAATATATTGCAACATTTTAAAGCTATTTTCAGGCTTTTGAAATATTATATATCTTTACTAAAAGAATTGCTTTGTTAGAAAAATAAGTATTTTTTTAATTTCATAAAAATGGAGTGTGGTTGTTTTTAGAAAATTCGTTGAAAGCCAGCAAAGCACCCTGTATTTTTTAAAAAATACCATTTTTTTTTTCAAAAACCTTTATATTTTAAGAGCCTAAAAATAGCTTAAAAATGAGGCTTAAATAAGTAGTTGTTTTCAGAAAAAAATAATAAACCAATGGCTCTGTTGACTTTGTTTCAACAAAGCACCCTGTATTATTTAAAAATATTAATTTTTTAGTAAAGTTATATAATATTTCAAGAACCTAAAAATAACCTAAACATGTGGTATGGTTGTTTTTAGAAAAGCTTTAAAAAAGCGAGGTGCTCTGCTGGATTCGTTTGATACTAGTAAAGCACACTGAATTTTTTTAAAGCAGCAATATTTTTGGAAGAAAATTTAATATTTTAAGAGCCTAAAAATAACTTAAAAATATAGTGTTGTTTCTGAAAAAAACTTAAAAAAACGGAGGTTCTCTACTGACTTTGTACAAAGCTAGCAGAGCACCTTTCTTTTTGTAAAAATAAGGAGCATAAAATTTTTAAATATACATTAATTGTATATGGTTCTAAATTAATTAACAATTCATGTACTTCCCTTTTAAATACTTTAACATTTGCTAATATTTTTATTGTACAAGTTTACACAGCCCGTGCCCTGCTCTATGTTCTGTAGCTGCCAGCCTATGTATTGGATATACTAGGTTTATATTTCTCAATATATAAGCATTCGTTGATTCAAAATTTGAAAATAAACCTCTATTTTTAAATAAAAAAATTAAGCATTCCTGGATGTATATGCTTATCACAGTTAAGATTTTATTTTCTCTAAATAGGGTATAAAAATAGACTAAAAATATGGCATAGGTTTTAAGTAAAAACTCTGTAGGTGCTCTGCTGCCTTCTTTAGTAATATCCATTTACATCAATCAGGTTTTCAAAAATTTATTAGTAATCCTACATCTCTGACTTGCTTATCATGTAACATCTTGTCATCAATAGATAAACAGAAAATATGCCTTTTGGTACCACTGGACTTTTCAAAATCATTTGATTCTATAAATCACCATTTAATAATGGCAAAATGTTACTATTAATATTTCGACCTAACTACATGCAAATTAATCAAATCATATCTGATTAATCGTCATCAGATAAGAAATAGAAAGTCAGATAATTACAGATTTTGCTGACTGATTTTCCCTTATTTGGAATTTTAACCACTAAAAATTAAGTATGTAAATTTAGCGACCGAACATGTGCTATGCATAATATGGACATTTCATTTTGCTTTTGCAGAAAAATATAGGATTCTTTTTTAAATCTCTCGTTTATGGCATTTTAATTTGTTGAGTTAGGTCAATAATTCGATATCTTGTGGAGGTTACCCCTTTTTAATATACCTAGATGTTTTTAATCCTTTTTCCAAGGAATACTTAGTTAATTATATGAGTCAATGGTATTAAAATATAGTCTGTGATTGTCTTTGTTAAGTTACAAGAGATATCATCAAAACCACTGGATAAGTTTTTTTAATTTTTTTTTATAACTGTGTTTACATTAAAGTAAAAAACTACAGTTGTTGGGTTTTCAATAGTTTTGTCATTGTTGTGAATTGAAATACTTTTTGTTGTCCTTGTCTTTCCTTGTAGTACATTTTCCATGTTGCTGTATTTTTATTTTCTGAATCTTTAATTTTATTATTATAATATTCGGATTTCGTGCTTGACCAAGCTTTCTGTGATTTATTTTAGCATGATGATAACACTGCAAGTAGCCCAAAGGCTGAACCCTGTGATTTAACAGAAAATAATATAAACTTAAAAATGTACTTACTTTTTTGGCGAACACACCAGGGATACTTTTGCTTAGGAACATTTTTGACAATATGTTTTGATGATTTCGATTTTATTACGGTTTGTTTGCTACTATGGGGTTGTGCAAAATGATTCGGATAATCACTAAGCTCCACCTCGCTTTTTAGTGTAGGTAAATCACAATGCGACGTCAAAAATTCACTTCCATCTTTAAACTGAACATATCCACTAATTTCGCTAATCACTGGCTTAATATCGCCGATATCTGCCGCATTCACTTCGTCAGTGTTCTCAGATTCTTTTTTAATAATGTTAGGAACATTAATAACGTTGTCGCGCACTGATTCGTGCTCAATGTTTTCCAGAAAACCAGAACCTTCAATTTTAGGCAATTCACATTCTCGTTTGATCGCAGCAAAAATTACTAACTCCTTCGTTGTTTGATATTCACAAAAATTGACGGGTTCTTGTTTCACATCCATCATTTTAATAACTAAATAAACGATACTAATCTATGTACTGTTGTCAACAAATATATCTTCTAAAACCTCCTTTTATTTCAATAATAAAGTGATAACAAAAACAAACTAGATATTTTGGCGTATGGCATCTGGCATACAGTGTTCACTGCAACTGCCAACCTAACAAAATAAAATTGACACTAATGACCACAGAAGGAGAATTCGGATAGTCAGGGGCACGGTGTACTATAAGGTGTATCAACTCCTATTTAAAAACAAATGAAAACGGCGATAAAACCGATCGTACTTCCTAGCCAAAATCCGCTAGGTTCGCTAGTATCTATCCGGCGAGAAAGTAAATAAAAGATGAAGGTTGGTAGGAGCTGCAATTTGAAAAGTGTTGACAGATAAATATTTTTTAAAATCTAAAAATATATAAATCATGGTGGATCGTTGAGCTGTTTTTAATTGTGATTGTGGGAGAGTCTTCAACATATTGATAGCAGTTTTATAATGCCAAAAAACAGTTATACAGAATATGGTGCAATTATTTAGGTGGTATGGAAATAAACATTAAACCCAAAAGTTCCATTTGTGAAAAACATTTAAATGTAAATTATGTTATTCGTGAAAAAGTGCTAAGAAATCTACTAGGAAACGTTATTTTTCAAGTAAATATGTTTAATGTCTACGTTTTAAATGATTGTAGGTTATGTAAATAGGTTATTCAACTTTGTCTTTTCTGTAATAAAAATAATTATTAGTATAAAGTTTTACTATATAAATATTTCGTATTATTTATCCTGTCTCCTTGGTACTAATAATGTTATGACTTGGACCCTATTATAATGTGTTCATGATATAAATTTCATATACACAAGGTATGTACCTATTTCTTTTGATATTTTTCTGACCCTGCGAATAAATAAAATCTTTGACTTATTCCTTTTAGCCTGATTATAATGCTAGAAAGTTGTATCTGGTTATAAGAATCAAATAGATACTATGATAAATTTATTTTACTTGTAGCCTTTTTATTTTCAAGTGTTTAAATATACATTTGTTTAATAATAATCATCCCCGAATGTGTTTTGTTCCAGTTCTTTAAATGTATTTACTAGGTTTTTATAGAAGTACTGATTTTAAATTAATACAAATTTGAGTTGTAAGAAATATTAAGGATTTTTCAATTCTGTATTTTTATAGGAGTTAATCCCTTTAAGTAAATAAATGTAGTTTGGGGTCGTAGATGTTGGTATTTGTGTATTGAATAATGTGTACATACACTGGTTAATAATTTAAACAATGTTTTTTCTGATGTACCTAATAATTATTTAAGGTTATCTTGTAGTTGACGAGTCTAGAAATCCGCAAATTCACACCATTCCGCACTGAAGTCTAGAATTTGACACAAATTTGAAGTTAAAAATAACGATCCTATTACTTGAAAATCTACAGATTCTTTTTATTTTTAATCAATGTAAAAATTGGTAAATACATGATAAAAAGTAAAAGTTATTTCAATATGCTTATTCCCTGGTTCCAAATAATTAAGTATAACCTTGCAACTATATGTTAGGATTCCAACTATAGGAACAAGAATGGTGCATTTCCAGACCCTTCAATTATAAGATTGCCATTATTTAATGTGCAGTGCAAATATAAAAAAAAAACTACCTAAAAAATGCTGTTCCTGCTTTTATTACTTATGATGGGACTACTTCTCAAAGGAGACGAGAATGTGGAAAGTATTGCTGATACAGTTACCGAAGTTATCCACTGGAGGTGAAGTGTTAATCTTTTAGGAATATAGGAAATATTTTTTTATACCTAACAACTTAATATTTATTTATTGATAAGTTATAGATACTAGGTATTTGAAATTCAGAGTAATCATTATGACAGCAGCATTCTTATTGTATTCGGATTCTAACACAAATAAAACATCTCATTAAATTTTTGTTAAAATTATTAATTTATTAATTTTACACTAGAAAGAAAATTAACAATACACACAAAATTATTTAAAATTAGAAATAAATACAATTTACACATTTCCCATTATTACACTTATTTTCTTAATTTATTCATTTCTTATATTAACAATTTCAATTAATAATATAGTTCATTATTTAATTGGAACTCATTTTATAATTTTACTAATTATTTTTTTATATTTATTTGTGGAAAATGAAATATTAAATAAAAGCATAGGAATTGTTCTATTGGATAATAGCAGTAATGAAAAAATAAGTAGGAAAATTTCAAATGTATAGTTTCCAGATTTATTATGATTTTTTTATATTAATGTACTCAATAAGTAGGTTTATTATGTTCGCTTGTACACGTCACAGTTAGCAGCAGACAGTAACAAACCTGACAACACTTCTGATTTCAGAAAAACATTACAACAATTTGTTTTACATTATATATTTCAATAATATAATAATCATTTATATTTAATTAATGACAAGGTTTACTTTTTAAATAAAACTATATGAGCCCTGTCCCGTTTCAATTAGCACACTTCTCATATTTATAGTGACTGTCACTACAAGAAAAAATCATACATAAATCTGATAAATTCTTTTATTTTTTTAACCCTTTCACTTCCACTTTCATTAAAAAAAATACCATTGTAGTAGATTGTATGTTTTCTTTGTTTATTTTAAGTAAATTAAAATATTTTCATAGTATTTTTTATTACTCCAAGACATAACGTCCCTGTTCAGGGACATTACAAAAACAAAAATTTACTATGAAAATAAATTTTTTTTAAATATTAATCTTTGAAAGTAATGCAAATAAAGTAAATAAACCAAAAAGAAAAACATTCTACCAAAATTAACAGATGTATACTTCAGGGTTAATTAAGACAGTGTCCCTCTGGAGGGACAAATACACTGAAAGGGTTAAATATTTACAAATTTTCATGAGTGTTTCATCACCTTTAACTTTGATAACGGCAATAATTCATTAAAACATTGTATTTACAAGTTCTTGAAAATCTTGTGCAGGGAACCTACTCCATATTTTTAGATTACCCATTTGAATTAATTCTGGCAGTGATCTTGTGGGTGCTGCACGCCTCTGCTTAAAAATTATCACCCCATATACAAAAAAGCATCTTTATTAAATGAACAAGAAACTAAAAAAAAAATAAGCATTATTAAAAACTACAAAAAGTGCATCATTTGAAAATCCATATTCAAGCTCCAGATTTGTAAAATTAAAAAAATTCCAAATACACATTTAACTTGTTCGATTATTTATTGAATAAAAGGTCTGTTCCAACGATCAGAAACGAACCACTGGGTAGTACACAATTTTGCAGTCTCAATAAACTACTGTGCAGAATCCTGATGTCAGTAACTCATTTCTGAGCATTGTTGGAACAAACCTAAAGTAAATCGAAACCACTTAAAAACAAGCACAACATTTATACTCGAGCAAATTTTTAATTCCTATCAAAATTTTTAATTACTGAATATTTTGTTCTAGTTATATTAAAATTTAAAAGTTCTTACTCTTCATTATAATTATATTTTTTATTTTCCCTATTACATACTATCTCTAACATTTTACAAATTTGATGCCTAATTAAAGATTTCATCTAGCATTGCAGAACGAAAAATGTTTTTCACATTTGTATAAATCTTCTACATCTGTCATATTAGGATAACAAGATTGTATCTAGACAGGTAGTTATTTTTTGGAGTTGAAGTTTGTATAGCCATTAACTTGTTTGATTTTCATTGTGTTTCTAAACAAGAATTTGTTAAAAAAACTAATACAAGATTGTAAGTAGCTGAGCTACCCTAAAAATATTGTAAACCTGAAACGAAAAAATAAAATAAATGATAAAATAAAAAAATGAAACCAAGGAAAAAATACAAAAAAAAAATAATACAAAAAAAAATAATACAAAAAAAAATAATCAAAAAAACAAATAATCAAAAAAACAAATAATAAAAAAATAGACATTTTTTATAATTAATTACAAACTCAGGTATTTTGATAGCTGTAAGTCAAAATATAATAATAATGTAATCATGTAACAATAGTGGATAAAACAATTAAAGATTTATGGATTACTACAATAGTCTGGCCTTTTGGTTATATCCAGTGCCATTAAAAAAAAAAAAAAAAAAAAAAAAAAAAAACTCTAATTTAAGAGAAAATCTTAAGTGATAAAAAATGCAGAAAGAACTAAGCGACCTACATTTTTTAGAATATTTGATAAAGCATAGTAGTAACTGCCAGTTAAAACTGTGTTTCTAGTATTTAGTTTAGGTAACAGAGACAAAGCTTGGAACAAAAAATACATACTTTTGTTAATTCAGAATTTTTAAATGTTGTTTTATATTATAAATCTTTCTAGGTATCCTCTATCATTTTTTTTATAATTTTCAATCAAAACTGTTTAAAAACAAAAAGTTTAATAAAAAAATACCCATTATATTTAATACTGTTTATGCTCTAAAACTCACTGTTCTTTTAATGGCAGATTTTTTAACCTCTGAGTAAAGTTACGCATAAGTATAATCTATAGCCTAATCAGCAAGTAGTTACTTTCAACTTTATTCAGAGGTAAAAACCTGGCCTTTAATCTTAATATAATTGTGGAGGATGGAGACTACATTTGCTAGGGATTAGGGAATAACAAAGATATAACTACTATAATGACACTTGTTAAAAACTGTATAACTTCTATGTACCTGCAGATAGAACCATGTGAATAACTTTAGTGCTTCGATAACACAACATTGATAATTAACAGATGAACATATTGGTCACAAAAACAAATTAATTAATATATTCTACCAATCTCATTTTTTCCAAAAAGTACAGTTACAACCTTGTTATTCTTTGAGATGTATTTATTACTGATACTTATTAATAAAAATAATAATAATTGATATAGGTACTTACTGATCTTTGCAAACATATATACTCCAGTCCAGTGAGACTTCATTATTCTGGTATAATGCTACCTATTTCACAGAAATGTTTGTAATTCCAATCACTATGTATGGATTTGATTATAGTAGGTATAAAACTAAATGTTTATTGAATATCTTTAATCTGGGCAATGAAAATCACAAAACTCACTTTAAAAATAATAAGCTTCAATCTGAGTACCATAGTTAAGGTCCACTTCTTCATTTTATAATCAGTAACCCACTGTATTGCTGTTTTTGCCAAAACCAAAGGTAATATTTGAACACAAAACAAAATCAGCTGTTTTTTATAAACACCCCCATTTAACTTATTTAGTAGCAAGTCTCTGGCAGCAACTTGTAACTTAATTGGAGCATATTTATTAAATCTTGAATACTTTTTTTGATCGTATAAACGCACACATCAGTGTAGCTTCTTTAAAAAAAAAACACTTATAAGCAACCATCAATAACAATAAACTTATTTGTTGACCATTAATTTTTTCATCTGTACTTCTTCTGATAGTTTTGTCATTTTTCATTTCATATAAACTCGAATTTTCACCATAGAAGAACTATTTTTATGATTGCACTTTTTCTGACAGATAAAAAGATTGCCGCAATTTTCCGCCGTAACGACACTAGCGAACCTAGCGGATTTTGGCTAGGAAGTACGACCGGTTTTGGTATGTTTTTTTCAGGGAGTTGAAACACCTTTATAGTGCGCCGTGGTCAGGGGCACGGCGTACTATAAAGGTGTTTCAACTCCCTGAAAAAAACATACCAAAACCGATCGTACTTCCTAGCCAAAATCCGCTAGGTTCGCTAGTGTCGTTACGGCGGAAAATTGCGACAATCTTTTTATCTGTCAAAAAAGTGCAATCATAAAAATAGTTCTTCTATGGTGAAAATTCGAGTTTATATGAAATGAAAAATGACAAAACTATCAGAAGGAGTACAGATGAAAAAATTAATGGTCAACAAATAAGTTTATTGTTATTGATGGTTGCTTATAAGTGTTTTTTTTTAAACAAGCTGCACTGATGTGTGAGTTTATACGATCAAAAAAAGTGTTCAAAATTTAATAAATATGCTCCAATTAAGTTACAAGTTGCTGCCAGAGACTTGCTACTAAATAAGTGAAATGGGGGTGTTTATAAAAAACAGCTGATTTTGTTTTGTGTTCAAATATTACCTTTGGCTTTGGCAAAAACAGCAATACAGTGGGTTACTGATTATAAAATGAAGAAGCGGACCTTAACTATGGTACTCAGATTGAAGCTTATTATTTTTAAAGTGAATTTTGTGATTTTCATTGCCCAGATTAAAGATATTCAATAAACATTTAGTTTTATACCTACTATAATCAAATCCATACATAGTGATTGGAATTACAAACATTTCTGTGAAATAGCATTATACCAGAATAATGAAGTCTCACTGGACTGGAGTATATATGTTTCCAAAGATCAGTAAGTACATATATCAATTATTATTATTTTTATTAATAAGTATCAGTAATAAATACATCTCAAAGAATAACAAGGTTGTAACTGTACTTTTTGGAAAAAATGAGATTGGTAGAATATATTATTTAATTTGTTTTTGTGTCCAATATGTTCATCTGTTAATTATCAATGTTGTGTTATCGAAGCACTAAAGTTATTCACATGGTTCTATCTGCATGTACATAGAACTTATACAGTTTTTAGCAAGTGTCATTATAGTAGTCAGATCTTCGTTATTCCCTAATCCCTAGAAATGTAGTCTCCATCCTCCACAATTATATTAAGATTAAAGGCCAGGTTTTTACCTCTGAATAAAGTTGAAAGTAACTACTTGCTGATTAGGCTATAGATTATACATACACCTAACTTTACTCAGAGGTTAAAAAATCTGCCATTAAAAGAACAGTGAGTTTTAGAGCATAAACCTTATTAAATATAATGGGTGTTTTTTTTATTAAACTTTTTGTTTTTAAACAGTTTTGGTTGAAAATTATAAAAAAAATGATATAGGATACCTGGAAAGATTTATAATATAAAACAACATTTAAAAATTCTGAATTAACAAAAGTATGTATTTTCTGTTCCAAGCGTTGTCTCTGTTACCTAAACTAAATACTAGAAATAAAGTTTTAACTGGCAGTTACTACTATGCTTTATCAAATATTTTAAAAAATGCTGCAATGCTAGATGAAATCTTTAATTAGGCATCAAATTTGTAAAATGTTAGAGATAGTATGTAGTATATATAGGGAAAATAAAAAATATAATTATAATGAAGAGTAAGAACTTTTAAATTTTAATATAACTAGAACAAAATATTCAGTAATTAAAAATTTTGATAGGAATTAAAAATTATGCTCGAGTATAAATGTTGTGCTTGTTTTTAAGTGGTTTCGATTTACTTTAGGTTTGTTCCAACAATGCTCAGAAATGCGTTACTGACATCAGGATTCTGCACAGTAGTTTATCGATACTGCAAAATTGTGTACTACCCAGTGGTTTGTTTCTGATCATTGTTGGAACAGACCTTTTATTCAATACATAATTGAACAAGTTAAATGTGTATTTGGATTTTTTTTAATTTTACAAATCTCAAGCTTGAATATGGATTTTCAAATTATGCACTTTTTGTAGTTTTTAATAATGCTTATTTTTTTTAGTTTCTTGTTCATTTAATAAAGATGCTTTTTTGTATATGGGGTGATAATTTTTAAGCAGAGGCGTGCAGCACCCACAAGATCACTGCCAGAATTAAAGCAAATGGGTAATCTAGAAATATGGAGTAGGTTCCCTGCACGTAAGATTTTCAAGAACTTGTAAATACAATGTTTTAATGAATTATTGCCGTTATCAAAGTTAAAGGTGATGAAACACTCATGAAAATTTGTAAATATTTAACCCTTTCAGTGTATTTGTCCCTCCAGAGGGACACTGTCTTAATTAACCCTGAATTATACATCTGTTAATTTTGGTAGAAATTTTTTCTTTTTGGTTTATTTACTTTATTTGCATTACTTTTAAGGATTAATATTATAAAAAAATTATTTTCATAGTAAATTTTTGTTTTTGTAATGTCCCTGAACAGGGACGTTATGTCTTGGAGTAATAAAAAATACTATGAAAAAATTTTAATTTACTTAAAATAAACAAAGAAAACATACAATCTACTACAATGGTATTTTTTTTAATGAAAGTGGAAGTGAAAGGGTTAAAAAAATAAAAGTAATTTATCAGATTTATGTATGATTTGTTCTTGTAGTGACAGTCACTATACATTTGAGAAGTGTGCTAATTGAAACGGGACAGGGCTCATATAGTTTTATTTAAAAAGTAAATCTTGTCATTAATTAAATATAAATGATTATTATATTATTGAAATATATAATGTAAAACAAATTGTTGTAATGTTTTTCTGAAATCGGACATTAACAAACCTGACAATTTGTTACTGTCTGCTGCTAACTGTGATGTGTACAAGCGAACATAATAAACCTACTTATTGAGTACATTAATATGAAAAACTCATAATAAATCTGGAAACTATACATTTGAAATTTTTCTACTTATTTTTTCATTACTGCTATTATCTAATAGAACAATTCCTATGCTTTTATTTAATATTTAATTTTCCACAAATAAATATAAAAAAATAATTAGTAAAATTATAAAATGAGTTCCAATTAAATAATGAACTATATTATTAATTTAAATTGTTAATATAAGAAATGAATAAATTAAGTAAGTAAAAGTGTAATAATGGGAAATGTGTAAATTGTATTTATTTCTAATTTTAAATAATTTTGTGTGTATTGTTAATTTTCTTTCTAATGTAAAATTAATAAATTAATAATTTTAACAAAAATTTAATGAGATGTTTTATTTGTGTTAGAATTCGAATACAATAAGAAGAACACTGCTGTCATAATGATTACTTCGAATTTCAAATACATAGTATCTATAACTCATCAATAAATAAATATTAAGTTGTTAGATATAAAAAAATATTTCCTATATTCCTAAAATATTAACACTTCACCCCCAGTGGATAACTTCGGTAACTATATCAGCAATACTTTCCACATTCTTGTCTCCTTTGAGAAGTAGTCCCATCATAAGTAATAAAAGCAGGAACAGCATTTTTTAGGTAGTTTTTTTTTTTAAATTTGCGCTGCACATTAAATAATGGTAATCTTATAATTGAAGGGACTGGAAATGTACCATTCTTGTTCTGGCTAGTTCTGATAGTTGGAATCGTAACATATAGTTACAAAGTTATATTTAATTATTTGAAATAACTTTTACTTTTTATCATGTATTTACCAATTTTTACATCGATTAAAAATTAAAAAAAAATCTGTAGATTTTCAAGTAATACGATCGTTATTTTTAACTTCAAATTTGTGTCAAATTCTAGACTTCAGAGTGGTGTGAATATGCGGATTTCTAGACTCCTCAACTACAAGATAACCTTAAATAATTATTAGGTACCTACATCAGAAAAAACATTGTTTAAATTATTAACCAGTGTATGTACAAATTATTCAATACACAAATTACCAACATCTACGACCCCGAACTACATTTATTTACTTAAAGGGATTATTAACTAATGTAAAAATACGAAAAATACAGAATTGAAAAATCTTAAATATTTCTTACAGCTCAAATTTTTATTAATTTAAAATCAGTACTTCTATAAAAACCTAGTAAATACATTTAAAGAACTGGAACAAAACACATTTGGGGATAATTATTATTAAACAAATGTATATTTGAACACTTAAAAATAAAAAGGCTACAAGTAAAATAAATTTATCATAGTATCTATTTGATTCTTATAACCAGATACAACTTTCTAGCATTATAATCAGGCTAAAAAGAATAAGTCAAAGATTTTATTTATTCGCAGGGTCAGAAAAATATCAAAAGAAATAGGTACCTTGTGTATATGAAATTTATATCATGAACACATTATAATAGGGTCCAAGTCATATATATTAGTACCAAGGAGACAGGATAAATAATACGAAATATTTATATAGTAAAACTTTATACTAATAATTATTTTTATTACAGAAAAGACAAAGTTGAATAACCTATTTACATAACCTACAATCATTTAAAACGTAGACATTAAACATATTTACTTGAAAAATAACGTTTCCTAGTAGATTTCTTAGCACTTTTTCACGGATAACATAATTTGCATTAAAATGTTTTTCACAAATGGAACTTTTGGGTTTAATGGTTATTTTCATACCACCAATAATTTGCACCATATTCTGTATAACTGTTTTTTGGCATTATAAAACTGCTATTAATATTTTGAAGACTCTCTCCCATAATCACAATTAAAAACAGCACATCAATCCACCATGATTTATATATTTTAAGATTTAAAAAAATATTTCTGTCAACACTTTTAAATTGCAGCTCCTACTTTTATCTTTTATTTACTTTCTCGCCGGATAGATACTAGCGAACCTAGCGGATTTTGGCTAGGAAGTACGATCGGTTTTATCGCCGTTTTCATTTGTTTTTAAATAGGAGTTGATGCACCTTATAGTACACCGAGGTCAGGGGCTGGAGCGGGACAAATTTTAGGGTGCTTTTAAATGACATTTAAGCGTGTTAAACTATCACTAATCGGACTAAACAGAACGCTAAAACGGTCGTTTGGAGTTAAAAGTGTTAAAGAAGTTAAAGGAACTTGGCAGACCGAACGCAATGAAACATGGGTTGGTTGAAGTCATTCGGGTCGATTCTGTTTAATCTTGCTATAAAACTTGATACCGTTACCATATTGTTACACCTATTAAGTTATAACAATATGGATATTTAAATTCATATTCTGTTTTGACCGATATAGCAATATTTGTTATTAGTTTTGGTCTCAGCAACATTGTTATGACTGTAATGTAAATTAAGCATTTTAGAGCTGACAACACTGTAAATCAAAGGTGTATTTGATGTTCTATGTATTATATATAAAAAAGAAGAAGTATTTGGTTGCAGTGTTGTTCTTGGTTGTACAATTGTACAAAATGTTGTACAATCAGTTATGTGGCTGTACTGTTGTACGCACTTCTGAAAAAAGGCGGAAATTTTGTACAATTTGAAATTACTAAATATTTATGTAAAATCTGGTATATAAACAGCTTTATTCTACTCAATAAGTCTACAATTCGTTTTATCGTATGTATTAAAGTCAATAAAAAATTAAAGTTTAAATTTGGCGCCATTCGCGACCATACGAAATCATTTTGAAACTGTTTGGACATTTATCCTTTAAAAAGAGAAGAATTTTATGCGTTGGAAAGTGGCAGGTCGTAGGCTGGCAATAAAAAAGAAGAAGATTAATTAGTGGTTGTACAATCGAACGTAAAGGTGTACAATTTTGACATTGAAAATTGTACAATTAGGCATTCCAAACTGAATGCCTACCAGTGGGCTTTGACGGGTTATGATATTGCAAAATTATGGCAACCCTGTAGACCTGGTGATTTGACAAGGTCAATGAAATAGATAGTTACATAGATTGATTATCTATATTTTTCAAAATAAACATAAGCGTATGCCTTGAAGTAAAAATGTAAGCAATTATTTTTTTTTAAATATCTAAAGGCTAAAAATTTGTTTTAAAGCACATTTTTGCTAAACCGATTCAAATTAATAATTATTTGCCAGGCAATATGGCCGCTCGTAAACGACCAGCTTTGAGCAATCTATATAACTATATATGTAGCATTGACCCTGTTATTGACAACATGACAACAGGGTTGCCATATCTAAACTGTCATTACCCACTGGTAGCCATTTGGACAGGTCGTTGGAATGCCTAATTCCAAAATCCCTAGGACCAACACTGTTTGGTTGGAAATCTTTTGTTGATTTTATTTTAATAATTTGTTTGTTCAGTTCTTTTTTTATTATTTGTAATTTAGTAGTTAATCATTAGTAAAAAATATTAAAATGCCTCCGAGACAGGCTCGTAGTAGGAAAACAAGCAAAAGTCAAATGGAACTTGTAATCAACTTTTTAGAAAAAAATAATATTTTGATATACGGAAAAACTCATCCTCTAAATCCACTGGAGGTAGAAAACAAATGGGACGAGCTTATTGCCACACTTGTAGGTGAAAAGGAATTGTATCCCTTCTCCTTGGTGCTTCTACCATTTCTGATTTCTACCAACTGATGAGCAGCATTCTTATGTAACCTAAACAATTTAATAAATTTCTCTTGAGGCAGTTCAAAAGGATTACTAGTATCTCTGATATGTCTGAATTCTAGTCTCAAGAGTTCCCTAAAATAATCTGATGTGTCCAACACATGACTTTCCTATCTAGTTATTATAGGCTTTCTCAAGTTATTTTGTACAACCTATTGCAGCACCTCTATAAATGGTTAGAGGATAAACGAAATATATACATTTTCCACATACCTCGAAACATTTTTCTATAGATATTCATTGAAAACGAAAATACTGAAAAATTTAGCACTTTTCTACAATTTTTCCATTACGGCCCATTTTAGAAAAATTATGTATATACAAAAATTACAGAGTTCGATACCGCAAACAACTTTTAGTTCAACAATTTTCATAAAAATCAGAATTTTGCACATTTTGTCAAATTTCTCAAATTCGGACCATTTCAGGAAAATTTGACATGGAACAGAAATTATAGATAATAATAGAAGTAACTTCTATTTGAATAATTTTCTTCTACAAACAAATAACATATATTACATAAAATATAAAAACAGCCCCCCATAAAGTACCCCCCCAGATGTTCCGACTTTGTCCAAAATCTAATCATTTGACGGCAGGCTGAAATAAAACTTAAGTTTAAAATATAATGTTTCTTACTTTATCCGTTTTTGAGTTTTCTTCAAAATTCAAAATTTATACATTTTCTCAAATATCTCGAATACGGTCCATTTTATAGAAATTATGTATAATTATAGATAATTATATTATAAACAACTTTTATTTGAACAAATTTTATAAAAAAATATTTTTTTACATTTTGTCAAATTTCTCGAATACAGACTATTTTAGGAAAATTTTGTATAAAAAAAATATTGACAATAATATTATAAGCAACTTTTGTTAAAAGACTTTTCTTCTCCAAACGTAAATAACAGATATATTTCATAAAATATAAAAATGACCACCTATTAAGTAACCCCCCCTTTGCTTAAAATCTAATCAGTTCATTGGACGCCGGAATAAAGCTTAAGTTTAAAATTTGATGTTTTTCTTTGTATTGGTGCATGAGTTATGGTGGATACAGACACACACACACACAGACACACATACACTCGACACACAGACACACACACACACACACGCGCGCACACACACACACACACACACACACACACACACACACACACACACACACACACACACACACACACACACACACACACACGCACACACGCACACACACACGTACACACACACGCACACACACACACACACACACACACACACACACACAGAGACATCATCTCAAAAATAGTCAAAACGAATTCAAGGGACCCCAAAACTTAAAAATCCGTTGAAAACTGGAGGTCGAAAAAAGACATGATTCCTATACTTTCCTTATCTGTATACAGATAGAAAAGTAAAAATATAAATGTTACTATTTACAACATGGTACTTATCTGTCATCTGCCCTAAAAATATTTACTTGTTCGCCATATTTTCATATTCATTTATAAAATGTAAGTGAAAAAATACTGGATCAGCCATTTTTAAAACTTTAATCACATTCACAATTCATATAACCACCTTGTTATCCCGCTAACAAGTACAAAAAAGAGCTTGCTGAAATAGCAAGCTTCTTTAGCAAGATCTATTAATAAATTACAAATCATATTGTTTAAAATCAACGATAAGAATACGGTATTCTGCAAATCTCGCTATGATAGCGATATCTTTTGAAATTAGCTCCATAACAATATCGCTATGGCAAACAGAATCAGAGTTGCCAACTCGCAAAAATATTTATCCCTAAAGCATAAGTCATAAACCCCTAAAATCGTTCCAAATACTTGGAAATCCCTCTAAATTTTTTTAAAATAATTAATTACATGTTTTAATATTTTTTGAGGGGGTGAGTGGTGTCTCACAATGATAATTTTTAAACGTTTTTATTAGGAAACAAAAGAATCCAAAAAAGAACTACATCTCTCTCCTCTGACATTGACAATAATGACGTTGACATCATCCATGACCAACTTAAAATTTGAATATTCCCGCTGAACACATTTTTAATACTTGTTGTTATTCATAAATAAAATAATAAATATTAAGAGTCAAAAATCCCTAAAAATACCCCTAACAATATAAATCCCCTAAAAAAATCCCATCCCATTTATTTACCCCCTAAATTTGGGGGGAAAACCCCCCAAGTTGGCAACTCTGAACAGAATCGACCCGATTGGCTATATCGTAGCTGATCGTAGTCAAGGATAATATACAATTAAGACAATAGCTTAATTTGTCAAATCTGCTTGAATTGATAGATTGCCGATTTATGACGTCATAGTAGAACATATGCCGCTTTTGAATATCCACATCGAATGCATCTGAGATGTTCTTTGATCACGTTATTCAGTGTACGTAAATGTAGTAGAACCAATGAACTGGGGTGGGGTAGAATATTTGTCAATAGGTTTGAAATGCGACTCTATGGACGAAGACAGGTTATTTTTCATCTCACTCGGGAATATTTATAACAACCATTTTCTATTTCACTTTGTTATTGTCTGATCCACCAACTTATGGATTGAACAATAACAATGTGAAACAGAAAATGCTTTTTATAAATACTCCCGAGTGAGATGAGAAATAAAAATGGCTGCGCCCAATAAAATTAGCCCCATTAATAAAATTAAATGCAATCAGACACCATGGATCAATATACGTGTTACACAGGCACAAAAATTACGAAACGCAGCGTACAATAGATTTAAGTTTACAGGTACTCAGGAGGATTGGAATGATTATAAAAACAAGAGGAACCAGGCAGTCAATGTATTACGCCGAGAAAAGAAATTATTCTACGAAGACAAAATTGACAAATCCAAAGGAGATAGCAAAAAGATGTGGCAAACAATAAAACAGTTATTTGGACAGAAGAAAGAAGATCTGCCAATAGATAAAATCAATTTTGAAGGCTATTCCGGACCACCTGAAGAAAACTTTAATAAATATTACAGTGATAGCATTCGTGATCTAGCTGAGAGTATAGAAGATAAAGGCTTACTGCAATTTGGAAATGACCTTGAAGTACAGAAAGAACAATTAGCAAAATTTCAAGAAATTACTTTCAGCCAGTTACAAAAAATAGTGAGCAGCCTAAAGAATAAAAGTTCGAGTGACGGTTTTTTAAGTCCAAAACTTCTTAAAGACCTATTTTGTGTAGTTGGATATCCCTTGCTAAATATTGTAAATACAGTGATAACTAGTGGACGAATCCCTTCGGATCTCAAAATTAGTGTAATCGTGCCAATAGCTAAAGTTCCGTCGCCAACCCTGCCAGAACAATTTAGGCCAATTAATTTACTACCAACTATAGATAAAATTATTGAAATTGTGTTAAGAGATCAATTGAAGCTATTCTTTGAAAGAAACAATATTTTGTACTCAGGGCAGTCTGGTTTTCGTGATGGTCATTCATGTGAAACGGCATTGCAATTTGCATGTTTTAACTGGAGGGAGGAAATTAATAAAGGAAAAGTAGTTTTGAGTGTATTTGTGGATTTAAAGCGTGCTTTTGAAACGATTGATCGGAAACTGCTACTCTACAAACTACAGAAATATGGTATAAAATCAGATGCCATAAAATTAATCCACAACTACCTTCAAGGCCGATACCACCAAACTAGAGTAGGCAACAGTGTGTCCAATGGAACGGAATGTAATTTCGGTGTACCACAAGGCAGTGTCCTGGGCCCTTTATTGTTCATTATATATATAAACGACATAAAGGACGCGTTACAACAATCTTTTGTAAGTTTATTTGCGGATGACACACTCATATCTGTCGCGGCTACTAATTTTGAAGAAGCTGTTCGCACCTTAAACAGTGAGCTAAGTATTCTGTATGACTGGTTGTGTATCAACAAATTAAAACTAAATGCAAATAAAACCAAGTTTATGGCAATGGGATCTAAATCGACCTGTAACAATTTTGCGGAGCGAAATTTTATCATCTGTATAAACAATATTGCCATCGAACAAGTATATACGATTAAATACCTAGGAGTTATTTTAGATCCTCAATTGACTTTCAACAGTCATGCAGACTACTTATGTAGGAAATTAGGGAAGAAAATAGGGTTCTTTAGAAGAATAGCTTCAAATTTGTCTCAATGGAGTAGAAATCTTGTTTATAACACAATTGTATATCCACACTTTAACTTTTGTATGTCACTTTTACTTTCATGTAATAAAGAACAAGTAAGCAGACTTCAGGTACTCCAAAACAAATGTATGAGAGTTGTTCTAAAATGTAATATTTACACTCCAATCAAAAATATGCTACAAACCCTAAATTGGCTTTCTATTGAACAGAATATTAAAAAGGCAACCCTCGTTGTAATCTATAAAATGATGCATCAATTAACACCGAAATATCTAAGTGAGTTACTAGTTACGCGGCAACACTTACATTCTCGACATTTAAGATCCGATGAAAATTTCAACATACATTTTTCAAATAAAACTTTCTTAATGGGATCGTTGCTAATTAATGGAATACATCTTTTTAATAATCTGCCAAAAGAAATAAAAGACTCTAGCAATTTGAATTTGTTTAACAAAAAATTATGTAAATATCTTAGAGAATCAAATTAAACAATTGTGTATATTATGTAAGATAACAAAAAAAAAAAATATGTAAATAAAAAAATAAATAATTGTATATAATAGCAATGGCTAAATAAACGGATTCATTCATTCATTCATAAAGTCGCATTTTGTTCTAGTGATACAGTATGCACATTGGCTTTCTACCCCACTTCAGTTCATTGAGTAGGAACTTTGAATATATATTTAAAGGGACACCGTGTTGTCTACGAATCCTGCTAGATACTGTTTCTTGTCGAACGCAGCACAGTGTCAAGATTGTTAAGTGTCAAATATATTTTGACATCTGTCATAAATAATTTTAAACTTGTTTCTTTAATTTGTAAGGTTAAAATTAAAAAAAATAATTTAAATATCTGATTGTTTTTGTCATTTTTAATTTGTATTCATAATTAAACGATGAACGTGAAACAAGAGCAAGATCCCTTCAATTTCCGTCAGGAGCTTGGTGAAGTTAAAATAGAACCAGAAATTGATTCCGATCAAACAAAGCAAAACAAGTTTTATCCTGGAAAAGCCCAAACATTTAAAATCGAACATGGGGTTGTAGGTGGTGGTACATTTAATGCTTTTACATCTGAAAAGACGATTGAACATTTCGCACATCTTAAAATGAAAGGAGAAATCATCGAATATGAAGTGCCTAAAATTGAACGACGTTTGCATTTGCCGATAAAAAATGACCCAGTAACTGTTTCTGAAAACGTGCAAATTTTTCATAAAACTATTAAAAAAGAACTGGAGAAAACTGGCAGTATTAAAGAAATGCAAATTAAAGAAGAAGTTAGTGAATTTATACCAGCAAAAACTGAAAGTGAAGTGCTTGAACTACTGACTTCCCATTGTGATTTACCGACTTTAAAAAATGAAAGTACCGGTTACTATCCGGATGCGGATTCTTCGGGACAAACATATACCAAAAAATTATTAAAAAATACAGCCCAAGTTATTTTAAAGAAAAAGAGATATGGATGCCCCATTTGCCAAAAGAGTAAGTGTCTTTATGATTTTGCTTATTGTCTGCTTTTAAATAGGCCAATTACTGTTTTTTCTTTTAATCACATCTAAAAATTATTTTATATAACCCCTGGGTGTGTGTCTGTATAATATTAGGGGCTTCAGAAAAGTTTTTGGTACATCAAAAAGTACTTTATATAGGTAGTTTCTCCGTAGTTTCTGAAAAAAAAATAATAAAAAATGTGGAAATCTCAAGGATATTTGGCTTTCAAAAGTTTGAGAAACACTGCTTTAGGAAGTGGGACACTAAAGCTTCTTTCCAAGAATTAGGAAAGAAGCCAATCTCAAAACAGCAATTAATAGTATGTGTGATATAATAACCTATAATTGGAAAGCAAAGTTTAAGCATTTGTAAAGTAATGCCATCTGCTCCTTTAGCATTGCTTTTCATTTGTTGTATTATATTTAAAATGGTTGATATATTTGTCATTCTAAAAGAGAAAGTACTCAATATTATGTGAACATGCAGTTTCGTCATTTACAAAAACTGATGTAAAATGGTTATTTATATCATCGGGATTAGACAAGTATGTTGGAATGTTAGAAGCTTTGATGTTTTGTATTTTAAAATGTTTTGAACTTTATAAAATGTGAATGTATTTCCTTCCTTTGACAAAGAATGCAAATATGCAGCTTAACTCTCTATGTTTCCAACTACAGCTGTTTTTAGTCTTTTATATTTTGAAAACACTTTATTATGTAACTTCATAAATTTTAAATTGTCAGTTAACTAGGTAGCTTTAGGTTTACTAACTTTAATTGTTTTTATAAGTGCATGAATATCGAATAAATATAAAATGTTTTACCTAAGAAATTGGACTTTATTATCTGTATTACTTACATATACACAACGTCAGACCAGTGAAAACATCTAAATCGAAAATGTGTGAAATTTCTAAAAGTAATCATTTTAGGAGGTAATTTTGGTACCATAAAAGAAATTTTATAGTAAGAAAGGCTGTGATCACTAAAAAGATCAGCCAAAATTGAATTT
Source organism: Psylliodes chrysocephalus (assembly GCA_927349885.1). Taxonomy (NCBI): domain Eukaryota; kingdom Metazoa; phylum Arthropoda; class Insecta; order Coleoptera; family Chrysomelidae; genus Psylliodes; species Psylliodes chrysocephalus. Next base: position 43,060,945 of record OV651823.1, on the reverse strand, counting down.
AGTGACAAATAAATTTATAAACTTACAGAACTACAAAAAAAATAAACAATGTATACTTTTTTTTCAAAGATACAAATTTTACACTGCTCAACAAACCTTTTATACTCAATTGTGGTCAAATCCCATGTTGAAAATTGTTGTGCCATGATTGTAGTAAATCTCTGGCTGGTATCATATCTTCTAAATGGTAACATGATCATGTTTTTAAGATTGTCTTGTTTGGTGGGTTGGACACATCAGATTTTTGATTATAGGTTGAGGCTTGTAAAGTTTTTATTAACAATAGGACACAGTAGAGTAATTGTAGATCGAGATAAAACTTTTTGAAAAAAATAGGGGTTTTTAAAAAATACTCAGCAGTGCGCCTCGGTTTTTTAAACCTTTTTGCCAAAAACAAACACATTCCATTTATAGGCTATTTTTAAGCTCTTGAAACGTAAAAGTTAAAAAAAATAGATTAAAGTCAGAAGAGCACCTGTTTTTAAATTTTTTTCTTAAACAATATATTTTTAGGTTATTTTTAGGCTCTTGAAATATTATATAACTTTACTAAAAAATTGTTATTTTTAAATAATACAGGGTGGTTTGTTTGAACAAAGTCAGCGGCGCACCAAGGTTTATTAATGTTCTTCCTCGGTTTTTTTTTTTTTTTTGTTAAAGCAACTATGCCATATTTTAGTCTATTTTTAAGTTCTTAAAGTATTATAAAATAAAAAAATACTAGGTATGCTTTTTTAACATCGAACGAAGCCAGCAAAGAATCTAGTTTTTTTTAAACCACACCAGCTTTTTAAGCTATTTTTAGAATCCTAAAATAATATAAAATATTTCCAAAAAATATACAATTTTTTAATAAATACGCGATTTTTTTGTTGACTTCAATTTTTTTTTTTTCTATATATAACACATTTTTAAGCTATTATTAAGATGTTAAAATAATATAAAACTTTATTTAAAAAATGCTATTTAAAAAAAATATAGCGGAAGATTTTCAAAAATAACAAATTTTATCGAAATGTTTAAAATATATTTCAAGAGCCTAAAACACCATAAAAATGAGGTATAATAATTATTAAAAAAAAAAACTTTAGAAAAACATGGTGATTTGCTGAGTTCGTTCGAAACTAGCAAAACGCTCTGTATTTTTTAAAAATAGATACCATTTTTACAAAATGTTTTATGAGATTTCAGGGGCCTAAAAATAGCCCGAAAATGGGGTATGGTTATTAAAAAAAGCTTTAAAAACGGAGGTGCTCTGTTGGCATCGTCGAAGCTAGAAAAGCACCTTGTATTTAAAAAAAAAATACTATTTTTTTTTTAATATTTCAAGAGCCTCGGAATACCCCAAAATAGCCTAAAAATGTGGTGTGGTTGTTTAAAAAATAAGCTTGAAAAAACTGAAATGCTCTACTCACATTGTTCAAAGCTAGCAAAGCACCCTGTACTTTTTAAAAAATACTAATTTTTTTCGAAAAGTTTTATACTTTCAAGAGCCTAAAAATAGCCTAAAAATGTGATTTAGGTATGTTATTTAAAAAAAATAAATAATAAACCTTAATGCTCTGCCGATCCAACAAAGTACCCTATTATTTAAAAAATACTATTATTTTTTTTTTTTTGAAGTTATAAGCTTCATCTCGTTATATAGCTTAATTTTTTTGTTTCTGAGTTAGATTTTTTTTTTAATACTTCAACCCTCCTTATCTTCCCATTTTTATTTATTAATTCATTCTCTTCATACAATTTGATTTTTACTAAACATTTGGTTTTTAAGGTATTGCATAGCTTTTATTGCGGGCTTTGAGTGCGGCGACCGAATCAAGAAAATCCGTAACGAAAAAAACACCCCCCACTCCAACCGGCACAGCGGTGCGGCGTTAAACAATATTAACTTCTCATTTATTCAATAAAAGAAAATCGAAAAAGAAATTCCGTAACGAAAATAAACCTAAAGCCTTGGTTTCTTTGAACACTTCGTCGCGGTGAGCGGACAGTCCGTCAACCGTCGCGTTTTGACGATTTTATCCAAGCAGAGTATTTAAATGGGAATGGTTTTCTTGAATCCGCTTAGTTGAACAGGACGGCGTCATGCCGCTGATTTGTCGCGAAGAGTCGGTTGATATCTGTTGAGTTTGATATCCGCGGAATCGTCGGCGTGTGCGGAGACTATATTTTATTAATTTTAAAACAATGAGTGACAAATTCACATACATATGACATCATGACTTTATTTTTAGAAAGTCTTAAATACTCCCTAAATTTGATTTCATTTCCAAAAAGCCTCCACTGCACAGTGATATTAAAGGCACCTTCCGTATCGCGACAAAAAAACAACTCATTCACTGGCTTATTGGAAACTTTGACGGTTTCAATTGCCAGTTTATCTTGTTCTTTCTCTTCCAACAATAATAACAAGGAAAACAATTTATTTGCAACCATTTTAGTACCTTTCGTTTACATTCATAATACATAAACAGCACGTACAGACATAGTATCATTTTCTATATTTTTTAACAAACCACCTCGGGCGAAAATTGCTGTCCTCAGCGGTCGACGGACTGTCCGCTCACCGCGACGGAGTGTTCAAAGAAACCAAGGCTTAACACTTCCCACTCTGACCGGCACAGCGGTGCGGCGTTGAAAGCTGTGCATCGTCTAACGTCGTTTCAGTTCGGCAGACTTCGGCACGGTGTGTGTGTGCGTGCGACTAGACGTATGCGTGTAGACTAGCTGCTAACTGCTCATAACAGATTCTATCTCTTTTAGACACAATTTCGGAAAAAATAAATTTGAAAATGAATAATGATCCACAAGAATCCACAACAAAATATGGGACCACCATTGACGCGGTATTTTTCAGATATTTAGAGGATATCAAGTCTCAAACTTATGTTTCTTATTGCAGTTACCATAAACCTACAGTTTCAATGATAAAAATTCCTGAATAACCTACATGTATTGTAATGTTAAAAGTTAAAAGAATTAACTTCAAAATTATTGTTTTAAAATGATTTATCACCCTGTATACTATAACACCCTGTATAGCCACTTCATAAAACACGTGTTAACATGGTTTTATAATGTTTTATTGAATATCTCGTAAACAATGTTTGTAATGTAATTAATTAAGGAACAAAATAAAGAATGTCTTTAACGGCATATTGCCTATCACTTCATAGCGTTCGGCTGGTCGAACGTCAAGTCCCCGCTCTCGGCGCTCTCTCCTGGTCCTGGACACTGAAACGGGTAGACCATGGAGGAACGGTAGACGTGGTATTGTCGACCCCAGTGGCAGCGACATCCTAATTCGCTGACTCTAACAGACACTGCAACAAGCAGACGAGGTATCGTCGACCCAGTGGCGGCGATATCCTAATTCGCTGACTCTAACAGTAAGCTAATAAAAATATTTGAAACAATATTAACTTCTCATTTATTTAATAAAAGAAAAAAAATGTTTTCTTATCAGTCACCACTCTTAAAAAATAAAATAATTATAATTGCATAAGTTGATAAAAAATGCTATGCAATAGCTTTACCGCGGCAGTCCCCGAGTGCTAGACGTATTTTTGTTTTATTTTCTTTTTATTTCAACACCCCTTGACCGCTACTTTATTAAAAAAAAATTTAAATCAATAGGCCTTATCTCCTTATAGAACTTGACTCGTACTGTTTTTTAATTTTACAAAAATCGAATTGCAAATATTCACCGTGTTCACGTAGTTGTCAAATAATAATTATGAGTAAGTTTGAGTTATGTTTATGGTTATCATTCGTTATTGACTTTAAGTCTTTAAAACGTACAAAAGGATTCCAAAATTTCATTAAGGAAGTATGTTTACATTTTTAATCCAGTTATTATCAGTTTAATTATTTTTTTTGTTGCAACTTTTATAATTTAAGGTGATTTCAAGGAAAGTTTTCAATTAATTTTGAAGTGTGACAGCAGCGTAAAGCAAACGTCCTAGACGTAAGTACTGATTCATTCACAAAACGCATGCTCGCTACTCAGATAAACAAATTCGTTCAAATTCTACCCACTCAAATTAGCAGACGTCTCGTTCTTTCTAATGCGGCAGCCGATGCAGCAGCTCTGTCTGCCTAATGTAAAACACAATCTGAATGAATGAAATAAATAAGGGCTTAATTTTGATCTATAAGAAAATATAAGGTACGGTTTTTGAATAAAATTGTTTCTATAAATATTCCTTTGATTTAGAAGATTTTTGGAATGTGTAATTAAAATTTGATCAATAAACTTTCCCGAAATACTACGATTATGTGCGACGTACGATACCCCTTTCCTCGTCTGGTATATCATGCGGACAGAAGGTGTATTGATTATACAGTGTGAAGGGCGAGTCTATCTTAGATAATATGATGTCTATGGTATAATACTTAGCCGACGAAATCTCGTCGAGTTAGCCCATGACTTATTGTGGTGTGAAACATGGTTATTTGGTTGACCATGAGCTGATTCATTTTTTTTGTGCGCTTTCTTCGATCAGCTGATACGTAAAATTCGTAAAAGCCCCGCCTTTAACCACAATACGTATAGTATCAATCTGCATATCAGACCTTCTTTTATAGTATCATATGTATTTCCGAGATATTTGAATTGAAGTAGATGGTTTCAGAGATGACCGTTTCATTCTGGCCATAAAATATTTGTTTATATCAAAAATATGATTTTGTCGGAGCAATTTAAAATACACCATAAGCAAAATAAAGCCTATCCAAGGAATGCGTTACTTTCTTTTATTTGTTTAAATCGAGAAAGGTAATGAGACCATAGTGTGTGAAACTTTAAATATGAATTGGGACTCGTTTTCGAAATAATGATTTCGGCTATATAATAAAAACTTTATGAAAAAGTATAAAGTATACAAATCTTACATTTTATATGCCTGTTAGAATATTAACGTGGCTATCAAATACTGTTGGATTTACTATGATATATTTAATAGTTTTTTTGACAAACTCATGGAATAAGGAATTTTACCATAATACCCTTTACAACATTCACATTATTCCATGTCAAAGAAGACAGCAAAGCACCTCGGGAATTTTGAGTTGAAACATATGCCACATTTTTAGGCTATTTTAAGGCTATTTTTATACTCTATTCAAAAATTTTATGCTCCTCGTTTTTTGCAAAAAATCAAGGTGATCTGCTAGCTTCGAATGAAGTCAGCAGAGCACCTCAGTTTTTTAAAGCTTTTTTCCGAAACCAACGACACCATATTTTTAGGCTATTTTTAGGCTCTTAAAATATTATAAAATTTTCGAAAATTTTTGTTATTTTTAAAAAATACAGGGTGCTTTGCTAGCTTCGAACGAATCCAGCAGAGCACTTCGGTTTTTTAAAGCTTTTTTCTAAAAACAACTACACCACATTTTTAGGCTATTTTTAGGCTCTTGAAATATTATAAAACTTTACTAAAAAATTGCTATTTTTAAACAATAGAGTGTGCTTTGTTGGAGCAAAGTCAGCAGAGCACCTCGGTTTATTATTATTTTTTTCAGAAAATTAGTTTTGCTACGTTTTTAAGCTCTTTTTAGGCTCTGAAAACAATATATAACTTTTAAAAAAAATGTATTTTTTAAAGAATACAGAGTGCTTTGCTAGCTTCGAACGAATCCAGCAGAGCACCTCGGTTTTTTAAAGCTTTTTTCTAAAAACAACTACACCACATTTTTAGGCTATTTTTAGGCTCTTGAAATAATATAAATTATTAAAAAAAAAGGTTTCTTTTAGTTATTTTCTTTTCGCAATCATGAACATATTTATGACATATCCAGTTACATAATGTTCAACTTTATGTAACTCAAAATAGATAGATCATTTGGACACTCGCTGCGATTACAAAAATGTCACTTTGTAAGTCAAATTAAAAGAAAATTTGTATTAAGGAGGTCCTTTCGCCACACCTCTCGCCTCCAATGTTAAAAAAAAGTTATTAGATTATGACTAAAATTAATTTTTTTCTAATAGTTGAAGTCCTTATTTATCTAATACTGAACTTTTAACTATACCTTGCAAATTTTTGAGAATTTTTTTTTTTGGTGATCTAATTCATTAACATGGTTTGCCAGTGCACATCGTTCCGGGTGCAATCTACTGTCACTTTTATGTGACACAATACGGCTCGTTACAGCCCTTGAAGTTTGACCTATGTATTTTTTATTACATGTTAAGCATGGTATACAATAGATTACATTTGTTCGAGATGTAATCGGTGTTTTATCTTTCACCTTTGTATAAATTGAATTAATTGTTAGAATGGTTTTATACGCAATTTTTACATTTTGTAAGTCTGCAAAAAGTCTATTTAGTCCTGGTGTGATTTCCTTTATGTAAGGTAGTACCATGTAAAATATTGACTGTGGGTTTTCCTCGTTATTGATATTTGCAACATTTGTCATAAAATTTATTATCTAAATTGAGCAATACTGGGGTGGTAAAGTGTCTGGAAATCAAAATGAAAGAGAAAATCAAAATGTCGGGGTTTTTGTTGATTTTGAAAAATTGTCAGTGAAATGGGAGATTGTCAAAAAGTTTTTTGAGAAATATAATATGTTGAATTTTGTAATACCCGCTGGCTTTTTGTATATACTTTCTACAATAAAACTGTGGGTATTTATTATTTTTCTTAAGACCATTCCTTGTAGACTGAATTATTAAAGCTAGACTTTAACCCTGTATTGATTTCAAAGAGAGATTACATAATCTGAAAGGGTACTTACTTATAGGTCTAACTTAGATGTATATCAAGTCTGTTGAGCGGTCAAAGGCACTATGGTTTTCTACCAAAAATTAAATATCCTACTAAGGCGTGATTCGTCACGGCTAAATATGCGTGAACCTTTTTTTTTCTAGTTGATATTCTTAATCCTCAGAGAATATTTAAGCTTTCGTATCATAACCTTCACTGGGGTATGTGGGAGGGGTTAATTAAAACCCGTTATTAAAGTAAACAAATATAATGAAAATAAAAAAAGGTTTAGTGAGTTTTGACACATTAGACAAATGTAATGAAAATCAACATACAGAACACGAAACAACTTAAAATCAAGATAAATTCCTAGTAACATTTGAAATAAAATTTATGACAATGGCACTAATTTTTAGCAAGTTTACGTTACAATGATTGCCTAAATAGCAACTGGTTTAATCCTTCATAAAATTGAATGTATGACAGTCTAACTAAGAGTTAAGGACACGATACAAATAGATACAAAAAAAAACATATACAGTAACGAACTAATTTTGCCCCTGTCACAAATTTTAGAGGCTACTTAATTCGGTTTAGAGCAGGAGAGAGCATTGTAATATCTTATCCAAATTTATCAGGCCACAAGTTAATACCATATGACATTTACGTATCACGATTAATTACTGTCTCATTGGACTTACCCCTATTATCTTAAGGGTTGGCTGCTGATGACTCCTGGTGATCGTCCCCGGATTCGCCTGGTCGGTGAACACTATTGAATAATCCTGTATAAAATTGCACAGTCACCGTTCGCGCCGCGAAATTTCTTTTAAAAAGACAAAAAAAAACTAAAATTAATTAAGTAAACCCCGTGAGACACTGAGTCGTTCCCCGTGAAAAGCTAACCCACGACTGCCTCGTTAGAATTTTCCCGTTGGGAAGTATTTTTTGGTACGCCTTTTCAATCATGGCCGCTTTACAAAAAAATGGCATTTCAATTAATGTTTATAATTTTTATGTCCAGTCATAATGGTCATACGTGTATTTCCACGCCCCCTTTGAAACAAAGCTCAAATATGGCTTCCGTTTTTTTTTTCTGAGTCAGCTTGATGCCTTGTATGTATGTTATAAAATATAATCGCGCCTCTATATAAACAAATATGATACCAACTTCCGTTCCAACATTGAGAAATACATTGTACTTCATTAAACTCCTGACTTAGCGTTTTTGCACGTGCTTGAAGAACCATGTCATATTGCTTTACATAAAATTGTTTTGACATATATCTGATAAAACGAATTTTAACTATACTGGGTGTCCCTTTTTTCTTAAAAGTTATTTCTTTTGAAATCAATCTCTGATTATTACAATTTGTTTTGAAAAAGATAAAATAAACCAGAATATATAAAAAGGTAAAAAGAGATTTTATTACAAAGTTTAGAGAACAGATAGAGCAGTGAGAGGAATCGAGGCAGACAGAGGAAACCAGCAGTCTAAAAAAGTAGACAGTGAGCAGAGGAGACAAGGAGTTAAACATAAAAGAAAGGTAGTGAGAAGTTTTAATTTTAATATAAGAGGAAAGTGTAGCAAATAACAGAAGTAGCAGGTTGGAATACAGAGAACGAGCAGGAGTAGGAGAAACAGGAGAAGCAGTAGAAGTAGGAAAAGCAGGGCCCCTAAGAAGAAACATTCAAATTTTTTTTTAAGTTTATTATAATTTGTTTTTTTAATTTTATATTGTAAGTTTTTAGAGCCGAACCACCCCCTTTTAAGAGTCTGTGCAAATTTATTAAGAAATTGATATACAGGGGGTTTCTATATCAATATATATTTATATATAAATATATTGTTATGATATCCATTTTATTCAAATAAATTTTAAAACTACTTAATTAAAAATTTTTGTATTCAAGTCTATATAAAAAAAATTATCATACAATGGGCCACCCTATATACCCTATATTATGTCAACATGACAATACATATGGGAAGTTTGTTCTGATTGATTTTCAAATATAAATGGTATTACATAAAACTGATAATGTAAAATTTTAATTTATCAATTAATTAATAACCAAATATTATTTATTATTTAAAAGGACAATTATTTTATTTAAATTTCGTTTCATAATATGATTTTTGTAATAACATTGTACTTAAGAAAAACTAATGGTCTAAAAGTTACTATGGAGAGGATGTCCGGGTTACAAAATAAATAAGTTTGTTGAGAGATAAAAATTTTGAGAGGGAGCGGGTTTCCTTTTTTGATTCTTTTGAAATTTTTGTAAATTAAACCCAAAACCCAGTAAATAGAGTTAGTATTATAATTCAGTTGAGTTAAAATAGACAACTTGTCAAATTTAAAGAAATGTATAAGACGTAAATTTCTTTACCAGATAAAAATAAGTATTGGTGTTGTATCCTGACAATTTTTGGAGCCTGTCCAGCAGAAGAACTTGCATTTATAGATATTCTTGGTGCTTGCAAGAGTTTTTGAAGACAAGTTGGATGAACACTTTGTCGTGTAATTCCTAAAAAAAACTATAGTGAGTAAACAATTTTATATAAATTGTATGTAATGAACTTTGATATTATTATTAACTAATTTATTTAATTATACTTACAAATTTATTCATTTCAACAGTAGTTTGGTTTATTTCATTCAAATAATACATATTTTTTGTGGTTATATTTGATAATACTATAAATATTCTTCTTCTTTTCAATTTTTGTAGGCCTCAGCGGTCAGGGCTATTCAGCCTACTATAAATATCAATTGTATGTCATAAATCGACTGACCAAGGTTAATATAATTTTAAAGGTTAGACCAAATGTCACAAAATTGACTGAACTCAGTTGAAATGACGTCATAATCAGTGTGAATGGTGTGTGTTTGAAATATAACTTTAGTTTTAAGGATTTTTCATTATCTGAATTAATTTTATGCTAATTTTGATCATGGTTATATTGTTTCTTTAAAAATAGTGTACATTAAACAAAGGTAATGTAGCAAATTGTCTATTTTTATTCAATTTTAAGGCAAATCAATGAAATTTTTCATATATTCAATGTTAATATATAAAAAAAAAAACAAAATTTAAATAAAATAAAACAAGTTAAGAAATAATAACTTAAAAATGAAATAAAATAAAATTAATTTTTCTTGAATCTACCCTGAGAAAGAGGAATTCATACTCTAATTTCAAATTAAGTATATAAAGAGCTAGTCGAGGTAAGTTAAGTGATGATATCTTAATAATACTCTATAAGATTATCATTACAATATACAGGGTGTTACAAAAAAAGTGTCACAAAATAAAACGGGTGGTAGTATGGGCCAAAATATGCAGAAAAGTCTTAATAAACATATGTCCGCAAATGAATGGTTTCAGAGATACGGAGTGTTTTGTATCATTTTTTGATTCTTTTTTCATTCTCAAAAACTTGCTTTTCTCTTCGGAGTCTACCGATGTTTTTTCATAGATACTATTTGCAGTTATTATTTTGTTGTGGGTGAATAATTTTATAAATTTTCGTTATGCCTGTTTACACTAATATTGAATTAGCTGACATGCATTTTATGTACGGTCGTGCAAATGGCAATGCGAGGGAAGCGCTACGTCAGTATTTGAACATCTCATTTAACTCTATGTTGTTATTGATTGTTTATAAATATCATTGTTTTTTTATAATAATAAAAAATTGTTATAAACACAAAATGGTCCGTATCTCCGAAACCGTTAATTTGCGGCCATATATTTATTAAGACTTTTCTGCTTATTTTGGGTCATACTATTCACCATTTCATTTTGTGACACTTTTTTTTAACACCCTATATATATATATATACACTGTGTGTCTACTTAAATTGGAACCATATCGAAAACTTTTTTAACTTTTTTTTTTATTGGTTTTATGAAGAACAGTTATTCATCATAAAAAGTCTTGCATGTTATCAAGTTTTAAAATTGAATCAATGGTATACGAGGTTTTTAGTTTAAGACAATGCAGAACTTTTTATTAAAAATAACTTTTTACAAAAATAATTAATTAAAAAAGTTTTCCATACGCCGCTAACTTAACGTAGACAGTTGACGGCTTATAGAAAGCTTTTTTATTGTTCATTTTAGGGAAAAAATGTATTCCTCATAAAAAGTTGCTCATGATCAAAAACCTAAGAAGCAACCATCTGATATCAAATTTTATTAGTCTTGTACGAGGTTGTGTTACCGTCTAATCCTCGCACGAACGTCGTCCGCGTTCAATTTCCAATGGTTGCCACTGCTATAACCCTACAAAGGCAATTTACCGACTCACGAAGATTTTCGGGTAATGCAAAAGTTTCGACTGTCTGATGAACAGCCCTGGCTCCGGTTTCGCTTCGAGTGGAGAAGGCGTGGTCCGTTTAGTACCAAAAATTCACAGGATTCTATTCTTTTGAGCGCCAGATCGGTTTAACTGCCAGATAAAATGCTTCCTTGTCTCCTACCTAAATCGATCAAACAATAGGAACGAAATGAGACAACAAAACTCCTGCTATACCTTTTTAATAAATTTTATACCTTTACCCTGTATAAATTACTGATATACTTTCACCCTGTATAAATTACTGATATACTTTCACCCTGTATAAATAAATTGACAGACGTTCCCAGACTTTACCCTTAATACAGTCCTAACAATAACCTCAATATTAAAACAAACTAAACACATACGTCATCAAGAAATAAACACCTATAATATAGAAAAATGTACCCTGGTCTATAACATTTACTACTGTCGTAGCTAACACCAACTTGTGTATACAAATTACTATCTTTAGACCAAAAATGTTCACTATGTTGTAGTTATCCCCATAAATATATTAATTAAACACAGTAAAGTCCCCTGGACTCAAAATACAATACTTTACAACTAGGTTGTAGTTGGCGCAAAATAGATATGAATAATATATAATAAATATAGTAAAAATGGTCATGTACGAGTGGTTATGACATTAATATGTTGTATCTAAAACTAAAGTTGATGTCCCTAGGACAGAAATCAAACCTGTAACTACTGGGGTAGAAATCCCCTACAGTTTAATTAAAAATGTAACCAAAAAAATGTCAGGGTCATGGGCGTTGGTACCAAAGGCATGAGTGACTTTTAAATGCTATCTGCACAATGTAAAAGTTAAATACCGATACAAAGTTAACTTGATTTCAGTCGTACACTTTTACTACAACTTAATAATAATTTAAGACCATAAAATCCCTATGTAACATACTCTTGTATTACATATAAAAATCCCCTTCCCAAAAATATTAATGATTAAATAGAAATGTTCATTAAAATTTGATCAGCAAAATGTGCCGTTAACTTAATAATAAAGTAAATAAAACCTCCTTCTTGGAGTCAGTGTCCCCCGTTGGTCACTGCTGTAAGCAACAGTTCGTCCCTGCTACCATTCCAAATCCATGTAAGGTAAAAACACCTGCCTCCTCTGCAGACTGCTATAATTCAGCTAGTTCGAAGTTTCACCCTCTAAGGTGGAACACCAGAAACAAGTTCTAATTGGGACAGTTGGTTTAACTGTGCACTCCAGTAATAAAAACCCTAAAAATATGAAAGATTTTAATACCCAAGCGAGTTTTGGATATCAGTCTCCCTCAAAAAAAAAAAGAATTAACTACATTAAATAATTTACCCACCCAGACAAATATTTAAGGAACAAACCGGCTTCTTACTAACTGATTCCCCTCCTAAAAAAAACGAGTAGCAGAATGTACGCAGTTCTTTCTGGGTTTTTTTTTACTTCAGCTTCGATGACAAAAAAAGTCTATATAAAAAAGTGTTTTCTGTACAACTATTGAGAAAAACAATACATACCTTACTAATAAGGGTTTTCTTCAAAATCAAAGTATATATCCCACCATGGGAGTTGGATGAAAAACTGTTCAAAAAAAAACAAATCCAGTTTTAAACGCCAGAACAAATAACCATACGACGGTCATCCACAAATGTAGGTTAAAGAAAAATAATCCCCATCTACTGAGTTGGGAGTTACAACATCCCTGGATTTTCTAAAACCTAAAAAACTTATTCAAAAGTCGAAAAGCCGGTTTCACTACACAGAAAAACTTTTGCGTGCTTGCTGGGTCAGAATTCACGCACGACAAAAAAGGCTTCACCGTCAAGTCCGGAAACTGATAATTCGCTAATCTGCGCAAGTACGTCATCATCGAACCTCCGGAATAACATGCCTACCTCAACAAGAGTCCAGAAAAGATAAAAGAAGTAACTGAATAACACAAATGTCAACGTCCTTTGACAATGACATTAAACATTGACAGAAACTGCCGAATGTCAGTGTTTGATAAACGTCAAAATAATAGCCGAGAATATAATAACATTATCTTTTTTAACAAGGAAAATACTTAATACTTTGAATATAATATCCCAGAACACTACAATAAACGAGGCAAATAAATTAGCGAAGCGATTTGGTCCGTCAACTCAACGACAAGGTAAATAAATGTATGACAAATGTCATTAACAATAAAAAATAGTTTTACAAGATTATACATTATATAATTACATTTTAGGACTAGTCCAGAGATTCTAAGACCTCGATGAGCATATAGTTCTCACCAAACTGAAACTATAAAGCGTTGGCGACGCCTTACAGATGAAAAAAAAAGAAAACAAAAATAGGCACGTCGATCCAACTATTGACGAGATTGGATCTAATTAACACAAGAGCCTCGGGTCACTCTAGATGTATTCGCATGGCTTCTATTTCCATGACTATCAAAAACTGAATAGTTTATAACCTTCTGTCGAACTGGAATCATTTACATTGTAGAAAAAACTAACTAAAAAGAAAATAATATTGAAACTCTACCCGCTGATGGGTACTGAGGTGTACATTGACAGCAAAAAAATGGGGTATTTAAATGTATCAAGCCAGCTCACAGGTAACCTCCTCAAACATCAAGAAACCTAGGTTAAAACCTGGTAAGTTTCACATCTGGACTAAGTAATAGGTCACAAGTGACACTACCACATAGCCATAACAATATAGCAAGTTTTATACATAAACACACTCAGAAACGCTCAAGTCACCACCATAGGCCCCGAAGAAACCTACAGACAGCCGTAAGCTGAAAACTGAAAATCCACCTACGCACTATAGGGAAGAAAAACAGTTTCAAATGACCAACATTCACCCTCAGTCACTCTCACAAGGTATGTACTACCATAAATATATATTTAACTACATTAAGACACAGAAAGATACCGCCAAAATATTCTAAATACGTCAATAATGTAATTCTTTGCCTACAAAAGTTGCCAACAACAATCAGAAACCTATCAACAGCTGTACGTTTAAAAATTGGGAACTATTGATTTAAATTTGCAGAATAACACTCACCAATATAGGGTATGTAGGTCATATTTCAGATACAAACATAATGAAGGTCACTAAAAACAAAACTAGCATATACGAGGGGTGTCGAATAAACAAAACTAGTTGCTAACAACATTAGGGCGAAATCAGATCGTAACAGTTGGTCAAAAATAAAAATTGAGCAAAATCATATTTTTCCAACAAAGCTTCCTGTATTATTTAGAAGTGTAATTTTTTTAGTAAATTTTATAATATTTTAAGAGCCTAAAAATGTGGTGTAGTTGTTTTTAGAAAAAAAACTTTTAAAAACCGGGGTGCTCTGCTGGATTCGTTCGAAGCTAGCAAAGCACACTTTGCTCCAATAAAGCACCCTGTATTATTTTAAAATGGCGATTTTTTGGTAAATTTTTATAATATTTTAGAAGCCTAAAAATGTAGTGTAGTTGTTTTTAGAAAAAAAGCTTTAAAAAACCGAGGTGCTCTGCTGGATTCGTTCGAAGCTAGCAAAGCACCCTCTGTATTCTTTAAAAAATATATATTTTTTTGAAAAGTTATATATATTTTTTTTGGGGCCTAAAAATAGCTTAAAAATGTAGCATAAGTAGTTTTCTGAAAAAAATAATAATAAACCTTTGGTGCTCTGCTGACTTTGCTCCAACAAAGCAAACTGTATTATTTAAAAATAGCAATTTTTTAGTAAAGTTTTATAATATTTCAAGAGCCTAAAAATAGCCTAAAAATGTGGTGTAGTTTTTAGAAAAAAGCTTTAAAAAACTGAGGTGCTCTGCTAGATTCGTTCGAAGCACCCTGTATTTTTTAAAAATAACAAAATTTTTCGAAAATTTTATAATATTTTAAGAGCCTAAAAATAGCCTAAAAATATGGTGTCGTTGGTTTTGGAAAAAGGCTTTAACAAACTGAGGTGCTCTGCTGACTTCGTTCGAAGCTAGCAGAGCAACTTGATTTTTGCAAAAAACGAGGAGCATACAATTTTTAAATAATAATGTTTATGTTTATTTTGACTTATACATTTTTTTGTGGGTGGGTGTGTGGGTGTGTGTGGGTGGGTGTGTGGGTGGGTGTGTGTGGGTGGGTGTGTGGGTGGGTGTGTGGGTGGGTGTGTGTGTGGGTGTGTGGGTGGGTGTGTGTGTGTGGGTGGGTGTGTGTGTGTGTGGGTGGGTGTGTGTGTGGGTGTGTGGGTGGGTGTGTGTGTGTGGGTGTTGTAAGGGGTTTTCTCGCCACAGAAAACGGTTCCTTACGAATGACGCTGGTTACGGGCGGTTCTCGAGCGCCAGATTTTTGATAATGGTTTACTCCACAAACTTTCGAAACGGCGTCGAAAGTACTCGGGTAGCTACAGATGGAGATGAAAAATTCCAGGGGTCAAAGGTCACTTAGACACAGGTAATAGTAGGTCACAAGTAACGGGCTTTAATCGTTGCTTGGGCTCGTACAGAATTTATCACTAGCTGAAAATATAAGGGGGAAATAAACTAGGGAATTATTAACCAGTAATACGGCAGGTTAACATTGACACATATATTGAAGTTAACTATTTACAATAAAAAGAAAAGATTTAATATTTCAACGCCCACCCCAGTTGTGGTGAAAGTCAATATAACCCTGAATATATATATAAAAAAAAACGGACGGTATTAATTCGCGACTAGTCTCAATCAGACGTCAAAAATTAAATCAAAATAAAATATATGTTTCGGTCGCAGAAAAAAAAATATTAACTTGGCTTTTTACTCGTTAGATAACTGTTTAACCGCGGTATCGGGAATTTAAACTCAAATGTAGTTATTTTGCACTTTACGTGAGAAAAAATTAAATAAACGGTCGAAGAGAGTGCGAGGAGACAGGGACGCGAAATAATTACTTATAGTAAATACACGGAAAGAAAATAAAAATAAATTTATACCCGGGGTAGCCTATTATCCCAGAATGAGCTGATCGTCATCACGAGCCCGCTCCAGACAGGGTAATGAAGCTATTTTTAAATTCTGCAAGTTGCAGTTTGCACGAAAAAAAATGAAGAACATAAAGGGGAAAAATAAATCTAACGCGGATAGCCCCTAGTCCAAGAATGAACTGATCGTCATCACGAGCCCGTTCAGAC